>OY744515.1:115721320-115726320 GCA_963556195.1 Sepiola atlantica
TCCATTCTACCCTCCCAAAAATGTTCCAAACGTCCGTATTCCTCGCCGATATATATATATATATATATATATATATATATATATATATATATATATATATATATATATAACAACAAATTATAATTAATCATTTGTCGCCCAAAACTAGGCTGGGCTCTGTAGCGAGTAGTATTAACACAACCGTCATCGTGGCTTAAATGCATGTTCCTTTCAAAAGTCGAACTCTCTACGACAACTGTCTTAATCGCTCGGTTCTTCTTCTTTTGTGTGAATCAGATGATTCTGGTTTTGGCATTAGTTTCCCCGAAGTCTTTCTAGTTAGAAACCTTTTCTGGAATGACATCAGGTACTTAAGGGAAGAGTGCTAACATCCTTAAGTTGTACTGTGGAAACGACTGGATTCGAACTTGGAACACATAGGTCTTCAGTCCCTGTCGATATCCACTTAACTACCGTCACCTCCCCAATCGCTCGCTGATTTATCAAGTTGTTGACAACGGCCAAGACGTTGGAATTGTAGTTTTAAGTTCAACTCGTGTTTCGGGGTTCGAGTCCGGCGACCGATGTGAATAATTCTTATCTACATTGATGATTCCTGTAAGGATGAAACGTATACGTATGTAGGTAAAAACAAATATTTATAATTATATATATATATATATATATATAGTAAATGTGTAACGTTTTATTCTAGTGCGATGCATGCAGAACCTTCAAGTTGTCATCATTATTACAAAAATACATGAAAACTCCGACCTTAGTTGTTGCATGTTTTCCTTGTACACGCCCTTTTATGTGATGTTTTCCAACTGGGGAGACACCGCCTGTAAATAAGTTCGTTCATACCTCGATAAAGGACTAAATCAAGAAAAGACTGTTGAAGAGAGATGAGGTTTATATTGCTTGATCTTCGTTCTAAACCGCTACCCAGTCCGGTTTGGGAGAGACAGAGAGTGATCGATTATCACTGTGTAATCATATCTTATCAGGACATTTTTCAAATATGTTCACAATTCTAGTGCTTCCATCAACTGAGCACTTCTCTCACTCACTCCCTTTTTGAGTCATGTGACGTCACATCGTTCCTATCAATCCCCACAGTGTAGTAAAATCTAACCTCTGAGTACACTAAGTTGACCCTAACTGAACTTTCATTTCCTGTTATTTTCAACTAACCAATTTATATACTAGTGGTTTTAATTGTCGAATATTTAACAATTGAACAAAATTGTTATTAAACTATAACTAACTTTATTAAGTTACTGTTGTTAATTTATACATATTAATATTTATTTATTGAATGATTGGATGCAAATTGCTGCTAAAGGTCTCAATCAATTGATACGTGAGAATTTGTTCAGAAGTTTTAAGCCGTAAATGACTTTCTATCCGACAATTTAAATGCTATCAAATCCGTTCGAGTAGCTAATTTTATTCATTAAACTATTAACAAAATATTAAAATAGATTATTTGTTTACGATATCGTGACACTTCTGGAGCGAGTTCAACGGTTGGCAACCAGAATGGTGACAGGACTCTCCACGGTTACCTACAAAGAGCAGCTGTAAAGACTAAATCTATTTTTACCTGAGCAACGGAGGATGCGAGGAGACTTGATTCTGGCATAAAACGTCATCAACAGGAAAGTAAATCTACCTTTACTTGAGTTTTTCACCTCAGCACCAAGTCGTGGTCTTTGAAAAAAAAACGTACCACCGTCGTTTTCGGCTCAATAGAAAGAAGCAGCTTTCTCTGTCCGTGTTTCTGCCCCGTGGAACAAACTGTCAACAGGAGGTTGTGACGATGACTACCATATCCAGGTTCAAACCGGCCTTTGACAAACCTTTAAACTATATATACAGATCTAAATAACTTCTGTCTGTCTCTTTCCATGTCTTCTTACCCATTACTATTACTTCGAAATTATATAGTATTTTAAGTCTTTAAACTGACGGAAAGAAATAAGTTCTGATTTGAATTAACGTTTATAGGACAAAAAAACTTCCGTTGTTCTTCTAAACCAAGGAAACATTAATTTTAAAACAATCTTTCCCATAATGCATCTCGGTATCAAGAATGTGATATTAAAAGATTGATTGATTTATATTGCATTTTTATAATGTAATAAATTAATAATTGAAATAAAATTCCATGAAGAAATTTAATTAAATTTATAAAAAAAAACGGGTTTGCAATAGAATCAATCGGACGTCTAACGAAATGTTTAAATTTGAATCCCATAAAAACTTTCGAGCTTTTGTAACTCTCAAATATACAAGGTACGGCAGAAATATCTTCCACATTTTAAACTATAATTTATGTATTATTAATGAACTTATACAAGTGCCGATGATGTTTCATATTTCGCTAATCACCTGCCATTATTTGTTAGATACCCTTATCAAATAATATAGTTCTGACTGGTTCACATTGTGCTTTTATGTAGAAACGTTTTTGAAGAAAGAATGGTCAAATAGTATAGTTCTGACTGGTTCAAATTGTGCTTTTATGTAGAAACGTTTTTGAAGAAAGAATGGTCAAATAGTATAGTTCTGGCTGGTTCACATTGTGCTTTTATGTAGAAACGTTTTTGAAGAAAGAATGGTCAAATAGTATAGTTCTGACTGGTTCACATTGTGCTTTTATGTAGAAACGTTTTTGAAGAATGGTTAATCTGTAATTGCAATACAGATAGCTTTTCGAGCTAATTACATGTTAGATCGGAATAATGTTGTTACGGTTAAAAATCAATACTTTAATGAATTTCAAATTTCAAAGCCGCAGATTCAGCACTTAAAAGGAAGTCAACTAGAAAACCTCGAAGCGCTCAAACTCTCGACGTGGTGAGACTTTCTTTGACTCATTCCGATACATGTTCAGCTCATGTCTTGGGATTCTCAATAATCTATACAATAATATGATGATTGCTCAGAAACTGAACGAATGCGACTGGGAAGATGGAATCTCATGTTGTAACACTGTCTTTCAAAATATTTTTGTAATGAATCTTCGAGTGATGGAAAACTTGATAAACCGTCTCAGAAAGTGAATAGCGAATAGAGGTCACTGTTTAGAGACAAAATGAACAAAAACTGTTATTCTTTTGTTTAAACAACCGTGACAATAATTTTTCAGTAATCGTGTTTCCTCTTCTTTTTTTAAAATCTTCCAATACCTGACTTCGGTTGTTAAATATGAACAGGTAGACCCACTCGAATATAATTTGACTAGTTGAAAATAACTGGAAATATAAGTTCAGTCGAGTTAGCGTTGCGCTTTTGTGTAGAAACGATTTTGAAGAATGGTGAATCTGTAATTGTAACACAGAGAGGCTTTCGATCTCATTACACCTTAGATCGGAATAATGGTGTTTCGCTAGAAAATCAATTCTGCTATGGGGTGCAAATTTCGAAGCCACGGGTTCAGCACTTAAATAAAGTCAACTAAAATACCTCGACAGTGCGAGACTTTCTGTTACTCACTCTCCTACATGGTCATCTCGCAAACATGCTTCTGATTCGGGATTGTCTGACCGAACAGTCAGAAAAATTCTACATACCGATCTGAATTTCCATCCATACAAATGAATGATTGCTCAGCAAACTGAACGAACGCGACTGGGAAGATAAGAATCTGATGTTGTAACGCTGTCATGTTTCTGTCATGTATCTTCGAGTCATCGTAAACTACAGAAACATTCTCCAGAAGTTTATAGCGAATAGAAGTCACCATTAAGTGTTTCAATTAGTTTTCAAAACGAAATGAAAAAACAAACTGTAACCGTTTTGTAAACCGTTTCTCCAGATCGCCTGAACTGTAACCCAGTCTAATAATACCGAAACCACACTTACTGCCGAAAAAAATAAATTCATAAAAGAGTGAAGAATGGATACGATGAAAAGGAACGGCTCCAAAATGTGACGCTTTTGGGATGGTCGACGGTTGGGAGAAGGATTTTAAACTCAGCTATTTAGTTTTCAATATCTGACTCCGGTTTTTAAGTATTGGGCGCATAGGCCCACTAGTATATCATTTGATTAGTTGTAAATAACAGGAAATGAAAGTTCAGTCGAGGTCAACTTAGTGAGCACGAATGTTAGCTTTATTCGACCGTGGAAATTGATAGAAACAGGTATGACGTCACATGGCTCAAAGAGTGAGTGATTCAGGGAAATAGCTAGTTCGATTGGGAGCCTAGAAGTGCGATCATGTTTTTTAAATTGCCCTGATATGATATGATTAAACAGTAATTATCGACCTATCCTCTATCAGGAAATGAAAGCTAACAACTAGAGGTGCATCTCGCTTTGTTTTAATTATTTGTTGACATTTATAATTAATAATTAATAATTTCGAGTTTTATAGACACTTAAAATATATAAATATTCAAAATCTGAAAGCTAGAGCTGCATGTCGGTTGATTCTAAAATCAACTAAAACTATTAAAGAAAATAAGATTTCAATTTATTCCTGACATTTTTGCTATTTACTTTACTTTTTTCAATAAATTATTAATTAATCATTTTTTAAAGTTTTGAATGAATTTTACAAATCACATCAATTCGTAGTAAAACACATGCACACGCGCGATATCTGATGAGTCAACTGAAATTTATTTCTTTTTTTGTATAAGTTTTAAAATTAAAAACTGAAATAATGTAACTGCATCCCGGACAGCGCCGGGTAGGGGCAGTTAGTAATTCTATAAAGAGAGATTTGCAATTAAAGTACAATTCAGATCAGTCTAATATATAAAGTTATCCTGTAAAATGTTCATAGTTTGACCTAAATAGCATTTAAGATGAAATATCAAACGTTGATTCTGAATAGCTAAGTTTTATTTTGTTGTAGTTTTACTAGCACAAATATAACGTACTTCACTACACTTTATTTAAAGAGATTATTTACTTGCTCGGACAACTTGTAAAATGGAAACATTTTGAAATTATTTTCTTTTCTTCTTTCCGACAAGATTTTTATGGTGTTCACACGTAATCGG
>OY744515.1:115728820-115748820 GCA_963556195.1 Sepiola atlantica
TAGAAAGAAATGGACCACGAAAGAGAACAGACTGGTGATGGAGTGCTATTATAAAAGCCGCTACCCTACAGAAAGAGGCTACCGAAAACGAATGAAACATCTCTGGGACATTGCTAGAGACTACCATACAACGGAACAAAGGATAGCAGATCAAGCAAGACAGATCCTCAAGCGAGGATGGTTCTCGGAGATGGAACTGACGGAAATCAGACAGAAGGTGAATGGCGAAACGGAGCAAGAAACACCACCGAAGGAGAAACCACAGGAAGAGGACGGGCAAAACATACACACTGAAACTGAAGAGAGTGAAGACTGCGGAACCACAGAACCTGCTGAGCTAGAACTCAACGAAAAAGAAGCAAGTGATGTGGAGAACATTAGACGATACATGTTAGAAAACAAAACCAAACTCCCATCTCTCAGGAATGAAGTAGCGAAGAAGTTAAAAGCAGAAACAGTAAGAGTAAACAGACTCCTCACACACATCCCAACAGAAACTATTACGGACCTAAGCAACCTGATATATGCAGGGGCAAAATCGATAAGTATGAAACTAAGAAACGAAGAGAATGGACAAAAGAGAGGACCGACAAAACCTGGATGGGGAATCAGACTTCAAACCCAGATCACCAAACTTCGGAAAGAAGCTAAAACCGTGAACAGAAGGAAGGAGGACATGGAACGATTAAGCAGCAAAAATCAGAAACGCAAGGAAAAACTAAATGGGAAACATGAAGACATAAAACAAAAGATAGCAGCAATAGAAGGAAGACTGAGACGATACAGGTACAAATCAGAACAGAGCAAACAGAACAGGACCTTTGAAAACAATGAAAGTCAGTTTTACAAAAACGTAAATGGAGAAAAAACAACAACAGAGCAACCGAACCCAACAGAAACAAAACAATTCTGGAGCAAGATATGGGAAGAACCAAAAAAGTACAACAAGAATGCCCAATGGTTGAAAAACATGAAAGATGAACTGCAGAAAATCGAACAAGGAACCGAAACAGAAATCAACAAAGAAACGATCAAGAAATCCCTAAGAAAAATGGCAAACTGGAGAGCACCAGGCCACGATGGAATACATGCATACTGGTTTAAAAAATTCACGACCCTGCATGAAAACTAGCGCAGAAACTGAGTGGATGTATCCGCAAAACAGACGTACCAGAATGGATGACGGGAGGAAGAACAACATTAATACAAAAAGACCCAAAAAAGGGAACGATCCCCAGCAACTACAGACCAATAACATGTCTACCAATAATGTGGAAAATTCTCACAGCACAACTGAGAGAACAAATCTACCAATCCCTGGACAAACGTGGACTGCTCCCCGAGGAACAAAAAGGATGCCGGAAAGGACAAAGAAGGGCACATGATCTACTATACATTGATCAAAAGACCCTGAAGGAGGTGAAGAGCAGACAAAAGAACATAACCATGGCATGGATTGACTACAAGAAAGCCTACGACAGAATCCCCTAAACGTGGATAATTGAATGCTTAAAAATATACAAGATACCAGACAGGATTATTAATCTCATCCAGAAAGCGATGGAAACATGGAGACTAAAACTGACAACCTGTCTGAGATAAAAATACAGAGAGGCATTTTTCAAGGAGACTCTCTATCACCACTATTGTTTATAATAGCCATGATGCCACTCAACTACATACTCAGAAAGTGTGATGCCGGATACAGGTTTACGGATACAGAACAAAGGATAAACCACCTGATGTACATGGATGACCTTAAACTGTTTGCAAAAAACAAGAAAGAACTGGAAAAGCTGATAAATACAACCAGGATATTCAGCCAAGATATCCAAATGGAGTTTGGAATAGAAAAATGTGCACTACTAGAGATTAAAAGAGGAAAACTGGAGACGACAGAAGGTATAGAACTCCCCAACTAAGAGGAGATGAGGGCGCTAGGAGAACAAGATAGTTATAAATACCTGGGAGTTCTGGAAGCAGACACAATCAAATATACAGAAATGAAAGAGAAGATTGGAAAAGAATATCTATGAAGAACAAGGAAACTCTTAGAAACTAAACTATATAGCAGAAACCTAGTAAAAGGGATAAACACATGGGCTGTAGCACTAATAAGATACTCTGGACCATTCATAGGCTGGACCAAAGAAGAACTCAGGCATCTTGACCAGAGGACTAGAAAACTAACGACTATGCACAATGCATTGCACCCAAAAGATGATACGGACAGACTCTACATGAAAAGAAATGAAGGAGGTGGAGGACTGGTAAGTATAGAAGACTGTGTGGAAGACACCAAAAAAGAGCTGGAGAAATATGTAACACAGAACACGGAAAGACTGATCACCACAGCAAGAGACACCAGCCCAACAAACAACTCCGGAAGCACTGAAACCAGAAACAAAAAGACAAGAAAGGAAAAGTGGGAAGAAAAACAACTACATGGACGCTTTATAAGACTCACAAGCGATGAAACTAATGAAAATAGCTGGGCATGGCTAAGAAAAGGACACTTGAACAGAGAAACGGAATCTCTGTTGACGGCCGCACAGAACAATGCGATTAGAACAAACTTTATTAAAGCAAAGATAGATAAAACCCAGGAAAACAGCAAATGCTGATTATGTGGACAAAGAGACGAAACGATAAATCATATAATAAGTGAATGCAGCAAGCTAGCCCAAAAGGAATACAAGAACAGACATGACAGCGTGGGGAAAGAAGTACACCGGGAAATGTGCAAACAACTGAATTTCGAATATGCAAAAAACGGTACAGACACAAACCAGAAACTGTACTAGAAAACGAAAAACACAAAATCATATGGGATATGAATGTACAAACAGACAAACCCATAACAGCAAGGAGACCGGATATGATAATAATAAACAAGAAAGAAAAATCCTGCAAAATCGTAGACTTTGCTGTTCCAGTGGACCACAGAGTGAAGATCAAAGAGACGGAAAAAAGAAGCAAATATACTGAACTTGCCAGAGAATTGAAAGGAATATGGAACATGAAGAAAGTCAGTATAACACCAATAATTATAGGAGCACTAGGTACAGTCCCCCAAAACATGGAGAAAAGACTAGGAGAAATAGGAATCAAAGGGATAACTGAGACCATACAAAGGACAGTAATGATCAAACCAGCTACAATCCTGAGAAATGTCCTCGAATGCTGAAACCAACCCACATAAGCAACGAATGGAGAACAAACACATGGAAGCACAAGAAAACAGAACCGGGGAAAATACAACCGCACGAGAGAGGCGCAAGCATAGGCTGACACCACGAAATTTATGGACAGAGGGTCGAGGAGGGAAAGCGCAAACCAGACCTCCACTGGAAGAGCGCGGACAGCTCTGGGACCTTGGGGAGGCTTGTTGCCACTCAGGCCCCAAAGGGGACCAATGGCCCTTATCAGCGGGAAATCGATGGTAGGTGGCTGTTGCGATACCACAAGGTCATCAGCGGTGATGAATGAAAAGAAGTGGAGCATACTGGAAGTCTGAGGAGACTTGTTGTCACTCAGACTCCAGGGAATACCACAGGTTGTTAGCAGTGGGCGATCACTGACGATGACCAGTGTGATAACTCCTAGTGAGTAAATAATAATAATAATAATAATAATAATAATAACAATAATAATAATAATAATAATAATAATAATAATAATAATAATAATAACAATAACAATAATAATAACAGCAGCAACAACAACAACAACAACAACAATAATAATAATAATAATAATAATAATAATAATAATAATAATAATAATAATAATAATAATAATAATAATTGAGGCAAGGTAAACATCCACAAGATAGTAATCCAAAGAATCTCAACCGGGCTTATAAAAAGTGCTCAATATCAAATAAAGCTTTTATATATGATTATTTTTATTTACACAGACATGTACAAAATTTACAACACTGGCATGTCGATGTTATCGACCAACAACTGTTCTAAACTTAGATCTCATCAGGAAGATTGTTAAGATCTTATTTTAACTCTTCTTGGTGAGATCTCAGTTTATAAAAGCTGTTGATCGATAACATCGACATGCCAGTGTCGCAGATTTGGTACATGTCTGCGTAAATAAAAATAATAATACTGATAATATATATATATATATATATATATATATATATATATATATATATATATATATTAGCCAGATTATTCCTTCCGGGGATGAAACGCAGAAGCTTCTGTGTAGCTTAATTGCCATAAAAATATTTTCATAACTTACTACCTAGCTCTATTCACGTATTGAGCACTGTTGAAGTAAATACTATATCTCCTTATAACATTTTATGTGGATATATGAAATAATAATAATAATAATAATAATAATAATAATAATAATAATATATATATATATATGTGATTTTATGAAAAAACTAAATCTCTCTCTCTCTCTCTCTCTCTCTCTCTCTCTATATATATATATATATATATATATATATATATATATATATATATATATATATACAGGTGTAAGACAAAATAAAGGAAACGCCATGTGAATTTTGCATCAATTTTAAAACACCCATTAAAACTGAATAAAAAAATACCAAAATGTTGGTTTCATTTTATTTATTCATGTTTATAGCTGTCTTGAATTAATTTGTTAAATTTATTTTTTATTTCAGATCGTGCATATTAGTAAAAAAAAATAAATAACAGATTTATAAGATTTCCAAAGAAAGAAGATTATTGGTGTCGGTATGGCAGGTGCTACTGTAACGGAAGTGGGCGAGATGGTGGCCGTATCGACAGGAAGTGTCTCGAAGTTGATGGCAGCCTATGAAAACAAAAGGCAAAACATCCACCTCTAAACAAGATTCTGTAAACAAGTCGAAACTGTCTTAAAGCGATTGTAAGGATTGTGAAGAAACAGCACAAAACCACGGCATCCAAAATGACACAGAGCTATACAATCATTTGGACAATTCGATTTCAACAAAAACTGTTCAGCGAGAGCTTCACAAAGCTAGATGTATTTAAAATTTCAAGATGTTTCCATTATTTTGTCGAACTCCTGTATATACTGAACATAGTGCTATTGAGAACATAGAGGGAGTCGAAACTCATCCAAATAAGCATTTTACTTATTTATTTAAATGTTGACACGTGTAAGTGGACATGTAACGCAATATACAGAACATAAAATATACAGAGTTGTTACTCACGACCTGTGGTGGAACTGTATCAGTAAGTTACAAATCTCTGTAAAGGCCAGAGCTTCTTCATAGTAGGAGCCACGTGAAATTTTTCGTTGACTTTTATTCGCCCCAAACAAGGTACATTGCCACTGAGACGTAAGAGGTTCTTGAGAATTAGGGGCCAGACTTTTAGAAGGCACACTAAGTGATGATATGTGCAACGAGATGTTTGTTCACATTACATTTACATTTTTGCATTTTGGTACGACATAATAACGCTGACACACTGGTTCCCGTTAGATCATCGAAGTTAAGCTACGTTGAGCCTGGCCAGTACTAAAATGAGTGACTATTTGGGAATACCAGGTGCTGTATGTGACCTGGAGAGGTTCTATCATGCTCACTGAAATGTTAGGACGGATAGAGTATCTACCTCACTTCCCGACGACGTCCCTTTGGCGTTATGGGATGTGGATGGGTGGATGTTGGTACATTCAGGGAAACAGGGACCAGAGAGGGAATTCAAAAGGCTAGCAGTTCGAGGAAAGAAGCTATTAGAGTAGAAGGCCCTACATAATCTGGGGACTTATACAGTGAAGGGGTGGGATTTAGCTGATTGTCGGGGTCAGCAGTAGTGAACTATACTCTCTCTCCGTCCCTTTATTGGGTCTGTGTCCTTTGAAACCGATGTTATCTCAGTTTGTCTCCGTACATTATTTTATGAATACAGATTTGCAATTAAAAACGACGAAAGTCCGAAAAGAATGGTTAATTTAGAAAAGAAGAATATGCGTAGATTTGAACGTACTGAAAACTGTCAGTGAAAACCTGGTTCAGCATCGCATTTGTTGAATGCCTCGGTTTGTTTTCGGCGTATGTTCGTTCGCTACGAAAAGACACCTAATAAATCATATTCCCTACAAAGGCAGTAAAAACAACGGCATCGTCTCGCTACAGAACTCAGAAGGCGACGCGCAAAACGTTTGCAAGCCTCTCATGTCGACGACCACGACGGCTTTCAACTTTTACGAATACCGTAGAGTTATGAGAAAAACAATCTCACCACAAACACGGTTTTACCATTCTTTACTCTCCGGGGGGGGGGGGGGGGGGTCTGACCAAAAACAAAGCAACACTTAAAACAAAACAAAAGTAGCCCAAAACATCTCACCCACACACACTGACCGCCCCCCCCCCTCAAAAAAACACTGATGTTCCAAAAATGCGTCTATTCAATCTACGCGCTTAGCGATGAAAATGATATCTCAAACATGAGCGTGACCGACCGACGAACCGAAGCTCTTATAGAGATGCGTGAATCCACCAGAAAATCGTATTGCGAACTTAAGCGTGACAGGCCGACGAAAATCCTATTTCCAATTCATTATGACAGACTAGCGGAAATTCTATTTTAAACTATGACAGCCTGACGAAAACCGTATTTCAAAATTAAGTGTGAAAGACCGATATTTAAAACTTAAGCTGACAGACCGACGAAAATCCTATTTCAAAATTAAGATGGCATAACGGTGAAAATTCTATTTCAAACTAAACATGATCGACCGACGAAAATAGTATCTTTTATAAAAATCGTATTTTTTAAAGATTATGACATGCTGAACGTATTGTTGTTAAAATCAATTTAATATTCCGTATTAAATAGAAAAAGAAGAATTAGACGACCCACCGTTCTTTCTTGCAAAATGCAAGATTGACGTTCCTTAAGCTAGTTGATTTAAAAAGTTGGAACACAGAATGGTTAAGACGAAGCGAAAAAATTAAAGGATTTTAGTAAGTTATAAAAAGAAGTAAAGTCATTAATTGAATTTATTCAAATCAGATTCGGGAATATTGAAATCCGATTCTGGGATTTTGAAATTGGATCGCAAAATATTATAACCAACTTATATTCACTTCGTCTTTATTCATTATCCGTTCCAACTTTTTAGATCAACTAGCTTAGCAACGGCCATCTTGCATTTTACCGGGAAGAACTGTGTGTCAGTTAATTTAAAAAGTGTTATTTCTTTTTTATTATTATTATACTAAATTGATGTTAACGCAAATACTTTCAGCGTGTTATAATCTGATAACAAAATACAATTTTAGGGCTAATGCACACCGTCTATCCGATAAGATTACATGGGTTGGGAAAACTAAAAACAAACATTTTTTGTCTATAAAATTATATATATATATATATATATATATATATATATATATATATTACATTTACATGTGAGTTAAACGACCTGTCTGGCTATGAGATAGTGCCAAAATGGCGTATGCTTTGGAAATGTATTCAGCTCCTCCAGCGCAGCGCAAACTGCTATTGATTCGTGTCGGTTGCTGGATTGTTGCCACATGTTATGCTCAATGCATGGCGTATATGGTTATGCATCTGTATGTATACATGTGCATATCTGGCTGGGTGGCAATGATGTTTATCGGATATATGTAATGTTCGTTATATATGTGTGTGCATAGTTATATATTTAACTGGTTTTGCAAACACACTTTTCCCTTAAGATGACCCAACATGTTACTTTTTCTAATGTATATATATATATATATATATATATATATATATATATATAATTATTTCATATATCCATCTAACATTTTATAAGGAGATGTATTTTATGTATCGACTTTCAGTACGTGAGTAGAGCTACGGGGATAGAATGTGGAAGCTTCTATGTAGCTTAATTGCCATAAATATATTTTTATAACTTACTATATATATATATATATATATATATATATATATATATATATATATATATATATTAGCTACTTACAGAACTTTCGCAAGCCTCCCGTGTGTACAACGGCTTTCAACTTTGCGGAATGCTATGGAATTATTGCAAAAACAATATTTACATAAAGATTCTTCTACCATTTTTCACTCTCCGGGAGATTACCCCCCTCCCCCCCAACAAAAAAAGTGTAACAAAAATACCTCCCTTCCCCACAAAGAAAAAAGAAACCTTTCTTAAGATAACGAAACCGGCGAATTATTTTGGTTTCCCATGGCGTTTAGAAGCGGAATACTGTCTGCGACAAAACGGCAGAGTCTTTCGTTTGGTTGAAACCATTTCGCGAAAGACAAGCTTGGTTGTATTCTCCTGAGAACATATGTTTTGGTATCCTAGCACTGACATCTCGTCTGTATTCTGTAGGTTCCGAGAGAGAGGGGGGGGGGGCTGATATATATTTGAGCTGGGACACAGAGATGTTTTAAATATGTTCACAAAGTTATTTTGAGCACCTCAGAAAAAAAAGAAGAACAAATAAACGAAACGTTTATTTATCGCTTATAATTGAGATTCTAATAGAAATAGACGCTGCCAGGTGTGCCCCTATTTACTTGCCTCCCCGCAGGACCAGAGTTAGACACAAGGTCATTAAGGAATCCGTGGTCAAACCCGACACAGCGGCTCTGTTCGCCGAAGCAAAGAAGCACGGTAAATACAGCTCGCTCACTGATCGATTCATCTTCCAACTAATTTCAGTGGAAACTCTTCAGCAAACCCCACTCTCCTCTCCTCAATGGTTCACCTCAGAATGTTCAGCTGCTATTGCTGAGAGGCAGAAGGCATTCCGAAAATTCAGCCGCCATAAGTCAACTTCGAACAGACGAACATTTGTAGAGGCAAGAAATGATTGCAAAGTAGTGATAGGTGAAGCAAAGAGAAGGTATTCAGAGATAACAAAAAAAAAACGCATTCAGTCACAGAAACTAGATATTCGTTATTTCTGGAAAATCTACAATAGTGTAATGAACAATGGCCAATCGACAATTCCCCCGCTATCAAATCACAACGATGTTGTTTGCACGGCAACTGATAAGGCTGAACTATGTGCCCAGTGTTTTGCCTTAAACTCCACTTTGGACTCAGCAAACCACTCCCTCCCTAAATTCCCATTACGGACTGAAGCCACACTTGATAACCTGGTCATCACCCTATCTCAAGTCAGAGACACCATAAAAAACCATTGACACCCCCAAAGCATGTGAGCCTGATCTTATACCAGTAATAGTAATAAAAAATGCTCTGCTGAGCTGGCCCCTGTCCGCTCCAAACTATACAACCAATGCCTTACTGAATCTTGTTTCACTGATACTCTCGTCATGTGGGCAAAACCGACGCGTACATATCTGAGGCAATGGCTAAATTCGTAGAAAATGACATCCAGTCTGTAATGGAATGAGGTAAAACATGGATGGTAACTTTTAATGCCGCAAAAACAAAGCTACTTTCCTCCAATTACTACAAGAAACCTCTCCAACCACCGGTTGTCATGGCAAATAACACCCTTACTTGAGAGTTCATCATTCAAACTCCTAGGCCTAACTTTAACAGATAACATGAATTGGAATAAATACATTGAAGATATTGCCATGGCTGCTGCAAAGTAAGTGGGCACCCTCAACCGTGTCAGTAAACTTATCACACCTGACATTATCCTATACCTCTACAAAGCCACCATCTCTCATGCATGGAGTATTGTTGCCACATCTAAGCTTGGGTATCATCTACTAGTCTCTTCCTCTTAGACAAGGTCAAAAAAAGGGTCGCCAACTTGATAGGTTCCTCACTATCCACCAAGCTCCAGTACCTGTCCTATCGCCGCAATGTTGCTTCCTTGTGCCTGTTTTGCAAGTACTTTAATGGATTATGCTCTGATGAGCTTGCTGCTCTGGTCCCCCCACGACGCAAATTCACTCGACTAACCCGACAATCAGCCAAACTCCACCCATTCACTGTGGAGGTCCCCAGATGCCGAAGAGCTTTCTACTCCAAAAGCTTCTTTCCTCGTGCTGCTGGACTCTGGAACTCTCTCCCTGCTCCTTGTTCTCCTGACGGTACTGACATGCAGAAATTTAAAACTAATGTAAACAGACATCCTGCTGCGCATCTCCCAATTTAGGTTGACCCCCCCAAAAGAAACTTTCACCTTTTTTCTCAGTAGCCCCTTACACTACAGTGGCGGCCTGCCTTGTTTGGGGTCAACTATGTTAAAAAGGAAAAAAAAACGTCAGGAGTGCTTGGTCCCGAGACTGTTAGATTTTTTCAAGACATCGGACGGATGATATGAACGTCTAGGAACGAGCCCCGAGGGTCAGCTTTGTTGTTCAAACGCATCTCCCTGGCTGTCGTTCGAGGCAACGCAATGTCAATTAATGTGTCGTCCCGGAATATAGAGATGTCATTCGAGGTCGTTAATGTCTGTGTGTTGTATGTAAATAAAAGTAAATGCATATATGTATATATGTGTATGTGTACATAAGAGTGAGAGAAGGGCGAGAGCGGTAGAAAGATAACATGAAGAACAAAGAGAGAGGGAGAAATAGTTGCGGTGAGAGTAAAGCGTTGTATCGACTTCCGGTGGTTCATGCATGCGCACACTACGCTGCCTTGCTAGACAGATCATCCACGACAACGTCTGCTACGGAAGCCAGGTCATTTATGTTGTTGTTTTTGCGAAATTGATTTGAAACGGTCCCACTAACACCACGGCGATTATTTTTATTTACCCTTTGATTCTATTTATTTTCTAGAATTTTCTTCCCTCATTCGATGTTCTTTCGATCGGAATCTACGTTCTCTTCTCTCCATCTTTCTCATTCTAGTCGGTGTCTTATCTTTTGTTCAATTCTGTCTTTTTTTGTTTTTCGTCTTCAGATTTTTTTCAATCTTCATTTCATATATTTTTTTCCTTAGTTTTATTCATTTTCGTTTGTATATTTCGTATTTCTTATTCTCATTCTTCTTCGTTTTGTTATTTTTATTTTTCGTTCTTTCTTTTATTTTTCTTCTTTTTATGTTGCTTCTATTCCTTGTCATTCTCCTTCATTTTCTTCTTCTTCTTCTTCTTCTTCTTCCTCTTTTTCATTTTCTTCCTTTTCTACTTCTTTTTCTTCCGCTTCTTTACACTTCTCCATCTTTGACTTCTTTCTTGTTGTTGCTGCTCTTCTTCTACGGCTTCTTCTTCTTCTTCTTCTTCTTCTTCTTCTTCTTCTTCTTCTTCTTCTTCTTCTTCTTCTTCTTCTTCTTCTATTTCTCTTAATTTCCTTTTCTTAACTTTACTTTATTTTTCTTTTATCCTTTTTTCTTTTTTTTTCGTATATTCATTTGCTTTTTTCTCCTGTCTTCTTTGCCTTATTTTTCTCTCTTTTAGTCTATTTTCATGTAGTTTATTCATTTTTAATTTTTATTCTTTTCTCTCCCTTATTTCCTTCCTCTATCTTTCTTTTCCTTTCTTTTATTTCCTTTTCTCTTTCTTTTTTATATGTTTCATTTCGTCCTTATTCCTTTGTTTATATATTCTTCTTTCTCTCTTCTTTTCTTTTTCCTCACCCTCCTTCTTCATTTCTCCTATTTCTAATACCCTCTCGTTTATTCCCTAATATTCCCTCCATTGAATTACCAAAAAAACATGGCCGCCCTTCCATGTCCGCTATCTTGAAAATATTACCAAGCGGAATTCTGCTCTTGTTACGCCCGTTTTAAATATCCTAACTCAGTGTTTGATTTCATTTTATAGACGGAAAACATAAAACAAAAACAAAACAACATATTTATTTCTACTCTCAGTTTTCCCCGCCTTCCGCTTTGTATCATAATCGACTTTAAGTATATTCAACGATCGCTGTGTTTGCTTTCGTCTAAATAGTAGTAGTAGTAGTAGTAGTAGTAACTTGTCTGAAGTCGACGATTACGTCATTTCTCACAAGCAGCCGGGTGTTACCTAGTCTCGTATTTATTTCTCAAAAAGTTTTTAAAAATATTAATATCTGTACTGTACTTCAAATAGTTGTGCGTAGTGTTACTTCCTATTGTAATGTGTCACGTAGCCATTATGTCCGTTAAAGGGAATCGCTTGTAACTCGGAAAAATTCCACGTATGATACTATCGCTTGCTAGTAGAGGACTCCTAGCTCTTCTGTGGATTTACCTTTCGTCGTGTCAATGTAACCCCATCATGAGGACGGGGCCCAATGTTGTGTTATAAGTTGCCGGGGTGTGTAACTGGGTGTGTCCGCGCTGTGGGGGACGTAGCTTGAAGAAATATTTTCGTCCTGGAACGGCACTACCAGCTTCCCAGTGATAAACGATAGGCACATCTCCTTCAATAAAGAGATTAATCCTGTCCGTTTTAAGGGTTTTGGTCGGGTGTTAGGCGTTATTACTTCTCCTCAGAGAATTAATTATCTGGGCCGAGGGAACCGCCGTGCTGAAGTTTGAACGCTTGTATAAAAGGAGCGAGCGATTCATATTTTTATATACAAAAAATATATAATTTATGTATTCATTTTAGCTTCCGAATAAACACTCATAAAACTAAATGATTCGTCTGAGCTTGGCTTCGTACGACCATCATGTATGAAAATAAAATATCCCTGTGGTTGTTTTACAAGTAATTCAATGGAGTGTGCTCCGACGAACTTGCTGTACTTGTGCCACCTCGACATAAATACACCCGACCAACCCGACAATCAGCTTAATCCTATCCTTTCACTGTGGAGGTCCCATAATGCCGTAGGGCTTTATACTCCGATGATGTCTTTCCTCGCACTGTTAGCCTTTGGCACTCCCCTGCTCTGTGTTTCCATGGCAGTACCAACAAGCAGACATTTAAATGTAATGTAAACAAACATCTCGAGAGAAAAATGTATATTTAAAGAAGTGAGGCTACCAACATTTGTAAAAAATATGTTTTTCAACCATTGTTTGTTATTTTATTATTTTATCATTTTATAAAGCCTCGTGCGGTTCTTTTCCGATGTATTTTCCATATATATCTGAAGAGAGCCGCACGAGGTTTGAAACGCGTTATAAAATCACAAAATTATAAAATGATAAAATAATAAAATAACAAACAATGGTTGAAAAAGGTTTTTTTACAAATGTTGGTAGCCTCACCTCTTTAAATATATATATATATATATATATATATATATATATATATATATATATATATATATATATATATATATATATATATAACTCTCACTCAAGAATTTAGGTTAAATGCGACACCGCAACATAGTTGAATACGTACAGTTGTCTTTATCCCTCCAACAAAAACAATAGCAAAACGCGTGTCCGTTGATATATATATATATATATATATATATATATATATATATATATATATATATATATATAGTCTTGGAAGTTTCTCAACCATAAAAACTATATTTAAAAAAAAAAGAAAAAAACTTAAGTCCCAAGTCGTTCAGTGGAAAATCACTCATGTAAGTAAATTTAACTTTTTCAGTTATTATATTAGTTTGCTTCTAACATTATTTAAGGGATCATCAGTTGTTTACCATGAAAAACTGTTTCGAGAATTTATATATATATATATATATATATATATATATATATATATATATATATTTAGAGAGAGAGAGAGAGAGAGAGAGAGAGAGAGAGAGAGAGAGAGAGAGAGAGAGTTCCCAGATTGGTGTGTTTATGTTATTCAATTCTGTTGGAGTTCATATTTCAATTGACGTCTCCTTTTTTAGTTGTCCGGTTGATAGTTTTGCGATAGCGTTTTCTATGTACTAATCAGTCACCGCTTATCAAGACCCAAAAGCCACTCGAAGATAAGGTTTCATGAGTTCGTGAAGTGGACAGTGACACAAGCCCGTGAGGATCAGAATTTGATTGTTTAAGAGGATGGCGAAACAAGAATTTGTTAACATTGAACTTTAAAACAAGTTGTAGTCAGCTGGGAAGCAGCTCTATGCTAGTGTGTGCCACAGATGGATAGTTCTTGGAAAGAAACCTTTTGTTTCTGTTGTTAATGTTTTACATGGGGGGCATATATTGGAGCTCAATCGAGCACCTACCATGGAAATAACGATTGAGTAGAGGAAGACTAGTAACGCGTCTTCTGTGAGAAAGAGGCTGTGGGGAATAGAAGAGGAGATCCCCTACTAGGTTTTGTACTCTGTCAAGGCAGGAAAGGATGCTCTGAGCGGCACCTCCCCAGATGTGGCAACAGTACCTCCCCATCTTAGGACGTATTTGACTCTCATACAGGTAGAGGATTTCGTTAGGGGTCAGATATTTTCTGGAGCGGTAGAATGATGCAACCATTTCTCCAGTCACCTTAGCAACAGATTTGATGAGTTTTATTGTTTTTTTTTCTATCGATGCCATAAAGATTAATGCTCCAGTTTCAGTGATGGACTTGATATCATAAATACAATTCCTTAGCAATCTATATTTTTAAATAATTGGGCAATATAATGCTCTTTATTAGGCTTGGCAAGGATAGGATGTTTTCTTTCCAGTTGTTCGTGTTTGTATATTGATTTATAAAGATGCATGATTGGCCGAATGTATACCACCGCGATCTATGAAATATTAGTCCCTTATAAAGTTTTACTCGTTAGAGTGTAACTGATAACACATTTAAAGTGGTCAGCGAACGGGCAGACATTTTCATCTATATATAGATTTTCCAGATTGGTGTGTTCATGCTATCTAATTCTGCAGGAGTTTATGTTTCAATTGACATTTTCTAAGCCAGTTTATAGTTTCACGGTTGTCGGTTCAATAGTGTTTTTCTATTGATGTTCTGAAGATCAATGCTTCAGTTCCTGTAATGGACCTGGTATTATAGATATAATTTCGAATCAATCAAGTCATCTATATTTAAAAATGAATGGTGCAATACGACCCTTTTTTATTCGCTCTTCCAAGTATCGGATGTATTGTTTTCGCTCGTTCGTGTTTGTTTGTTTGTTTGTCAAAATGATTGGAGTGCATGAGTGACCTAATGTTTTATTTTTCCCCACTCCAGGAGGGAGGCCCAACAGTTTAATTGTCAAAAATAGTTAAAAATATATACCTGTAATTTCTTTCACACCCGGGCGTTTACGATTTCTGCGGATCCTCCGATGACTTAGGATACTCCATCCTTGCGCGTCTTTGAAATTGAAACTCGGCACAACAACCGAAGGAAAGACAAAGAGTTAGTATTTGCCTCCTTCCCACCGAGGGTAGATGTGACACAATGGCAAAAGGTGGGGATTGAAATGCCAAAGCCCAAGAGGCAAATAACTCTGACCTACAAAAGATGCCCGATCAGCCCCGTCGGCATTCACCGGTAGCGGCGTACCAGGTGATTAGCAATAAGCTAGCCTTTTTATCAAAGAGAGAAGGTGGACCTCCTAGAACTGCACAGAATCATACCTCAGCTTGAGATAATAAATGGCCCAGACTCTGCTTCCTCCATCTTCCACTTCAGACTCACTCTTCTCTCTCTCTCTCTCTCTCTCTCTCTCGCCCTCTCTCTCTCTCGGAGCCCATGTGACGTCCATTCCGCATGAACCACCTGTTTTCGCATGTTATATATCCTCTCTTTACGATGTGTGTACAAATGTCCCTTACTCGCGCGTGCGTACGTCTCGCCGCCGACGCCATAATCGCTGGTTAGCCCAATTTATTGATAAGACACACGTGAGCTGGTCGCCTTGGTAAAGTTGACAAAAAAATAATGTGTTAATGTTACTCACCGAGTTGCCGGGAATATATATTTCATACTGATCTGTCCATCAAAAAACATAAATAAAAAACTGTATATATATGAACCCCCTGAATGTTAAAATTTACAAAAACGTATAATATACCCATGTTACTCACCGTATCTTTTTAGAATATATATTTCAAAATTCATACTGATTAGTTTATTAGTTTAGAAAATTACCATATATATATATATATATATATATATATATATATATATATATATATATATATATATATATATATATATATATATATGGGTTAATTTGAAAATATTATTCATAAATAATTATTCAAAGCTCTCACTAGATTAAGCACTTTCAATAAGTTAACAATAATCCGTTATTTATAGCGTAATGCGATGCACGCATATTGAGTTCTGTTGACGGCTTGCTAAATGGCCGCCGAATTTGCCATTTATACGATAATTCACTTCTCATCTCCAGACAATGTGTGGTGGACACTACTGAGTCAAATATAACTTTCGTATTAGGATTCGAACTGTGGGACCGGTAGGGATTGTCTTCCTCACATATTAATGATTGCAGATTTGACCCGAAACACATGTGTATATGGGTTAATTTAAAATATTATTTATAAATAATTATATATATATGTATATATATATATATATATATATATATATATATTTGTACACATACGAACCTTTATAAATATAGAATATAAGAGAAGAAAAAATATGCTTATACTTCTGACAAAGATGTTTACATCGAAAGTACTCAAGTTAAAAAAAAGAAAGTTTTTAAAGTAAATAAATAATTTATTTTAAAAGACAAATAATTTGCGTTGTACAGGTTTTCAAAATATTCTAAAAAAATATTCTCCTTATTATTGCTATTCCGGCAACGTTTTCAATGTATGACTTTTCAAACTACCTTATTAACGTAACCGCGTGCTACACACAACGGCATATCAGCACTTATCGTCTATAACATCAAGACGAATTTCAACTTGACTGCGATAAATATGTCTCAGTCGAGTAGGATTGTACGAAAGAGGAAGTGAAGAAAAAATATGCTTATACTTCTGACAAAGATGTTTACATCGAAAGTACTCAAGTTTAAAAAAAAAGTTTTTAAAGTAAATAAATAATTTATTTTAAAAAACTAATAATTTGCGTTGTCCAAGTTTTCAAAATATTCTAAAAAAATATTCTCCTTATTATATATATATATATATATATATATATATATATATATATATATATATATATATTTGAAAATATAAAGATAATTATTTTATATTAGATCCTGTCGTGATAAGGATATGCTCGATATTTAGGGTTTGTTTTTGATTTTGTTCTTTGCCTTTCTGTTTTCTTTTTTCTTTTTTCGTTTTTCGTTTTTCTTTTCTCTTCTTTTTCTTTATCGTTCCTTCTTTTTCTCCTTATATATATTTTTTTATTCATTATTTTTTTAATTTTTTAAATTTAATTTTATATTTTTTTACTTTTACTTTAATTTTTTATTTTTATGTTTATTTCATTTTATTTTTTTTGTTTTATCGTATTTAATTCTCAAATCTCCTTTTCAAAAGGAAGGATCTATGGAAAATGTTGTGTTATATTTTTTTTATATGTACCGGTAATTTGTTTATAAGTATCATTGTGCTTTTCCCCCTCCTATGCTGTGTGAGTGTCAACAATCAAGACAACACCGCTACTCAAGTTTCGCCCTCCTGTAGGCTCATCAGTAGAATATATCCGAACCCAGTATTCGAAACTCTAGTCACTTGCATGCGATGCAAACACTCTGCCACCATAACGTGTGATTCTTTCTGTCAGCGAATGTTTCTCTAAAACTAAGTTTTCTTGATTTTCTGTAAGACGTGTTGCTATAGGCGCTGATGAAGTGACGTTTTAGACCAACTTTATAAAATTATAAAGTAAAATAAAATAAAGTATTTCCATACTGTTTTGGAAACGATCGTACGTCATAATGAACTTGATGTTCTAATTCTCGGAACAGTAAAAGTAATGCTTTGATTCATTAAATTTATATATATATATATATATATATATATATATATATATATATATATATATATATATATATATATATATATATATATGGAAGGTTCCGATTACTTTAGATAGTTTGATGTAAACAGTACGCTCTGTTTAGACATCAATATAACTAATATCACATGATAATGTCCGATGACCGCGCCGATAGGGCGAAAGCGTACAGAGTCTTGGTGACTCCATGAACCGGGTTCGCGCCTTGTGTTAGTCTAAAATTATCACTTCCTACATTGATGAGAGCGTAAGCTTGGAACGTAGGCGTATGTAGATATAAATAATTTAATATTTATTTGCAAATGTTGTTATATATATATATATATATATATATATATATATATATATATATATATATATATAAAGAGAGACAGGGAGAGAGGGGGGAGATAAATACAAACATATGCGACAACACAATTAGAGTATATGTTTCAATTGACATATTCTACGCAAGTGGATAATTTTGTAGTCGTGAGTTTAATTGTGTATTTCTATCGATGCCATAAAGATCAATGCTCCCGTTCCAATAATGGATCCGGTATTATAGATACAATTTCAAATCAATCAACTCATTCATATTTAAAAACAAAATGGTGCAATGCGAACCATTTTTATTCGCTCTGCCAAGGATAGGATGTATTGTTTTCGATCGTTCAATTTTGTAGTTTGATTTAATTCTTTGTTAACAGGAGTTGGGCATAGATGTTTGTCTGAATGTATACAGTCACAATCTATGAAATCGAATCTTAGTAGATATATCCGGAAATACACATACACACACAAATATATATATATATATATATATATATATATATATATATATATATATATATATATATATATATATATATTAACCCCGCTGTAAGGGTCTACAGCGTCTGTATTCTGTATGGGTAAGCCCTGATATCGTTCACCAGCACTCTCCTGCAAGTCTCACGGGGGATATCGAAGGACTGACTTCGCTTACGCACAGAGCGTTTCGGACTCTCCTGGAGAGACTTTCTCACACTTTCGACCAGCTCGGCTGTCCGCTTCTTGGGACGTCCCGAGTGGCTTGGACGGTTCTCACGAGCAGCGTTGAGGTTCTCCACGGTCCCATACTTTTCGAAGTGGTCCACCCAGTTCTGAATTCTGCTTTTGGATGGAGCCTTTTCATATTCGAACTGATGCATTAAACTGTCTTGGGTTTTCTTAAACGAGCCTGTCTTGTAAAATTTAACACAGTGTATTCTTTGTCCCAGCTCTCACTGAGGTCTTGGTGTACTCACGGTCGTTGATTCTGTCATGCTCTGTAAAATAAGGGCAATCGGTGAATAAATAAAGGAGATATCACATAAAGTGTACACGGGGGCCCGTTTTTTGGGGTCACCCTGTATATATACAGGAATTGGACAAAATAATTGAAACACATTGACATTTTAAATAAATTTATGTCAATATGGTGTAGGACTCCCTTGTGCTTAAATAACTGATTAAATACGATGTGGATTCATACAACGCTTGAATGGTTTCTAGGGGAATTTTGTACCATTCTTCAGTTCTTTTCAATCATTAGGGATAAGGATGTCGGATACTCACTTTTCTTTCTAAAATACACCACAAATGTTCAATAATATTTCAATCTTTGGGATTTTGATGACCAGATTAGATGTTCTACTTCACATGAATGTTCTTTGTGTCATTTAGTTACCATTTTTGCCGTGTGAATGAGACAGTATTTCAGTTTGAAAACTGTTCCATGACCATAGGATGAACTAGGTCCTCAACATTTTCAAATAATCTTGGCTATTGATACTTCCATGCAGGAAAACTATATTACAAGCGGATTTCCAAGATATAACCTCCCAAGTCCTTACCGATCACCTTCCATTTTTAACAGTGTGAAGAAAGCAGTCTGGATTGAGTGCTTCTTTCGGCTGTCTCCAACCATACACACGGACAGAGGTTTGGAATAGAGTATAGGACGATTAATCGGAGAAAATTACATCCTTCCACTGCTCTTGGGACCAATTTTTAGTGTTTGTACACAACTCTAAAAGTTAGAAAGCAGTGGTTTTCTGATGGCAGCCCTCTAATGAAACGCAGACGTGCAGAGCTCTCGGCGAACAGGTTTTGTTGAAACAAGATTAACCAAATGATTGTAAAGCTCTCCTATAATTTTAGGTGCCGTAGATTAAGGCTCTTTTTTGACAATCATTACAAGTGCTCTACGATCTCTTTCAGACAGCTTTATCTT
>OY744515.1:115751320-115761320 GCA_963556195.1 Sepiola atlantica
ATATATATATATAAATATATATATATATGTATATATATGTATATATATATACATACATATATATATATATATATAGTCTTAAGAAGCTTTGAGTTATTTTAAACAAAAAGACAAAAAAAAAAGGAAAATGCAGTTTAAATTCTCAAAGAAACTAACTAAATCCAAAATAGTGCAGACTTAACATTCGTTGGTAAATTCATAAATAAATAAAATATACAATAGTAAGTAAATAAAATAAAAAGGGGGATTAAGTATCTAACAGTGAAACAAAAACAGGAGACATTAACGTAAGCATCTAATATTAACACGGGGATCACCAGCTGTTTACCATGTAACTGTTTCGGAGATTTAAAAACAGGACAGTTATATGCATGGCTCTCCAATGGTACAGATCAAACTACCATTTCCCCAATCAAGTGTCGAAATAATTCAGCTTAAAATTTTTCTTATATATAAATAAATAAATAATAATAATCAAATAATAATAATAATAATAATAATAATAGTATACTACCCTTAAGACTATCGTGTGATATGGTAATTTGCATATAAAATACAATTCTTTATAATAATAGTAATAATAATAATAATAATAATAATAATAATAATAATAATAATAAGAAGAAGAAGAAGAAGAAGAAGAAGAAGAAGAAGAAGAAGAATAATATCTAAACACTACACCCAAGAACCATTCTGCGATATGGTAGCTAGAAATAAAATTATACAGGAATTAAAGTTGCATTAAAAAAAAAGAAAGAAAAGAAAAAGCTTTAGTACCTTAGGTACCAGAAAGGCAATTAGATAAGAGGAAGGAAACCTAGCCATACAGATCTAAATACCCAATATATAGTCTAAAGAAGCTTTGAATTATTTTAAACAAAAAGACAAAAAAAAGGAAAATGCAGTTTAAATTCTCAGAGAAACTAACTAAATCCAAAATAGTGCAGACTTAACATTCGTTGGTACATTCATAAATAAATAAAATATATAATAGTAAGTAAATAAAATAAAAAATAAAATATATATATATATATATATATATATATATATAAATATTGAAATAAATTTATTTAAAATGTCAACGTGTTTCAATTATTTTCTCCAATTCCTATATATATATATATATATATATATATATATATATATATATATAGCTATATATTCCATGATAAATGCCAGTATACTGAAATCATATGCCCTTAATAGGGTTAAGATGAAAATTCTTATACACTAAATGTACAAAAGCAAGGAAATCCCCGACTATCGTGTGAATAGTCGCATTTCTATGCTGATGAGTCTTGATTGAAAAGAGACGAAACGTATACGTCCATAGATAAATAAACAATAACATATATATATATATATATATATGTAATGTTTAAAAGAATAATGAAATGCAAGGCTCGAACGATAAAGAACAATACTAAATAAGTTCTACGTCCTCGTTTTTGAAAAAAAAACTAATTCAACAAATCTTGTAATGATTCCGTTGTCATAGTAACAACGAAGCCAGACAAAAGCAGGAAGCAAAACGATCGACTTAAGTCTCTCGGAAAACAAAAATGGTAGCCATCTTGAAGTGGATCAATATTTCTCCTTTCATTATTAAAAACAAATTCAAAATTCAAATATATCAGGTTTTAATGTAATTTGATCCATAGTCATGACACACCAATGAAGCAAGATTCTCTGAATTGCAATTTCTTCTCACGACCCCTTAAAGTTAAGCCTTAAATTGCAGACATTTTCTAGAATAAAAATCATGTAATATATTTTAATCATAATTAAAATAGGGATTCTAGACATAAGGTTTAGTACCATTATATCTTGATTTTAATCTTCGTAAAGGGACATAAAAGTAGTGCAAAACATTCTTCTAGTATATATATATATATATATATATATATATATATATATATATATATATATATATATAAAATATGAAACTAAAAGTATACTTTTAGAGGATATAACCTATAGTGAAATGATTTAAGCTCAATATACGAGATAGATCAATTATAAAGATAAATGAAAGAAGAGAGATAAAGATGTACGAATGACAAATCTATTTCAACTTCGATTATTCAATGCAAGGTGTACTCGGTAAAAACAACGATTAGACTAAACATCTTTCTATTGGATTTACTTCATTTTTTAACATTTTCAACGCTACCTTCACGAAATCTCCTTCCACCGGACAGGTTATCTACGGACATTCACCAACTGGACAGACTCCATATTTTTACACGCACACTCTTACTCTCCATTAGTTTATATTTTTAAAAATTTTGAATTTTGGCTTTTCCACTGTCAACTTATCCATCTATGTAATTCCCCTGATGATAAGATTTTAATCTTTGAAAAGCCTTGGCTTAAGGAAAGAAAAAATGAACATGTTTTTACCGAGTACACCTTGCATTGAACAATCGAAGTTGAAATAGATTTGTTATTCGTGCATATTTATATCTCTTCTTTCATTTATCTATATCTATATCTATATATATATATATATATATATATATATATATATATATATATATATATACCAATATTAATCTTTAAGTAAATAATATGAATTACTTTTACCTACATACGCCAGCGTTTCAAGCTTCCACTCTCATCAGTGTTGGAATGATAATCTCAGACGGTCGCACGGTTCGAACCCCTGCCGCAGGATAAACCTAGGCTCCGTAAGCAACCGCTGAAACCATTAGGCCACGAGATTCTACAAGCGTCGCCGAAATATGCCTTATAGCTATGTGTCAGTCTATCTTTAACTTCCCCGAAAAGGGCTCAACTTCAATCTTATTAAAGAGGCTTATAACAATATTAATTTTAAGTAAATAATATTAATCATTTTTTTACCTACATACGCTAGCGTTTCATATATATATATATATATATATATATATATATATATATATATATATATATATATATATATAGTCTAAAACAGCTTTGACAAAATGTAAAATGCAGTTTAAATCCCCAGACAAACTAACTAAATCCAAGATATTGCAGACTTAACATTCGTTGGAAAATTAATAAATGAAAAGTATAAGTAAAAGAAAAGAAAAAAAAAAAGAAAAAAAAAAAGGAAAAAAAAAGGGGGGGGGGCTAATTATCTAAGAGTGAAACAAAAACAGGAGACCTTAAGCGTCTAATATTAACACGGGGATATATATATATATATATATATATATATATATATATATATATATATATATATATAGAGAGAGAGAGAGAGATAGAGAGAGAGAGAGAGAGATTCAGATATAAGAAAATTAATTTTTAATATGAAACACACTGAAGTCGATAAGGAGCGTTGCCGAAATTTGGATATTCAGATTCGTTAATCGCAAATTCGCTAAAAATCCTTAGATGTAAAAACAACGAATTAAGAAAAAAAGTCTATAAGATATTTCTTCATTTATTTTTTCGTTGCTTGAAATTAGAGTGAAATTATTAAAACAGAACACGTCTTATAAAAATGGAGTCGTTATCTTTTTGGTGTGGATTTGATTACAAGCGAATTTAATTTTTTATAATACGTCCACGCATTGATGTAGAAGGTGCTGTCTACCAGTCTATCCGTCACTCTTAAGTTTTGAATCGCATTTTCATTGTTAAATGCAAATATCGAAGAATCGAATTCTAACACAAGATACGTCCATCGGAAAAACTGTCACACTTAAGTTTTAAATATCCTTTCCGATTTTCTAATAAACTCACGTTTAAAATATCATTTTCGATCGTCTTAAGTTTAAATATAATTTTCGATGGTTTAATAAGCTCAAGTTTAAAATACAAATTTCGATCGTCTAATAAGCTTAAGTTAAAAATATCATTTTCGATTGTTTAATAAGCTCAAGTTTAAAATATAATTTTCGATCGTCTAATAAGCTTAAGTTAAAAATATCATTTTCGATTGTTTAATAAGCTCAAGTTTAAAATATAATTTTCGATCGTCTAATAAGCTTAAGTTTGAAATATCATTTTCGATTGTTTAATAAGCTCAAGTTTAAAATATAATTTTCGATCGTCTAACAAGCTTAAGTTTGAAATATCATTTTCGATTGTTTAATAAGCTCAAGTTTAAAATATAATTTTCGATCGTCTAACAAGCTTAAGTTTGAAATATCATTTTCGATGGTTTAATAAGCTCAAGTTTAAAATATAATTTTCGATCGTCTAACAAGCTTAAGTTTGAAATATCATTTTCGATTGTTTAATAAGCTTAAGTTTAAAATAACATTTTCGTCGATCCAACACAAATATTTTCTGGTCTACCAGGCTTACGTTAAAAAAGCAATTGTTTCGATGTGTCACACTTAAGATTTACATATCATTTTCGAAGGTCTGTTACGTGTGACTTTAAAATTGTAGCGTTGTTTGTCTGTCACGTTTACATTTATAAATGTCATTTTTATCGCTAAGATTGCATGGAAGAATGTTTACATTATCCATTCTTTTTTATATTCAAGTTCCTTTTTATGTTTTCTCTTTGATTTTTGTTCTTTGATTATTCTACCGAAATATTTATCTGACAAGTTCCTTTGAATATTCGGAGTTCATTTGTTGGATTCGAGCAGGTGAATTGCAAAGAGAATAATGTCGTCTGCGTATTCAATTTTTTTAAAGAAACAGCTTCTTTCTTGGCGACTGCGCATGCGTTAAACCACACATTCACGCTCGTAAACGAAATCATTTGCATATTCATATACCAGCTGATTCACCCGACTACGCAAGGGTTCTCGAACATTTCTCTTCTGTACGTAAACTTTGCTGGAGAAACCCATTGTAATCTATGTTTTTTATCATTAAACTTCTTCTAGATGTATTATACCTATCTTACCATCAAAACAGATCACTGTTATTCAAATCAATAATACAATATAGACTTATATTGTAGAAAGCCAAGATCAAAACACAGCTCTTTATATACCTAATTTGTATACCTATTTTAAACAGTTTATAATAAATACATATTTGGTGTTATTAGTTTGTACTTTAATTGTCCTATTTCCCCTATATATATGCAATAGTTTATGTCGATATAAACTGTCATTAAGTAAAGTGATTTAATAAAAAAGGATAAATTAATGAAAACTTTCTTAAAATATTACTATTTTCAAGCGAGTAAATTTAAAAGAAAACTCATATATCTTAGCTAACTAAAAAGAAAAATATACCGACGAGGTATAAGAGTAATAAGAAGAGATCATAGAAAGAGGGGGGAAAGTGACTGCTCTCTCTTCCCACTCTCTGTCTATCTCTTTATGTCTCGGTCTCTCTCTCCTCTCTCTGTCCGTCTGTCTCTCTCTTTCCCTCTCTGTCTATGTTTCTCCTTTTCTCTCTCTCGCTCTCTCTCACTCTCGCTCTCTTTATGTCTCTGCAAAAGGAAATTCTTAACAAATATCTCACAGTTTATTAATTTTCGAACAAAATCAAAGTAGAATAAATAATGATAGTCGTTGTGACCCAACGGGTCACGGATACGTCTAGTATTAGAATTGAGGCAATTATAGATTTGAAAGAAATGCAACTCACAAAAAGTTCGATTTTCTAACATTCGTCGGGCAGCCTTTTATGTGACAAGATGTATATATATATATATATATATATATATATATATATATATATATATATATATATATACATCTTGTCACATAAAAGGCTGCCCGACGAATAGTGTAAGGGAAGACGCAAATCTATTTCCACAATGTTTTCTTTCTTTTTTCCCTTTGTGGTTTCCATTCCGATTTATACGTTTTTCTCTTTTCTTTTAAAACTTTCCACTTTAGGACCTGTTCTTTCTTTCTTTTTTATTTCTTCATGTGAGCCATGATTATTCTCTTTTAATTTCATTTTTAACTGCTAACGTCTTTGACATGTTTTTAACATCGACATTTTGTAAATGTCTAGCGCATAGCACAATAACTCCCCAAAGGAAAAAAATTGTTTGTCGCTTTGTTCTTTTGGTCATCAGAAATGACTCGGGCTTCTTTCAATTCGCGATACTTCATGCCTATCGTATATTTGCATAGAAAAAGTATTACCAGACTTACATTTGAAAGCAAACAGAAAGTCAGACAATCCGTGCCGCTTGAAATGAATTCGAAGAAAATATCCTCCTCTCCAAATTAAAAGTTAACGGTTAGTGTACTTTTCTTTAGGTCATCAGAAATAATAATAATAATAATAATAATAATAATAATAATAATAATAATAATAAATAATAATAATAATAATAATAATAATAATAATAATGGAAAATCCTCGAATGCGGAAACCAAGCCACATTAGCCACAAACACTAACCGGTCAAATTGAAATTGCAACATACGTAAAATGAAAACATGAAGCAAAACTAAAACTGCTAGAAATATTATAAACTGTAAGCCCCCCCCCCCCCAAAAAAAGGGGCACTAGCCTAGGCTGATACCCCACAAGATAAGTATGAAGGGTCAGGACAGACAGAGAAAGGAAGAGCACTAATCAGACCTCCACTGGATCTTGGCACGAAGAAGTCCAGGACAACTGGAAACAATTCCGAGCTAAGCGAAGAGCAATAACAGCATATGATATTTCTTAAATGGTCACCCATTTTAGTACTGACCAGGCTCAACGTAGCTTAACTTCGGTGATCTAATGGAAACCGGTGTGTCAACGTAATTATAGATTGCATATATTATTTGTTATTAATTCGATTGATGATGGAAATTTTGAAAGGAAAAAGTGAAAATATTTTTAATTTTCATAATACACCTGTTTGGAAGTCTTACCTTCAAATGAATATAATTAAAACAAAAGAAAAGAATGCCACTTTTTAATGGGAGAAAAAGAGCAATCAATGAGATAAATAAGGTCAGTGAATAACTTAGAAATGTTGATGGTTTGCTTTTTTTTTTCTTTGGCTTTATTCTCAAAGATAAAATGGACGCTGAAAATACTTTGATATCATGTTTATCAAGAAAACGTATGTTTTCGAAATGGGAAGAAAAAATGATTTGCATTAAAATGTTTTGTGTTTTGTTAAACTCGGAATATTTGTTGAAATTATTATTATATTATATTTTTAGCTCTAGTCGTGTTATACGCTATTAAGCTAATACCTAATCTTTAATGTGAACTTTAACAAAAATTATTTATACAAGGTGGTCGCTAGAAAAGCGTGAAATTTGTTAAATTTTTACAAATAATTACTTTTTATAAAGTTTCTCAAAGACTTATATGATGAGACACGCACAGATGCTCGAAATGTAGTCTATGCATTTCATAGCAGCATCTTATTCTAGAAATATCAGCTCACGTGGCATATTGAAACGTAACTTGTTGGATACCATTCCAAATCTTGTCAAGCACGTTTTCAAATCATCAATGGAGTCTATGTCGCATCGACATTTCTGAGTTTCTGCTAATAACAGCAATCCATGAAATGTAATTCTTGGCTTTTTGAGGGTCAATTCACTGGTCCAATGAAATCAAGAGTAGATTGCTGAATTAATTGAATCGAAGCTCTTTCACAAATTTCCCGCTTTTCTTGCGACCGCCCTATATATATATATATATATATATATATATATATATATATATATATAGTAAGTTATGAAAAAAATTTATGTCAATTAAGTTACACAGAGGGTCCCGCGTTTCATCCCGGGGGAGGGGGATCTTCAGGATAAAATGCATGGAGTTAGTTTTGCCATGTGTTTTTATATACACGACCAGCTAGTTAACCAATCAGATGTTTTGTTGTTCCCTTAGCCAATCGTTGGGCTTCTCACGAGCAAAGGTTCGGTTAGTTTTACTTCCTATTTCTTATTCTATTGTTCTGTTTTCTATACGATTATACATCCCGGTTTCTTTGTTGTTGTCTTAGCCAATCGTTGGGCTTTTCATAAGCTAAGGTTCGGTTGATTTTACTTCATATTCTATTGTTCTGTTTTCTTTAATGTGGTCTATCCATGTTTCTTTGTTGTGTCCATACAATTGGTGACCTTATTTTAACACGTGGTTCCTTGTATTTCTATTTTAGGTTTTAGTTTCGTTTTCTTTCTTACATGAATCAATAAATAAATAAAATAACATATAAGTAAAAAAAAAACTAACTCTATTCATTTTAACCTGAAGATTCCCACGAGGATGAAACGCGGGAGGCTCTGTGTAACTTAATTGCCATAAATATTTTCATAACTTACTACCTAGCTCTACTTACGTATCGAGCACTATTTAAGTAAATACTGAAAATTGATACATAATAAATCATATCCCCCTATATATATATATATATATATATATATATATATATATATATATATATATATATATATATATATATATATATATATATATATATATATATATATATATGTATATATATATATATATATAAGGTAACTCGAGTCCGGGGTTCAACTCGTGCAATAAGCGGAGCAGTTATCTCCATACTCATGAGTCTGTAAGTGGATATTTAAAAATATTTATTTTTTAAAAATATTTATTATTTTAAAAATATTTATTATTTAAAGATATTTATTATTTTAAAATATTTATTAGTAAAAAATAATTATTATTTAAAAATATTCATTATTTAAAAATTTTTATTATTTTATTATACACCTGCAGCGATTTTGGTATTTTTCAACACTTACATGCTTTAACTCCAAAAAAGTTAAACATTACCAGGAAGCGACTATTTACCCATTTAGTTACATTCATAATCATACACTCAGACGTATTACACCCAAAAAGCTTCAGTAACAGGCCCCACCAGCTAATTAGAAAAAAGGAGACGAGCTGAAAAATCTTTTAAAGCAGTGTTTCTTTTTGTTTACAAATAACAGCAAATGAAAAAAGGTTTTTATTTTCACGGTTTATCGTAGGCTTAAGCTATTGTCATCCATGATCGATTTGCGGGTGTTTGGTTTTCGCTTTGGTCTTCTGATTTTGGTTTTTTTTTTTTGCTTTTCTTTTTCGGCGTGGAAACCGAAGTCGTAAGCGGTCGGATTATCATAACCGTGACTTAAATTTATAGATCCGTAAAGTAAAATATTTTTTCCAATTTCCCATGTTGCAAATATCGTAAAATATACTTATATAAACCTCAAACTTATGAACCAGAAGAATAGGATAGGCGATTGAAATATTGTTACAGCCTCACACAGCGCGCGAGTCGCCATTTTCCAAAGATATAGACCACTACGGAGTGTGAGGAGGGTTCACCAAAGACCGTATGTTGCTGTTCCCGTCCGTCGGATTCGAAACCGACGGTACCAATGTTGTTTTAATCTTCTGTAATACACATCTCTCTCTTTCTCTTTCTCTCTCTCTATATATATACACATAAATTTATATATATATATATATATATATATATATATATATATATATATATATATATATATATATATATATATATATATGCGGTTCTGAGAGAATTCAAAGCATACGTGAAGAATTTCAATTTGTAACACGAACATCCCGTCTTCAAAATTGATTCTCTAATAATTATTCTCAACTATATAAAAAGATTATCTTTTTTATATCATCACATATTATTACTAACATGTTATATATATATATATATATATGTATATCTATCTATCTATCTATCTATCTATCTATCTATCTATCTATCTATCTATCTATCTATCTATCTATCTATCTATCTATCTCTCTCTCTCTCTCTCTCTCTCTATATATATATATATATATACACGTAAATACACTAGACCAACCCGAGAATAAGCTAAATCCCATCCATTCACTGTGGAGGTCCCCGGATGCTGGAGAGTCTTTTACTTGAATAGCTTCATTCCTCGTTCTGGTTTCCTCTGGAACTCCCTCCCTGCTCCTGCATAAGTTTAAAGCTACTGTAAACAGACATTTCACTGCACATCTCCCAACGTAGGATGTCACCCCAATCTTCCACCCTAATTTACAGCAGCCCTTACATCTACAGTGCCAACTTTTCTTGTTTGGGGTGAACTATGTAAACA
>OY744515.1:115766320-115806320 GCA_963556195.1 Sepiola atlantica
ACGAGATAGAGCAATAATATAAATGAGTTAGTGATGAGAATAAACATTGTGCAGAATAGAATATCTATTGAATCATCAGTTGTTCAAAACAAGGGATTTCTAAAGAAAATTATATTATTTTTCCTTCCTTAAACCATGGCTTTTCAAAGATGTAATCTTATCGTCAGAGGAGATTCGACCAAATAAGTTGGTAATATAAAATTTACCATAATGTCAACATTTGACATTTATTTTACCAACTTATCAACTTATTTTTTCGAATTCTTATCATTAACTTATATATATATATATATATATACACACACATATATATATATATATTGTGTATTTAGGCAGCATTTTCTCATTTATTAAAACATTGTTAAAAAACAGAATTCGTTTGTTTAATTATACCTTTTTTATTTTTTCAATTTTTCTGATGCTCTTTTTTGTATTAAAATAATAAAAAATGAAAAAATGTTCCATAGGTTTCACGAAAGTTTTAGATTCTTCATCGAATCATCCTTAGGTGTCAAAGGCCAATGAATTCCAAAACCATTTAAAAAAAAAAATACTGGAAGCTATTTACATAAAAGCACAACAACCTAAAATTAACAACATCACATATGAAACCAGGTGTAACATTTTAAAATGATAAACGTAATGCGATTATTTTCTGTGCTGCCATTCCAGCGTTGCTGAATTTAAATCGTCAACGACTTTCTGGAACAATGCGAAAAACGTTCTATGCGCATTTCTCCGCCGTCTTTAAACATTATTTTCTTTCTCCGGCTTTATTGTTTATTTACTTTTGACACCTGAGGATGATTAGACGGAGAATCGAAAACGTTCGTGAAATCTTTATTAATTGTTTGATTTTTATACAAAAAAAACCATCAGAAAAATTGAAAAAAAAAAAATGAGATATAATTAAAAAGACGAATTCTGTTTTTTAAACAATGTTTGACAATATATATATATATATATATATATATCAGTGGTGATTTGTAAACCGGGTTCGAGCCCTATGACCGATGTAAATTAACATCCATACAATGAAGATTGCGTAAGCATGAAACATCGATGTCTGTAGGTGATAATAATTAATATTTACTGATATATGTATATATATATATATATGTTTTTTTCTATACTGCCCCTCTCCCGTTTCGCTCCCGAATATAGTCGGAAAAAATAAAAATCCTGTAAAACTCTCTGTATTAGTGTCTTTAAAATTTCACTAAAATCGGATATATACATATATATATATATATATATATATGAAGTTTAAAGGGGTTCGTCCGTATAGCCAGCTTAAAGAGGTTGCATAGATATTCGGTATATTGAGGAACATGTAGAGATTCAGGAACATTTCTATCGTCTTTCCCGGAATATTGTATACATATGATTGAAAATAGGATATATTTGTACTTTCAAAAGAAGGTTCTCTTCTCATAACACACTTAAGCGGCAATTAGAGATTCGGGACAACTTCCATTGTCTTCCCCAGAAGAACTTACATATAAATATAGTTTTATATTTGACTAATGTTTAACCTTTGTTTCTATAGTAAACACACGCATCTGTCTGTCCGTGTGTCATACCTAAGTTTAAAATAGCATTTTCGAGTGTCTGTCACACTTACGTTGGAAATAGCATTTTCATCTGTCTGTCCGTCTGCCACACCTAAGTTTAAAATAGCATTTTCGAGTGTCTGTTACACTTACGTTGGAAATAGCATTTTCATCTGTCTGTCCGTCTGCCACACCTAAGTTTAAAATAGCATTTTCGAGTGTCTGTTACACTTACGTTTGAAATAGCATTTTCATCTGTTAGTCACACCTAAGTTTAAAATAGCATTTTCGAGTGTCTGTCACACTTACGTTGGAAATAGCATTTTCGAGTGTCTGTCGCACTTACGTTGGAAATAGCATTTTCATCTGTCTGTCATACCTAAGTTTAAAATAGAATTTTCGAGTGTCTGTCACATTTACGTTGGAAATAGCATTTTCATCTGTCTGTCCGTGTGTCATACCTAAGTTTAAAATAGCATTTTCGAGTGTCTGTCACACTTACGTTGGAAATAGCATTTTCATCTGTCTGTCCGTCTGCCACACCTAAGTTTAAAATAGCATTTTCGAGTGTCTGTTACACTTACGTTGGAAATAGCATTTTCATCTGTCTGTCCGTCTGCCACACCTAAGTTTAAAATAGCATTTTCGAGTGTCTGTTACACTTACGTTTGAAATAGCATTTTCATCTGTTAGTCACACCTAAGTTTAAAATAGCATTTTCGAGTGTCTGTCACACTTACGTTGGAAATAGCATTTTCATCTGTCTGTCATACCTAAGTTTAAAATAGAATTTTCGAGTGTCTGTCACATTTACGTTGGAAATAGCATTTTCATCTGTCTGTCACACCTAAGTTTAAAATAGAATTTTCGAGTGTCTGTCACACTTACGTTGGAAATAGTATTTTCATCTGTCTGTCCGTCTGCCACATCTAAGTTTAAAATAGCATTTTCGAGTGTCTGTTACACTAACGTTTGAAATAACATTTTCATCTGTCTGTTACACCTAAGTTTAAAATAGCATTTTCGAGTGTCTGTCACACTTACGTTGGAAATAGCATTTTCATCTGTCTGCATACCTAAGTTTAAAATAGCATTTTCGAGTGTCTGTCACATTTACGTTGGAAATAGTATTTTCATCTGTCTGTCCATCTGCCACACCTAAGTTTAAAATAGCATTTTCGAGTGTCTGTCACACTTACGTTGGAAATAGCATTTTCATATGTTTGTCCGTGTGCCGCACCTCAGTTTTGAATAGCATTTTCGAGTGTCTGTCACACTTACGTTGGAAATAGCATTTTCATCTGTCTGTCCGTCTGTCATTTCTAAGTTTAAATCTATTTCCGTGTGTCTGCTAAGCTTAGATTTCAAATAGCATTTTTATCGTTAAACGCGTAGATTGAACGGACGTAACCGTAAAAATGAATCCGCTCTTTCTAGTCGCTAGTTTCCCCGTGTTTCTTGCTGAGTTTCGTGATTGCTAGGAGCGTTTCACTTCCCGCCCTCGTGGTCGTGATGGCCTCAGGCGATTCTTCCATTTTGGGAGCCTCTTATCGACCCTCGGTCACTCCCACATTGCAAGCGGTTAAAACTTTATCCCTCAGGGGGGAAAAAATTACTTTCTTTAGGGAAAGGTTATTCTTGGATTCGGAGGGAAACGAGATACGACCAGTGGAGGCCAACACAAATTCGAAGAGAGGTCGACGTTGGATGGAAGGTGATTAATATATATATATATATATATATATATATATATATATATATATATATATATATATGTGTGTGTGTGTATGGTACATTTTTTCTATTAGTTTCTGTTTATATCAATCCGTTGAAACTCCAGTGTTTATAAAAATTGCTAATAACAAATAGAACTGCTTTTTAGTATAAATTTTTATTCATACAAACATTGTTGGTTACATATGTGCATACATATTTCGGTTGTACTCTTCATAAAGAGTCAACCTCTTCAGACCAACACAAGGAATTGAAATGAGATCAGAAATCTTTCTTCTTTTAGTATATTTTCTAAGTTGAGATGTGTTTATAATTCCCCGGTAAAGCTTGGTATCAAATTTCATTTTTTTTCTAGGTTGGGATGTGTTTATAATTCCCCGGTAAAGCTTGGTATCAAATTTCATTTTTTTTTCTAGGTTGGGATGCGTTTATAATTCCCCGGTAAAGCTTGGTATCAAATTTCATTTTTTTCTAGGTTGGGGTGTGTTTATAATTCCCCGGTAAAGCTTGGTATCAAATTTCATTTTTTTCTAGGTTGGGATGTGTTTATAATTCCCCGGTAAAGCTTGGTATCAAATTTCATTTTTTTTTCTAGGTTGGGATGTGTTTATAATTCCCCGGTAAAGCTTGGTATCAAATTTCATTTTTTTTCTAGGTTGGGATGTGTTTATAATTCCCCGGTAAAGCTTGGTATCAAATTTCATTTTTTTTCTAGGTTGGGATGTGTTTATAATTCCCCGGTAAAGCTTGGTATCAAATTTCATTTTTTTTCTAGGTTGGGATGTGTTTATAATTCCCCGGTAAAGCTTGGTATCAAATTTCATTTTTTTTCTAGGTTGGGATGTGTTTATAATTCCCCGGTAAAGCTTGGTATCAAATTTCATTTTTTTTCTAGGTTGGGATGTGTTTATAATTCCCCGGTAAAGCTTGGTATCAAATTTCATTTTTTTTCTAGGTTGGGATGTGTTTATAATTCCCCGGTAAAGCTTGGTATCAAATTTCATTTTTTTTCTAGGTTGGGATGTGTTTATAATTCCCCGGTAAAGCTTGGTATCAAATTTCATTTTTTTTCTAGGTTGGGATGTGTTTATAATTCCCCGGTAAAGCTTGGTATCAAATTTCATTTTTTTTCTAGGTTGGGATGTGTTTATAATTCCCCGGTAAAGCTTGGTATCAAATTTCATTTTTTTTCTAGGTTGGGATGTGTTTATAATTCCCCGGTAAAGCTTGGTATCAAATTTCATTTTTTTTCTAGGTTGGGATGTGTTTATAATTCCCCGGTAAAGCTTGGTATCAAATTTCATTTTTTACCCGTTGACATTTTCAATTTGTTTCTATCTTTTTATTTTTGCTTTATTATTGTTTGGCCTGACTCGCGCTTATGACCAATTCGTGTCTTTGTTCCCTTACTTTTTTCTTTCCTCCGTGAAATAATTTTTATCAACTCTGAGCATCTTAATTTCTAGCTCGATTCAACGCATAAAACCATACATTTTCATACATACATGCTAATCTATCAATATTTCACCGTATAGATAAATAAATAATATTTAATTCAAACATAACTCTATTCCAGAACTAAGTAATGTGTTAGCATGCCTTTTGTGACATTAAAGGAAGAAAAGCTGTTAATCTGTTAGGATCAAACTGTAGTATCTGTTCCGATGGATACTGCACCCCATAGACTGGTATTGTCTTGGCCTTCGGGGCTTGATTTACGCCGGTCTATGGGTCTGTCCTGTGCAGTTCTAGGAGGTCCACCCTCCCAGGCTTCGCCTCCCCTCTTTGGGGAGGAGTAAGTTTATTGCTTACTGCCCGAGGCGCCCCTACCGGGAATGCCGACGGGGCTGCCCAGGCAATTTTTAATGGTCAGAGTGCTAACCTCTCGGGCGCTGGCTTTTCAAACCCCACTTTCCTGACCCGACCTTGGGTCACATCTTACTTGTGGGAGTAAGATAAAAACTGGCCTTGTGCCTACCTCCTGGAGAGGAGTAAATCAATACTCATCCTTAATATAATTGATGATTGGTCTTTGTGTTATAAACCAATCGATAGAAAAACAAAAATAAACAAAAGCAAAACCATCAAGCCCGCTTATCAAGTCAAGAGATAATTACTTAGATTGTTGTCCAAATTACAATGTCTATAGTTAGAGGGCTTTAAAGTAAAAAAAAAATATGATAAAAATAGATAAAATCAACGTAAAACTTGCAATACCATCAAATAGTTTCCAATTTGTTAAGAAAAAGATCCAAAACCGAAGAATTCCAACCAGGGGGAGATAAGTCTATGACAATAAAAGTAAGCGAAGTAATTCACCAGTTCATTTTTTTTTTTATCTAGATGCAATGGTTATAATTAGTGTTATTTACATTTTCTTGGATTGCTTCGGAATTGTCGCCTCGCTGGTATTTCTGGTGATGAACCTGGTGTAACCATGATTGCTCCTGACTTCTCAAGAAACACTTGTAAAAGTTATGTTGTTCGAAAATTGTTATTAAATTATAAAATGATATAACCGTGATTTGATACTTTATTAGTTTTATATATAATCATTTACCGACAGACTGTTTCGCTGTATAACAGCTCTTCAGTGCGGCTAGACTATGCTCAGCTTAAACCGCTCTACTATATATATATGCACATGTATATTGATTGAATGACATAATAAAATGAGAAATTAATCAGAATTTATTAAAGTTCAAAAACAAGGAGTGATATTGCGTCTGTAATTCATGAGTTTTCAAAGAAAATCTTCTCCTCTGAGGACCATTACCGCAATGACATTACTGTAGGTAATAAAATTAAGCTTTGAAAATATATAAAAATATATAAAAAAATACATTAAAGTATATTAAAGATCAAATATATTGGCTGAAAACACACTTTTTTGTTAAACTTATACAGTTCATCCAAGTCATAAAGTTTTAAACAATTTCAAGCAAGATGTCAAAGAAGTCGATTAAAAAACAATCCAAGTAGTGAAGGGTAGCCCCAAAACTATAAATTTATCCAGGCGGGAGATTTGCTTGCTATCGATGCAGTAGATGACAGTGAAAAGTGTATTCAGGGTGTATGCAAATTAATAAAATGATAGAAAAAACAAAATCATATAAAAAGTTCAGAAGACTCACTCGGTGTTTAATATTATAATGTCCAATTAAGGATTCTTATGAGCTGATAGAAGTTGTGCAAGCCATAAATTCCGTATCTGACGTATATATAGAAAAAATGTGATGGAGTAGAAATATGCAGTAAGATCCGATCAAAAAACAATTGTTACTGGTTAAAGATATTATTTGTATCTTTAAAGTATGATATAACTCTCTCTCTCTCTCTCTCTCCTATATATATATATATATATATATATATATACATATATATATATATATATATATATATATATGGGAAGAGAAGGATAAAGGTAATCCGACGTGATGGGAAAATGAAAAAGGAAAAACCAAAAAATGGATGTTTTTTATGTGTACATCAACGTTTCGTCTTTATTTATAAGACTTCATCAGGATGATAATATAGATAAAAATGTCATGCAAGTACAAACATATGTAGGGTTGACATATTGGGAAAAGGAAGAAAATAATGGCCACTACTGGGTGGACGTCCGTACTTGGTGAGGAGTGAAAAATGAATGTTAATGAAAATGAGTGGGAAAGAAGTGGAAAGATGGGGGTGAGCAAGGGGCTACTGTGGCTGGTAGTAAGAGAAAGAGGTGGGGGATGAGCAGGAATAATGAGGATGGCAGAGAGGGAGTGGATGAGAGGGAGGAAGGAGGTGTTTGAACAGATGGCTGCGGTCAAGACTGAAGGGGAAAAAGTAAGTTGGAATGTTTGTGTGTGGGGGTGTATGCAGAGAAAAGGAGGGTGGGTAGAGAAGGAGGGGGGCTGTGATTTTGGTGGATGGGCGAAAGTTATGGTCTTAGAGAGCGTTTTGAGAAAATGAGGGGATTTAAGAAGGGGGTATGGAGGAGTGAAGGTACGAAAGAAATAGTTGAGAGGGGGAATGGGTGAGGGGGAGAGGGGTGATTTGTTGTGATAGGGTATGAAATATTTGAAATATTTGGAAAATGATGACAATGAGTGGGGGTGGAGGGGTGGAGGAGAGGGAGGAGGGAGGTAATTGAACAGGTGGGTATGGAATATTTGAAATATTTGGAAAATGAGAAAGTTTAATTCTACTGCAGTGTTAAAAATGTGAGGGGAAAACGGAATGAGTTAGAGTAAGTAAAGATTCATGGAGAAAAAGGAAGGGTTTGAGTAAGTGGGAGAGTGTCATTAAGGTTAGAGATAAAAATAAATGTTATCTATGATCAGGCAAGAGGTTTTGCTCTGTAAGGATGATCTTGCTTATTAAGGGTGATAGGTTAAAGAAGCCATTTCATTGCTTGATGGTGGTGGAGGTGGTGATGAGAGCAGTTTCCAATAATCTTCGCCGAGATTTGTTGTGGATGTATTTTGTGATTTCGGCTTGTTCAAATTTGAAGGCATGACCATGTTCTAGTGCATGGGAGAAAAGTGCACTGAGAGGGTTGTTGTTTTTTATGTCCCCTTTGTGTTCATTTAATCTTTGTATATATATATATATATATATATATATATATATATATATATATATATATATATATATTATATATATATATATATATAATACAATCAGATTAAAAATAAAATAAGTAATGCGAGATGTTTTTAATAAATGAAACATTTATTATTTTTTTATAAAATATTTCGACATACACATGTCTTCCTCAGTTGTAAAGTGAAGTTTTGTTTTCTTATATATATATATATATATATATATATATATATATATATATATATATATATATATATATAACTTTTATTGATTTTTGTTTTAGTTGTTTCTTAATGGTTATCTAAAAGGATAGCTCCGTAGGGTAACATCAAAATGGCGACTTAATTTGCATTTTGTCATTTTATTAACGGGGGAGGGGGTGCTGTCGCCTGGGTGTTTTTTATTTATTTATTTAATCCTTCAATATTTTGCATGATCTAACATTCTGATGAGCAGCGTGTAATTGCTTCAAATTAAAGCGTCTGTCACGTTATGAAACGATTGTAAAATCATCTTCAGTCATTGCAAAATAAATATTTTCATTAGCGACTGAATTTTGGCCATTGAAATTAACTAATCACTCTCCATATATATATATATATATATAAATATATATATACATATATATCTTGGCGACTTACATATCATTTATCCGACACCAGCGCCATTCAACGCCACATCACTTCACCTAACAAAACACTACAGTCGGCCGATATACAAAAATTAATAACAGCTAACACTAAAATCATGCATAAAAATAATTGCATTCATCGACAAAAAATACGAGAATCAGTATTTATTAAAAAGAAACAACCCAATGTAAACAAAATACCTTTTAATACGGGTACTAACATATTAAACGTATTAAACATATTCTATAATAACAAATAATAAAGTAATACATATACAAATAAATAACTAAACAATAAAAATCAAATAAAAAAAAATAATAAATAAAAAAAATGAAATATAGAAATAAAATAATATAACTAAACAAAAGTAATAAATACACAATTTAAATACATATATATATATATATATATATATATATATATATATATATATATATATATATAATTCTTTATACCAAACATTTTTCAATAACCACATATATGTATATGTTTTACCGTTACCAAGAATCATCAGTGCGGCCAGTTATAAGAGTATCACTAGTTGCAGGATTTGTACACCGGACGTAAGTCACCTTTGCCTTCTATCCAATATATTTACCTTACGGCCACTATACGGTGGAGAAAGAACGTCGAGAGCCTTCGTATAGTGTTCAACAAAGGAGAGGGAACTTTGTAATATTGATTTAGTTAGATGCGTTTGATATTTTCTTTACGGAGTACTTTTCATCTCTCTGTCTCTCTGCCATTCTCTGTCTGTCTGTCTGTCTGTCTGTCTGTCTGTCTGTCTGTCTGTCTGTCTGTCTCTTTTTTCTCTCTCTTTCCCTCTCTCCATATATATATATATATATATATATATATATATATATATATATATATATATATATATATATGTGAATGTATCATATTTAAATTTGGAAAACTTTAAACAACGTGTGCTATTTTATTTATTTATCTTATTTTAACTTAGCTAAACTTTCATAGATATAACTCCTTGTCAAAGATGAATGTGTTGTTTTTTCTCATATTGTCCGAGATGGAATGCCGCCATGGTGGCCGAAGAAAATAAATCAAGTCATAAGGTTAAAACCAGCCCAAACCGAGTTAATAGACATGACTTGATTTCTATTCTTTCCATCACCATTTCTGCATTCCATTTCGGCACAATACGAGAAACACAACACTTTTTGTCTTCGACAAGGGAGTTATATCTCCGAAAGTTAACCATTACCGCAATGACATTACTGCAGGTAATAAAAATTAAGCTTTGAAAATATATAAAAATATTTAAAAAATACAATAAAAGTAAATAAAGCAATGGTTTATATACTTTTATATATGTAATGGTCATCTGAGGAGAAGATTTCCTTGAAAACTCATTTTATTATGTCATTCAATTAATATTATTGCTCTATACACTATATTGAGCTTTGTTTTTATCCTGATAATCTACTGGTTAAATATATTATTTATATCTTTAAAGTATCATCTTACTCTCTCTCTCCCCCTCTCTCTCTCTCCTTCTCTCTCTCTCTCTCTATATATATATATATATTCTATGTTAGCTAGGATGTAGGATGGGGTGTTTTGATAGAAGATATTGAGTCAGACAGCTCAATGCAATGGAGAAGAGTAAACAAAAGTTAAAAAGGACCAACTCAACCATTAAAGTCATTACCATAATAATGTATTATTATATTATACAAGGGCGAAATAAATTATCATGCAAATAGCTTTAAAATGTTTGCTTGAGTTTTAAAAACTTTTTTTAATATATATATATAAAAATAACTATTGATTATTTATTATCTACAGACATCGCAATCTTCAGTGCAGGAAGTTAATTCTCAACGGTCGGCGGGCGCGAACTCCGATTATAAATCGCCACTGATTCGCAGTCAAGAGCGTTAACCCCTCTATGGGGAATTAGCTAATAATTAAGGAGGAATTTAACTTTGTAAAAAAGCGAGTCGGCGGCTAATTTACACGAGCAGTTGAAAGTGATCAACAAACTGTGTTTGGATCTTGCATGAAGCTATTTGTACTGCTTGTTATTAAACTCACTCAGAGTGCCCGGCCTTTAGTGAAGGGGCTTATAATAATATTTATAAATAAAAATTAATTATTTATTACCTACAGACATCGATGTTTCATGCTAACGCAATCTTCAGTGCAGGAAGTTAATTCTCAACGGTCGGCGGGCTCGAACTCCGATTAAAATGATGTATATAAATATATATATATATATATATATATATATATATATAGCATATGTTTTACCGTAACCAAGGATCATCAGTGTTACCAGTTATAAGTGTACCACTAGTGGAAATATTTTTACACTGGACGTAAGTCATCTTTGCCTTCTAACCAATATATTTGCCACGGCCACTTTACAGTGGAGAAGTCAAATGTATTCATTACATGAACGTCGAGAGCCTCTGTACCGTGTTCAACAAAGGAGAGGGAACTAGCCGCACTGAAGAGCTGTGATACTGCGAAACAGTCTGTATGTGTATGCCTATATAAAGCTTCCTTCCTAGATAAAGCTAATTTGTAAGCATATCGCCAACTGCCATTAGCTTTAAGGCATAGCTCATTAGGTAAAACTAATTCGAGCTCCCTTGACAATGTTTACATTGAGATATCTCTTACAATCAGTCAGTATCGAATGATAGCACAAGAGAAGAGGTACCGACTGTCAGTTCGACGGTTAAGTTTCAATCCCAGCTGTGGCACTAACTAGTCTAGCCGCACTGAAGAGCTGTGATACAGAGAAACAGTATGTATGTGGATGAATATATATATATATATATATATATATATATATATATATTAATAAATAAATATTAATTATTTTAATTATTTTTTATATTAGTAATGGGACGAGTCTGTTCTGTTCTAAATACCCGATTCCAATACATATACCGGTTCCGATTCTAAAATCTCTTTAAAAAATAAAAAGAATTCGGGGATAGGGCTGATTTTGTAGAGAGTCCTCATCTACTCTTAAATGTAGATATATAATTTTATTTTTAATTCGACAAACTTCTTAATGTTTTTTCATTATGTATTGTATCAACTCATTGTGAGATTTGCATCTATATTTTGCGTTTTTTCTTATTCATCCACTCGAGCGATTTTCACCTAAATTCGGTATTATTACCTACAAATTTTAGTTTTACTGGTTGTTTAAAATCAATAAAAAAATGTGTAGTGTTATCATTAGTACCACACGTAGAAAATTACGTTTTAAACAAAAAAAATGAATAAATAAAAGAATCGTTCTCGGAATCGGAAATTTGGCTAAAAATTTTCCGATACCGATTCTCATTTCGGGGGGAAAATTACGATTTTTCCGATTCCCGATTCTAATTAATCGTACCAACACTTATATATATATATATATATATATATATATACATACATATATATATATATATATATACACATATATATATATATATATATATATATATATATATATATATATACATACATATATATACATACATATATATACATGTATATATATACATATATATATATATTAATTTTAAGTAAATAATATTAAATTATTTTTACCAACATACGCTAGCGTTTCATGCTTTCGATCTCATCAGTGTAGAGAATAATAATCTCAGACGGTCGTAAGGTTCGAACCCGATTACAGAATCACCCTGCACTTCGGAAGCGAGCGTCTCAACTTAATGGCCACGAGACATTACTAAAGAAAGTTCTATTCATGCGAAAATAGGTAAATATTAAAATACTGTCTGGGGAGTATTCAACGAACGTTGTCGGAATAAGCATATATATATATATATATATATATATATATATATATATATATATATATATATATATATATATATATATATATATATATATATATATATATATATATATATATATATATATATATATATATATATATATATATATATATATATATAAAATAGTTTCCACGGACACGTGTTTCGCCGTTACTGCGGCTGATCAGCGTTCTTACTATGACAGGATTCGAACCCTCGATCACAGCGATCGAGTGCGTTAATAAGCACTCCACAAGGTCCTGTCTGAGATTAGGTGATTATTTATCGCTTATAAATTTATGTCGTTATTTTTGTTGTTATTGTTAGCGATAAATGGCTGTACTGCAGCTACTGGCACTTTTTGCTCTCTGAGCATTTGGGAGTATCATTCCTTACATACGCAAGGACGCCCCATTTTTTAGGGAGAGAATTACACTGATATATATATATATATATATATATATATATATATATATATATATATATATATATATATATATATATATATATGTATATATATATATGTGTGTGTATATATATATATATATATATATATATATATATATATATATAAGTAGGTTGAGATAAGCAAAATTAAAACATTATTTATTTCAGTTCAAATAATTCAAACACAACGATTATTTGACGTACGATCGTTTCCAAGACAATTTGGAAAATTTATTTTGTGTTATACTTTTGATGACTCCAACTAGTCTCTTCATCGGCGCTCTTTACTGCATCACATACAGAAATCATTTTAGAAAAAGCTTAAAAAGTCAGTATTATTTAAAAACCACATATATGCAGTCAATATTGGAGACAACACCTCCTATTAAGCCACCATATATTACCCCATCCGTAAGTTTAAGGATGATAATAGCAATAAAATACATGTAAAAATATATAACAGACAACAAGTTTAAATTTAAAATATCATATCAGTGCATTGTCTAGAGAATATTCAACGAATATCAGTCAGGTATCTGAAAGTAGATAAAATATATAAAAACTTAAAACTATATAAATAGATAAAATATATATAAACTAGATATATAAAAATCGGACTTATTTTGTTTTTAATAATCTTTTCGATATTATCTGATTGTCCTACAGAAGTGCTTTTTATATGTGCGAATCTAGGACCTTTCCGAGATAAAAGTCGAAGGAAAAGCCATTTAATTGCTGGTAGCTGGTCGGACTTAACAATACGGTCCAACGTCGTCCCCCTCAACTCATCACAATGCGTATGAAATTAATTTTAAATACCCCCCTTTTTCTGGCTGCTTCGAACATTTCTAGCGTTTCCCGAGGGCTTGGGCGAGATCTTCACCGACCTCCCAATTTCCAATATGCAAACTGAATCACCCCTGCAGGCAGCAGTCAGAAATGCGGGTAACACGCGCAAGACCTGCAGCTATTCGAATCTTGAAGGGCTTCCACACTTGCTCAACAACTTCGCCGATAAAAGCCCGTCGTTCGGTTGTCTCGACGCGACTCTTATTTGTTTTATGTCGCCTTTGTTTTGTTTCGAAAAGGCTTGAATGACAAACGGGTAAGATAGGAACATTTTTGTACAGATCAGTTCTTCCCTTCTCTGCAGTAGCGTGACCAGAGTTTTAATTGGAGATAAATAATTTTTATAATACGGTTTTCAGAGTAATCTCTTTCTTTCCATCTAACTCTTTCGCCCCCCCCCCCCCCCGCACGTTATCTTCCACGCTAATTAAAAAAATAAAATCAACAAATATAATTGTGATTATCTGATATTGGAGTGTATAACATTTTTAGAGTTTACCCGTTTTAAAATAAATTGTTCCAAAATCGAATAAAATATAATAAATAGAATTCAGTCGTTCCGTCGACTTAAATACTTTTTGTTGTGATGGGATACCGGACTTCCCTCAGTCGCTAAATAAGTGAACTCGTCTGGACAATAAATACGACTATGAACAGTAGTATGGGGGATTCGATTGTATTCTGTTAAATCCTATGTGATTACCTGTAGTTACTATTGTTTGTACAAGTTATGTACGTTGGAATAAACCTACTATTTTAAGATCTTTACACTCTGGGTTATTTTGTTATTAATAACTACTTAGCAAGTTATATCACTTTAAAAAATTCAATAAATGAAATTAATTTTTAAAATTTTAATTAAATGTATGAATTCGAAAGTTGGGCGGAAAGTCAAAACGGCCTATTTCAAGTTAATTCAACGTTACAAAATAGATACACCTTTTTATATACTGCCTATATCAATAGCAATGTGAAGTAATTTGCATATTAGTTTTAAAAAGGACATTTTATTAATTAACTATTATTTGTAATCACATTTTAATTCAATAATTGTTTTGATTTTAATATAACAAATAATTCTGTTTAGAAATATTGTTTTATTTCCTGAGCAAATATATATTTCTGTTCAAATGTTATTTTCTTAAAATGAAACTGATTTGATTTTCAATAAGTTGCGATCTATTTCTAGATTGCAAGTGAAAAAGCAAATTGATTTCTTCTTTCTTTTCCTTTCTTTACGGTCACACTTAAATATATTTGTATCAAAATGTTAATGCCTATCTATATGAATAAGTAAGAAAGGTTTTGTTTGGTGTTTACAGCAAAATTATTAATTAAATGTTTATTATTTTAAATTCATGTTCCAAGTATTGTAAGTAGCAGACTTTGCGAAGCGCTAGCGAGCCGGCAAAGTCAGCTAGAATATATGTCGGTATATGTCATACAAAATGGTTTCATGCCTTACGGCACTTGACAATGACTATTCAACCCTGTTTTCAAACTGAAGCTGTTTCAAGACATTGATAAGTCTCTTAAAACAAGAAATAATTTCATATATATATATATATATATATATATATATATATTTTAGAGGAAGCATTATTAAAATCAATGAAACAGACGAGTGAGGAAAAAAAAAAGGAAAATTGTTAAAATTACCTTAAGGCCTTGTCGTCTGACCCTCTGAGAGGAAACGTCAGAATGGTAAATTAAAAACTAAAAGTCGAATGAGAAATGAAGGGGGGGAGAAAAAAAATAAATAAAACTTATTTCAGTTGGAGGAAACGAATGAGAAGGGGAAGAAAAAAAAAAAAAAAAAAAAAAAATTAAATCTCTCAACGTTATGGTGGCTTTGAATCATTAAAGATCTCCAACTGATGTTTCAAAATCTTTTGTCTACACAGGCTAGGTCGATAGTTGTTAATGACTAACGCCTCAAGAATATTGAGATGGTAGTTCGACCTGGCACTGTGTAAAACAGAAAACCACCCATCGGAATACCTGTCAGAACAACTATTTGTACTAACGAGGTGATTACCGATGGCTGATTCCTGTGCCTGGAAGTTCCCGGATGATCTCGAAACCTTGTGTAGGCGAATATCACGTGGTATGTGTTGGGATATTCTAAATTCTAATCTTTGGGATGTCTTGCCAACGTAGTCAGCTCCACACTGACACATGAATTTATAAACTACAGAATTCTTTTGAATGGCTGGCAAAACATCCTTACGAAAAGAAGAGAAAAAGGTTCGAGTCGTGTAAACTACCCTCAACATGGTTGCCGGAAAACAACGTTGAGTAGAAGAAGAAATCCTTTTAACAATGTCAAGGCCGTCAGAACCCAACCAAGGGAGTTTCAAATAAATAGGGCAACGTGACGGGCCAATAAATTTACCACCATTAAATAAAGCAACTTTACGTGCAATGGTGCCTTTTATAGTATTGATGGGATATCCATTGGCAAGAAAAATATTAGTAATCTCACCAAGTTCTGCATCGAGTCGTGTTGGTGAACAAATCATAAGAGCTCGATGAGTGAGAGTACCAATAAGATTTATTTTTCTTGCTCTTGGGGCGAAAGAAAACCAATTTAGATAAAGGCCTGTAAATGTTGGTTTTCTATACACACAGGTTTCAAATGATAAACCAGATTTAGACACTAAAACATCGAGGAATGGTAAGGAACCACAATCCTCGACTTCCATAGTGAATCGCAACGATGGATGCAAGTCACAAAGAAGAAGAAGAAACTGTTCAGCATCACTCCGAGAGGGAAAACAAGCAAAAGTGTCATCAACGTAACGTGTGTAGAAAGCCGGCTTGGTCACTTTGGAAAATAATTGGTTTTCCAAAAATCCAACGAAAATGTTGGCTAACGATGGACCAAGAGGGCTGCCCATGGATATACCATCAATTTGCCGATACATTATATTATTGAAACTGAAGGAAACTGATTTAGTAGCAAGTTCCATCAGTTCAACAAAAATTCGTTCAGGAAACTGTGGAGACTTTAAGGGGCCGCGGTAAAGATAATCTGCACATATACCAATGGTTTCATCCAAAGGTACATTGGTAAACAGACTACTAATGTCAAAGGAAGCCAAGAACTCGGTGTCCTTTGAGAGAGATAATTTGTGTATAGAAGACACAAATTGGAAGGAATCAGAGATACAATAGTCCGAATAAAAAGTAAGTACGGGCTTAAGAATATCAACTAACCATTTACCAAGTGCATGTTGTGCAGAACCCAACATTGATAGAATAGGCCGTAAAGGAACGTTAGGTTTATGAACCTTTGGTAAGCCGTACATTCTAGGCCTTTGAGAGCCGATAGGTCGTATTCCTTCATATATCTCTTTAGAAATAAACTTGCTTTTATAAAGTTGAAGAAGCCTTTTCTGGATTTTTATTTCCATACGAAAAGTGTCATCGTGGCTTAAACCACCCATCTTGAAAAATTTATTTTTATCATCCAAAATGTTACACATTTTGGAGATATAATCTACTTGGTTCAGGATTACAACGCCTGAACCCTTGTCTGGACGAGTGATATAAATATCAGAGTTCGACTTAAGTAATTTCGCAGTTTCAAAATGATTTTTCTGCCAAATACAATCGCTAGATTTAGTACGTATAGCAGAAAACCTCCGACCTAATTCACCCAACTGGATTTTAACGCTAGTTAATTCATCAGTGGAAATAGGCGAATGTCTTTTTAGTTGAGAATATAATAGTTCAATCTCACTAAATATGTTGATTTTATCAACACGGAGGGGAGGAATGCAAAATTCTAAGCCGGCAGACAAGACAAATTTTTCAGTATTTGATAGAGCATAAGACGAATAATTAAATATATGTTTATCCGAATATGCTCTAGTGCCAAACTTCTTGGTAATCAAATTCTGCAAATATTTATTATATGAAGAATTGGTTTTGTTGAGGGTGAAAATATCGCCATTAGACAGAAACTTTGAAAAGCGAAGTTTGTCAAAGAAAGAAAATTCCTTCCAAACCATAGCCCAAAGTATAAGATATTTACTTCGTAACGAACTATAAGAATCGGAGTCAAATAGGATTTCGTTTCCTCCAACTGAAATAAGTTTTATTTATTTATTTTTTCTCCCCCCTTCATTTCTCATTCGACTTTTAGTTTTTAATTTACCATTCTGACGTTTCCTCTCAGAGGGTCAGACGACAAGGCCTTAAGGTAATTTTAACAATTTTCCTTTTTTTTTTTCCTCACTCGTCTGTTTCATTGATTTTAATAATGCTTCCTCTAAAATTAATCCTACCATTCTGTTGTACACGTAATTTACTTACACACATATATATATATATATATATATATATATATATATATATATATATATATATATATATATATATATATCTATATCTATATATATATCTATATCTGTATCTATATATATATATCTATATCTATATATATATATCTATATATATATCTATATATATCTATATACATCTATATATACATCTATATATATATATCTATATATCTATATATATCTATATATATCTATATATATATCTATATATATCTATATATATCTATATATCTATATATATCTATATATATCTATATATATATATATCTATATATATATCTATATAGATATATATCTATATCTATCTATATACATCTATATATGTATATATCTATATATATCTATATCTATATATATATATATATATATATATATATATATATATATCTATATATATAATGTGTGTGTGTTTGTGTGATAAAAAGACAAATGGAAAACAAGATTTAAGTACAGGAGAAAAACAAGAAACGAGAGATTTGACCGGTTTCGTTCGTATAAAATAATTTTGTTTCAAAATTCACTTTTTCTGAAGATGTTCGTTGATCCAAACGAAACCGGTCAAATCTCTCGTTTCAGGTTTTTCTCCTGTACTTAAATCTTGTTTTCCGATTATCTGTTTTCACACATGTTGTCTATCTCGGCATTTCATTTTCATGAAATATCGTCTATTTTACCATATATATATATATATATATATATATATATATATATATATATATATATATATATATATATATATATATATATATATAACTTCTTTGTAATATAGCAGGAAAAATCCTAGCAGAGTTCTCGATTAATTGAGAATTAAAATCAAAAATTAAAAATTAAGAGCGTAATATTTATTTATTTTGGCACAGAAAAATTAGAACTACATTCGTACCGTCGATTTCAATCACAGATAGACAAAAACAACTGCCCGTAGAAGAGAATTGCAAAATCGATTCCCTTGTATATGAAGACACCATCACAAACCAGACTATCGGTAGAGCAGAAAAATATATTCAAGCTAAGATTATACGCGCACAGAAACACTTTCAGATACAAATACAAGGCAAATACGGCACTAACGAACCGGATATGGCAACTTAAAGATGAAAAGACCCCCTTTACCATCAAATGTAAAGTAATTGAGAGAAGACCACCATTCTCTCCAGTCATAAATAGATGTCCTCTGTGTGACGTTGAAAAATACCATATATTAAGGGCCTTCTTTGACTCAAATACAGTCTGTTTGAATATGCACAGGAGACTAGCACTACTCGTAAACTGGACTTACCGATATACATAAAGTCCTAGCTACACCCCCTCTGCCAAATATATAACCCCATAACTGCCCCATTAAATACCGACTACCACTCCTGAAAATTCTCCTAACTATCACCCCTCATAAATATAAATAAAATTTAAAAAATACGAACAAATACCATAATCAACCATAACGACACTACTTTTCAAGAGCAATAATTATAACTTTTCCAAAAATATATCTCCATTCATTAAGAGGGTAACACCTCATTTCACATTATTATTACTCCCATAAGTCCCCACCATTTCTCGGTCATAATGCTAATCTCCCATATCTCCCAAATAGATCCAATCTTGCCGACCCAATACTTACTCTTATCTCTAAACCAGTTTCAATCAGCATACCAATGTTATTACCCCCATAAGCATTCACTATATCTTAGTAAATAATGTAAAATCCCGAATACAAATCATTCAAAAACCCTGCAGAGTTACTGCCTTTAGACCGCCCGGATGATATCTTTATCTAAATTCCTTTTGGATTGATTTAAAGTCCTTTAATCTAGGATTTAAATTTGAATTTAATGTTGTTCCTTTACACTTTTTATCTCTTCATAAGTATAATACTCAAACCCATTTTCTCTCCCTAATTTCTTTAGATCATTAAACCCCAAAACAGTAACGGCCAAATATACGATACTCATAATATTGGCCCACGGGATTAATATAGAAATATTCTTTTATTTTTTAATTTCTTAATTTTTTTATATCTCTTTAAATCTTCTCCAGTTTAAATCTCAACTGTCACTTTTCACCCCTACCCTTTTTTCAAACCTTATTAAACCTTCCTTACACTAAATTTAAACAAACATACATAACACACTAAGCAAATAATGCGTCCAAACAAGAGTGACACGTGACTTCACATTTCCGAAACAGATGACAACAGAAGCTAGGTCCTTCTGTGCTTGAAACCGACGGTACGAATGTTGTACTAATTTTTCTGTACCAATATATATATATATATATATATATATATATATATATATATATATATATATATATATATATATATATATAGGGCTTTACGCGCTCCACTACTTTTGGAGCTGCTCCCGCGTTGCAAGACTCCAACGTCCAAAATTGGAGCTGGCTCTTCTCACGCTCCCCATTTGCAAAAAGGAGCCGCTCCAGCTCCAACTCCTATAAAAAAGGAGCGGCTCTTTTTCAGCGCTCCATAATGAAAATGTACCTTCTTTCATAAACGTTCAATTCTGCCAATGAGTGGTCGAAGGATAGGGGTGGGCGTCAAAGGATCTCGTCAATATGGTTGTGATGTCACTTCAAGTGTAAGACCGTAAGATAATATTTGACAAAATCCCGTTAATATTTTGAGATGCGCTAAGGGTTATAGGAAAACATGTCGGACGAACCATAGGATTATTCGTAAAATTTCGTTCCCTGAGTTATAAAATAGAAATTAAAAAATCACTGAAGTATTTTAATACAATTTTAATTTTCATTACATTAACAACCTATTTTTTCAGGGGAGGAAAATTTTACCCGATATTTATTTTGGAAGGGAATTTAGATTTGTTTTAAGTAAATAGTTTTACTTTTAAACATTATTAGTGATTATTTTCTTTTTAAAGAAAACATTTCTCTGGGAGAGGAGAGACAGCCAGGGCAACAGTAATCGTCGTGTTGTTTAATATTTGTTTGTTTTACGAACGTAACTATATTGTATGATGTATATTATTATTTACAACAGAGAAACGCACAAGTACTTTTAAACAAATTGATTTATCCATTTATTTTCAATACTACAATTTGGGGTGAAATAAAAACAATCAAGTTTATTTTTTAAAGATTGAATTAAAAAATATTTTTCATAAGTTGCCCAAAAAATATCAATAAATTGTCAATAAACAATTCAGAGATCCATTTAATGTCTTAAAATTCATACACAATATCTGGCCTAGATCTTGAGAGTTGAAAAAATATCGGGTCACATTTTCCTCCCCCGAAAAATTAACTGAAGCCAGTTTTCCTTTTTAATATTTATTAAAATTAAAAATTTGAATAAAAAAGTTTTAAATCTCTAACAAAACATTTTAATATTCGATAATAAATTTTTTAAGATAAAGAAAGATATCTAACATACTTTCGGTACTAAAAATCCAACAAATTAGTCAGAAAGTCTAATTATTTTTAAATTAAAATTCAAGGCATTTACTTTAATTTAATTAAGTTTAAACATCTGCATTTTTTCGTTCATTTCGCTTGGTATTCGCCTAAATTTTTGATGAAACTGATTATTGGTCTTGATTATATTTTTGGTCCTGAAATAAAATTTTCATTTATTTTTTTAAAGTGTTGAGAATCTAACTTTTATTCTAGGTTTTTATCGCTGGCGGCCATGTTGATTTTTATTGTTTTTTTGCTTAGACTAAATATATTTTTCCTTCGACTAGATATATTTTTACGGCTTTAACATTTTATTGCACACAAAAAACAAGTTTTAACTGAATTTAACGAATTTAAAAGCAAACATGAAAAGGTTAAACCATAATAGCATTGAATTTAAGAATAACAAAATGTCGCCAAAAATGTCGGTCAAAATGTGACATGAAAGTTCAATTTGATATATGCTAAAAAATAAATTAGAATTTTTTGTCATGAAAAATGTACCATTTCACCCCCAAAATCGATTTTATCGAGCATTTGGGTGAATACCGAGCGACATGTGATAGAAAATTCAACGGCCCCTATAATACAATTGAACGTACAATTCTTTATTTAAAAACACAAATATGTTTTTTAAGATTAAATAAAATAAATAAATTGTTATCAAATCTTTGTAGTTATTTAACATTTTCTTTGTTTACTTCTGAATTTCATAACAGTTGATTATAACAGTTTAAACACGATGAACTGGCACAATAAGAAGGACCTGCTTATTTTTCTGGTCCTGGCGAAATAGCCCATACCTTAAAATTTACGTTTTTTTTAGATTTAAAAATAAAAACATAGTATCGATAAATATTAAAAATTGAACACTACGAACAATAACAGTATGTTTTTTTTAAACGTAGTTCACCCCAAACAAGGCAGGCCGCCACTGTAGACGTAAGGAGCTACTGAAAAGAAAGAAAAGGGGAGAAGGTTGGGGGGGGGGGTCAACCTAAACTGGGATCTGCGCAGCGAGATGTCTGTTTACATTAGTTTTAAATTTCTGCATGTCAGTACTGTCGGAGAAACAGGGGGCAGGGGGGGGGGAGTTCCAGAGGCCAGCAGCACGAGGAAATAAGCTATTTGAGTAGAAAGCTCTCCGGCATCTGGGGACCACCACAGTGAATGGATGGGATTTAGTTGATTGTCAAGTTGGTCTAGTGAATTTACGTCGAGAGGGCACCAGAGTAACCAATTCATCGGAGCACAACCCATTGAAGTATTTGTAAAACAAGCACAAGGATGCTACATTGCGGCGATGGGACAGGGACTGGAGCTTGGTTGACAGTGAGGGACCTATTAGGTTGGCGACTCTTTTTTGGACCTTGTCAAGGAGAGAGAGAGTAGTAGATGATGAACCAGCCCAGATGTGGCAACAATACTCCATGCATGGGCGGATGGTGGCTTTGTAGAGATACAGGATAATGTCAGGTGTGAGGAGTTTACTAGCACGGTAGAGGGAGCCACCTTTCTTTGCGGCAGCCTTGGCAATGCCTTCAATGTATTTGTTCCAATTCATGTTACTTGTGAAGGTTAGGCCGAGGAGTTTTAAAAATGAACTCTCAGGTAGAGTGTTATTTGCCATGACAATCGGTAGTTGGAGAGGTTTCTTGTAGTTAGTGAAGGAAAGAAGCTTTGTCTTAGCGGCATTAAAAGTTACCAACCATTTATGACCCCAATCCACTACAGCGTGGAAGTCATTTTCTAAGGATTCAGCCATTGTCTCAGATATGATCGCGTCTGTTTTGCCAACATGACGAGAGAAAAGCGTGGTGTCGTCAGAAAATAAACCAATCTCAAACTCTATGTCATCAGGGAGATAGTTTATATAGATCAGGAACAACAAAGGTCCAAGGATAGATCCCTGGGGCACACCAGCATTTCTGTCATGTTGCTTAGATGAACGGCCATCAAGGACAACCTGGATTTTTCTTTTGGTTAGGAATTATCTAATTATATTAAGTAATACCGCATGAGCGTATTTTCAGGAGAAGCCCTTTATGCCATACCATGTGAAAGGCCTTGGATATATCAAGCACTACTGCCCTAGCTTCACCTGCCTTGTCGAGTGTATGATACATGCGTTCTGAGATGACCGTTAGGATGTCTGCAGTAGATCGTGCTAGTCTAAATCCATACTGGCGGTCAGAAAAAAGTTTAGCATTAACTAAGTGCCGTACTATAGCTAGATTGATTAAGGATTCAAAGATTTTGCAAAGATCGGAAGTAGACTGATTGGGCGGTAGTTCTGAGGATCGGTTCTATTCGCAGAATGCTTGTAGACTGGTACCACAGAGGCAATTTTCCAGCTATCGGGGAAGCAAGATTCAGCCAGGCATTTGTTGTAGAGTTTGGAGAGGACAGGGTCCACTTCAGCAGAGCATTTCTTTAGTACTATTACTGGTATAAGATCAGGCCCAGAAGCTTTGGAGGTGTCAAGGTTTTTATATCTCTGACCTGGGATGGGGTGATGACCAGGTTATCGAGTGTGGCTTCGGTCTGCAATGGGAATTTGGGGAGGGGGTGGTTATCTGAGTCCAAGGGGGAGTTGGAAGCAAAACACTGGGCGAGTAGTTCAGCCTTATCAGTGGCCGCGCAAACGACATTATTATGGTTTGGTAGTCGGGGAATCGTTGATTGACCATTATTCACTACACTATTATAGATTTTCCAGAAATCACGAGTACCTAGTTTCTGTGACTGAATGCGTTTTTTTGTTAACTCATTATAACTATGTTTTAATAAAATGATGTTTTAGAGATGTAATTTTCTAGGAATCACATTTCATTAAAGGGGAATCGTTGCCGTGGGTGGGGGGCTGCTCTTTCCTCCCATATCTTTTGGGTCTGCGTGGTGGGGGTACAAACAAATAATCTTGATTGGATCAAACTGCAGTGTTATCATTTGTTGTCTACACAATTTCATTTCGCCCTTTTTATTACGAGATTAGCAAGATCCAATGAAAATTAGACAGACTTGCTCGTCCTGTAAATCTTTTATTTTGTTTTAAAAATAAATTGTCTGTAAATTAAAAGAAAAACTGTCTTATTTATTCAATCACCAATGAACATCCTTGTCATTAATACAAAAAAAAGTTCAAATCTTTAAGAAAATAACTTCAAAGAAATCTATAGACTCACTGGCGCATTTGAAGACATTTGTTGCCAAATTGTCTCCTGCCTTAAGAAAACTGTCCCATCAAAAATGTAACATGCAGATGTAAAAATCTACTAGCGTCTATAAAAAACCTGAGAAGTTCAAATGTTCTGTTTTCATGTGTAACTCTCTCGTTCTTTTTCCCCCTCTCCCTCTCTATCTCATATATATTTACCAGTGATATAATTTTTAAAATAACTTTTTTAGTTTCGCTGAGACTTTAATTTCTTTACCTTTTTATTGCTGAATAAAAAAACTTATGTTTAAAACAAAATAAAATAATTTTGGAGCGAGGAGCGCGGAGCGATGAAGCCGCGCTCTCTAGTCCCAAATCGAGTTGCTCACGCTCCACTCCCGCTGAATATAAAATGAGCCCTCTTCTCCTTCGCCACAGCAAAAAAAGAACGTGCTCCTGGAGTGCGCTTCTTTTTAGTGGGCTCCGTAAAGCCCTATATATATATATATATATATATATATATATATATATATATATATATATATATATATATATATATATATATATATATATATATATATATATATATATGAGTATATGAAAAGATAAAAATAATCCGACGGTATGAAATTTAAAATGGAAAAGCGGAAGACCTTTTCGCTCAACGTTTCGCCCAAATTTCACGTGGGCTTTGTCAAGAGCGGACGAAGAATACAAAAATGACAAAAGACGAGAAAGTCTGTAAATTATGGGGAATATATATAGTGGTTGGGTTCATGTTGAGATGAAGGGTATGCAAAAAAAAAAATAAAAAAAAATAGAAATAAATATATATATATGCACATAAATGTGTTTGAAACATATATATAACACATATACATACATATATATCAACTATACATAGAAGTAGCATTGGAAAAGAAGAGGTTTGATAGGTTGGGGGAGATATTGTAGAAGCCCATTCTTTGTTTAATTTTATTTGTGGAAAGGGCTATGAGGGCAGATTCAATTATCAAAAGCAATCATTAGTGAAAACAAGATAATTCTAGACACCGGATGATTCCCTGAGCTTTAAATTAAATATCCTTTGGACCCCTTCCTGCTCTTTATTTTCTCCTCTTCTTTTCCAATGCTACTTCTATGTATATTTGATATATATATATGTATATGTGTTATATATATATTTCGATCACATTTATGTGCATATATATATATTTATTTCTTTTTTTTTTTTATTTTTTTTTTTTGCATACCCTTCATCTCAACATGAACCCAACCACTATATATATTCCCCATAATTTACAGACTCTCTCGTCTTTTGTCATTTTTGTATTCTTCGTCCGCTCTTGACAAAGCCCACGTGAAATTTGGGCGAAACGTTGAGCGAAAAGGTCTTCCGCTTTTCCATTTTTAATTTCATATATATATATATATATATATATATATATATATATTATATAAATTTTATTATGTCAAGACAAAGATTTATGTAGTAGCTCAATAGTGTTAGAGCTCTTAATTTAACATAATCGAACCCTTAGTTATTCAGAGAGGCATTGCATGTTTCATTTAAAACACTTTATTGGCAGACTATTGTTCCTGCCCATTTCGAGAATATACATTTTTATTCTATACAAAATATCACTAATATTCATGAAAAGGCTTCATCAGTGTATAATATATTACAGTCAGACTACAAAATGAAAATGCACCCGACATTCATTAAATCTATACATATTTCATGTTCACTCTAATTCAAAGGGAGAGCCTACTTAACTTGAAAATGATCTGGCCGAAGGGTAAATTTATATTCTTTAAAAAAATTGTCCAGAAATTATTAGACCATTGGTGTAAAAGCGAATGTGGTATTCTATAGCGCAGTAGGTATAACACCTAATTGAAATATTAAAATATGATATTATATGTAATATGAAATACATAAATATTCAAAAATTCCATTACAGTTCTCTTTACTTGTCAAACGTTGAGTTAGTAAAGAAATTTAGAACATTCATCTTTCTCTCCCCGATTTACCTGTTTACTATATTATCATATATCTGTCTGGTGTTCTCTTGGTTTTACCAGATTCCAAGACACGAACTCATCTAGTCTGGTGGAGTATCCATCTAAGTGCTGTTACATGAGGTAACATAACTTGGAGAAGGTGCACCATTCCTCGTATAAGCCAGTGTGGTTTAGCCATACTGAGGGGGTGTTATTTGGGGTTCAAACACTATGTTATTTTGAATAGTTATTCAGAGTTGACTTGTAGGAGGAAGTGTCCGCATGTCAGGTCGTCCTGACAAACCCGTGTATAGATACACGTTAGATACTCGAGGACAGTGTCTAGAACCATTCAGGTTCTCTCCTGTGTGTGAAAAGTTTAGTGGAAGAGAACCCCAGCACAGTGCTCGATTATTAACAAAATTCCAAAATAAAGGCGTAATATATATATATATATATATATATATATATATATATATATATATATATATATATATATATATATATATATATATTACAGAAGATCATAACAATATCGATACCGTCGGTTTCAAAAATAGCGGTCACTGGAGAAATTGTGACGCATTAGAAATCATGTTATTTATTTAAATGTTATGATACTAATGATTGAAAATATTCATTATATATATATATATATATATATATATATATATATATATATATATATATACAATATATAATATTTTCATATATTTTATTATTATTACCTACAGACGCCAGTGTTTTATGCTTATAAACTCTCCAGAAGATGCTAATTACTGCCGGTCGAAGGATTCGAACCCAGTTGCAAAGTCATCTTTGACTCTGCAGCTTAGTATTCAAACCTTAGGCCATCATCAATCAATATGGGAATGAAGAGAATTTAAACTCTATATAATGTCGAATCAGCGAACATATAGTCATTTAGCGTTCAACAGCAGAGGTCGGAACATCGCTTTACACCTAGTTTAACTGCTTATTATGAATTCTCCAAGAGCCTCAACCCTTGTTTTTAAGAGGGGGATAACAGTATTATTATATAAATATTTTATTATCATTACCTACAGACACAAGTGTTTCATATATCTATCTATCTATCTATCTATCTATCTATCTATCTATCTATCTATCTATCTATCTATCTATCTATCTATCATACTATACAGAGAGAGAGAGAGAGAGAGAGAGAGAGAGAGAGAGAGAGAGGGAGAGAGACAGTAGAGGGTAATGCAGCATCAGTTTGCATACTCAACCGCCGCGCACCACGAAGATGACCGGAAAGATAAAAGTCAAAATCAGACATACTTAAAAAAACCCAAATAACTTTCACCCAGAGAAGCAAAAACTATGAAAACACATACACCCACGCACACATGCACAAACACACACATACGTGCGCACATGCACAGAAACAAAAACATTTTTTCCAAACAGAGTATATATCTGATGAGAGCAATCAAGAAAAGCTCGAAACGCGTTATAAAATCCCAAAATTATAAAAATAACAAACAATAGTTGAAAAAAGTTTTCTTACAAATGTTGGTAGCCTCACTTTATATATATATATATATATATATATATATATATATATATATATATATATATATATATATATATATATAAGGTTAGTGGAAGAAACCCTATCAGAGTGCTCGATTACCAAGAAAAATTCAAGGGATAGTGTAATATTTAGTTAGATATGTATTAGAGAAGATCAGAACAACGCATTACACACACGTGTATTCACGCTGACACACATATAGACATACATATAGACACACATATAGACACACATATAGACAAACATATAGACACACATATATACATACATATAGACACACATATAGACATACATATAGAGACACATATAGACATACATATAGACACACATATAGACATACATACTTCTAACCCTCCCGTCTTCTTACACACTGGGATTCTCTACATACATGAGAACATAAACTTCTCTAAACGAACAATTATTCTTTATAAATAACTTGCATAATGTTGCAATATTGTAGATATATAAATGTTTTTTTTCATTCTTTGCTTCTGTTTTTCTCAATCTTTTATTCACAACATTATGTTGGTGCCTTTAGCACTTCCTAAATGATGACACTTTTATTCTAAATCCATGACATGCGTGTATTTATCCACATTTTCTTCCTTCGCCATTTTATAACCATATTCATTTGTGGCGTGGCACTTGATACATTTTTAAACACCTGGCACTTGATACATTTCGAAACACGTGCTACTTGATACATTTCTATACACGTGGCACTTGATACATTTCAAAACACGTGACACTTGATACATTTCTAAACACGTGGCACTTGATACATTTCTAAACACGTGGCACTTGATACATTTCTAAACACGTGGCACTTGATACATTTCAAAACACAGGACACTTGATACATTTCTAAACACGTGGCACTTTATACATTTCTGAACACATGTCACTTGATACATTTCTAAACACGTTCTACTTGATACATTTCTAAACACGTGGCACTTGATACATTTCTGAACACATGTCACTTGATACATTTCTAAACACATGTCACTGGATACATTTCTAAACACGTGGCACTTGATACATTTCTGAACACATGTCTCTTGATACATTTCTAAACGCGTGGCACTTGATACATTTCTAAACGCGTGGCACTTGATACATTTCTAGACACGTGTCACTTGATACATTTCTGAACACATGTCGCTTGATACATTTCTAAACACGTGGTACTTGATACATTTCTAAACACGTGGCACTTGATACATTTCTAAACACGTGGCACTTGATACATTTCTAAACAAGCCAGGAGCTACACTACAAAACATTTCTTGCATTGACAGAGTACTAATTTGTTTTTAGGCGGTCTCTTTTCCTTCCTACAGTCTCTTTCTCACATAATGAACATTGCTAGTCTTTCTCTACTCTATCGTAATTTCCATAGAAAGTGCTTTACTGAGCTTCAATCCGTGGTTACTCCTCGCGAGGCTTTCACAGCAAGAACTCGTCCTCTACCACAACCGAAAATAAAACACTTTGTTTTCTTCATCCGTGTTCTTTGCGTCGGACGGAATTTTTATGCACATATTTTTTCCAAGAAAATCTTATCTCTGAAACACATTATCGCAGGACTGCTTCTTCAAATCTAATCTCAAGAAATACTTGTCGTAAATCTTCCCCAAAAGTAATCAAACTTTTTTCATTCCATTCATCGTTTTCAATCTCTTCATAATATTCTTCATCATTGAATCGCTTTTGGCCTCTAGAAGCGGTTATTCATTTGTAAAATAAAGTTTTATTGATTAATTAATCAGGTTTTTGATTAAATAGATTCCGGGACAATTCTGTTAGACCTTTCCGCTCAGGGTGAAAGGGTCTAATACCTTTTTAATATAGATAACATAGCGTTCCGTATCTTGGATGAAAGGCGTCATTTTCTGTGGGATTTGATGGAATTACTGATGACTGCAAAACAAGTCTTTTCTGTACTTAATGTGAATGGGGGTTTCTTATCTCCTTATCTTCTTTCTTCCTTTCTCTCCTTTGGCTATTTCTTGTCCTCTTTTTTATTTCTCCTTTTTATCTCTTTAATTTTTATTATTTTCCTCCGTTTTTTTTACCTTCTTTAAAAAAAAATATTTGTATCAATTCGTTTATTGTAACTCTGTCTCTCTCTCCCCTATATGTCGTTTCATTTTTTTCTTTCTCTCCTTTCACTCTCTTTTTTAATACAACTTCTTAGTATCACTCTGTTTATTTTAACTAACACTCTCTTCTTCCCCTCTTCATATCTCGTTTCATTCCGTTTTCTTTCCATCATCTCTTTCCCATCTTTTATCGTTTCTTAATTCTACTTCTTCGTATTAATTCGTTTATTATACCCCCTCTCTCGCCCACCAACTCTCTCTACTTCCATTCGTTTGTTTCATATCGTTTCATTTCGTTTCGTTCTCTCTCCTTTCCCTCTTCTCTTTTTCACTATCTTCTCATCTTAATTCTACTTTTTTGTGCTCATTCGTTTATTGTAACCCTTCCCCTCTCTTCTTCGTTTCATTCTCTATCTTTCCTCTCTTATCTTTCTCATCCTCATTATCTGCTAAAATCCAATTTCATTGTATTAATTCTTTCTTTATAACATTCCCTCTCTTCTCCTTTCATTCTTCTGTCTTCCTTTTGTCTGATTCTCTCTCCCTTTTTCCCCTTTCTCTTCTTTTCTGAATTCTCTTTCTTTTTATCTTCATTCTTCCGTATAAAATACCCCACAGTAAAACGCTTCTAAAACAAGTTATTGTCCTTGATAGTGCATTGTGTTTTATGCTGTTTTATTTTGAGCCAAAGATCAAACGAGCAGAGTCTCGATTTTGATATGACCAAGGGAGTGTTAGAGTTGTCAGGAATGTGTTTATATCCGCATCCAATTCAGTATCTGATAGAACTTTTATAATCTAGATGCCTTTGTTGTATTTCGACCTTAGACATTTTATGTGATATAAATGTTAATTTCCTATCAAAGATTAGGGGACACTGGAGAGATAATGTAACAGACAAACATACGGATGATAAAATACATAGACGAACTGTAATATAATAGAGAAATAAGTTCGACAACGACAGGGATCTCCATGTTAAAGTAACTCGAAAAGATATAAGGTGATCCCAAAAGAATGTCACCCATGTAATCGAGACATATAAAACTCAATGTTAGTGTGTATGTGTGCGTGTGTGTGATCTTTGTGTGGTCCCTCTATAAAGAATTGTTAGAGAATCTACATAAAATGTTAAAGTGTATTCTTATGTGAAATTTAAGACAATAGAAGTGTTTCTGAATCTCTAAGTAAACCCATAGTGGATTATTATCGAGGAAGACAAGAGAAGTTGCCCCGAATCTCTTAGTTACCCTTCTGTGTGCCCCTCTCTCTAAGCACACATGGAGATAGAACCCCCTCTTAAAACTTTAAATACATGTATCGGATTTTACTGAAATTGAAACCATATGTATAAGACACTAATTTATAGCGTTTTCTCAATATTTCATTTTTTTTCGGCTATAGTTGGGGATGAAACGGAAAGAGGGGGGCAGTAAATACAAATACAGTAATATGGCGTTTTAAGCTTAGTGAAAAGTTACATAGTAGTGATCCTCATTCAATCCCGAGCAACGTCAGGTGTTCATGCTAGTTTTTAATAAGTTTCACAATCCTCTCTGCAATCCAACCATATTTTTTACAAATAAATGTCACCCTAACACTTACCTGTTCACCAAGTTTCACAATCCTTTCTACAATCCAACCATATTTGGTACAAATAAACACCAGTCTATACCTGACTTGTCCACCAAGTTTCAGCCATGAATGTCCAACAGCCTTTGTTTTATCGCCGTTCAGTGATATGCAAGGACACGTTGTTGATCGTCACATCGCTAGACGGTGTAGTCCTGAATTGGATTCACACTGACTGGACCATAACCCTTCAGATTTTTATCTGTGATGTTATGCAAAATATAATGTATCATCCTCGAACTATTTGTGAACTGAAGCGGGCTATCACAGCCAAAATAAGTCGTATCCAAGGGTGCTTGCAACGCAGAGGTGCACATTTGAAGCTTATAATCCTGTAGAGAGAAACCAAACGACACACGGATAAGTCGACCATTATCTGGTCGACTTATTGGGTTGACATGATCGGTTAATGTAGTGGCTACTACTTCTTCTCATACACCCATCATGTCAACCCAATATTTCTATGTACTTGAATGACATTTTTCTTAAAATTATCATCCTGAGTATGTCTTACAAATAAAGACGAAACGTTGATGAATACATAAAAAAACATCTTTTGGTTTTTCCTTTTCCATATATATATATATATATATATATATATATATATATGTGTGTGTGTGTGTGTGTGTGATGAGAAAGGAAGAATGAGAGTACCTCTTCTTTCCCCAGCCTCTTAAAATGCATACCACACCTCACCACGACAGTAACCTCAGCCCCCTTTCCTTTCTCCCACCCTAAGGCAAATACACTAACACTCTCACCCTCCCCTTTTCACTGCTGCCTTAATGGTACCCACTCAAAGCTTTCCAATTGGCATGTCGCTCCTGACAACTGAAAGACTGGCCCAATACCGTAACTAGTCGCGGAATTTTGTATGCAGTGTAGCTCTCTGTAATATGCAAATAAGTCCATTAAGGAGGTTAGACAGAAGGTCAGGTGTAGATTGGAGAAACCAACGCATGCGGATAAACGCACTCTAGTCTACAAAAAATGCACGAGTAGCTTCGTCGGCATTCCCCGGTAGGAGTGCTTCACGCGATTAGCAATACTCTAACCCTTTCTCAAATAGAAGTTAAAGCCTGGGAGGGGAGACCTCCTCGGACTATACCTCACTCTGACAGCCAGTGTCGGACTATATATTAGTCATCATTAGCGTGGCTGAGACAGTCAGCATATCTACGCCGAGATTTGAAATCGTAATCACGAGTATCGCAGTTCGGCACTTTTCCTCTGGATCGATACGCCAACCGGTGAGTGTGTGGAGAGAAAATAACGCCTTTAAGGATTATTTTCTTTGCATTCTACGATTCTGATAGGTTTACATTAAAACCCTGCCAGAGTGCTCGATCTACTCGTAGAGAGCGTATACATATATAAGATATAAGCCATCCACAGACAGTTGTTTCGCCGTAATTACGGTTCATCAGCGTGGCTTAGAATACTCCAGCATATCAACGTCGAAATTCGAAACCGTAACCACGACTATCGTAGTCAGACATATTTCCTTAGACACAGCCAGCATATTTGTTTCTGTATATGCTGATATATCGGCGCTGAAACAGTGCTGTCGTGTTATAAAGTTATGAGTGAAGCACTTGTTACACAATCACTAACCGCGTTTGCCGTAATTCTTTTTTCGTCATTTATATTTGTGCTCTGTTTGGTGGATGCCCATTTATCAGCTAAACTGTTTCTATCCTCGTTTTCATTTCTAATTTAGTTCGCAAATAGCAAATTTCCCGTTAAAAACAACCCAAGTGTTTTATAAGTTTAGTTTCGCTTTGTTTCCTATCAGTTCCTAACTATGGACGATTCATTGGAAAAGGCGGGGGGGGGGGTGAATTACTGGTCACGTGACAGCGGATTTTACATCCGCTTATCCGTACCGAGTATCCGAAAGTATACGGTCTGCTTCGGTTTTGGCGTTCAATCTGCCGGAAAATTACACCACGCTTCGTCACACCAGATATCTATCAGGAGGATAGGATAATTAACAGAATAGTTTCAACTAACGTCTATTGGCTTCCGCTGTTCTTTTTTAATGTCGTTACCTGCCCACGTGATCCACTCGCGTTTCCACAACGAAAGGCGCAATCTTCAGAAGGGCGACGCCATTTTGTTTTTGGCTTTTACTTTGGTTTTGGCTTTGGCTTCTTCAATGTTTGGGATAAAAACGCGGGATTTACAGACGATTAGCGCTGCTGGGAAGAAGATACAAAACAGAAAAGCAATGAAGAAAAGAGGAAGTTGGATAAGGAGGGAAAGAAACGTTATTGAACGAAACAGAGAAACAGGGAGCGAGAGAGAGAGCGAGAGGGAGACGAGGAGAGACACATAAAAAGAATAACAGGGAGAAAGGAAGAATGAGATTTTAATATTGAAAGAGAAAAAGAAAGAGGAATAGAAATGAAGAGGAAGTAAGAAAAGAGGAAGATGGATGAGGGTGAAAGAGGGGTTATGGAAAACAGACAGACAGAGAGAGAGAGAGAGAGAAAGAGAGAGAGATAAAAACAAATAAATAAATAAATAAATAAAAGGGAGATAGAGAGGGGGTGTTAATACTGAAAGGGTAAAAGAATGAGGAAAATAAAGGAAGAGGAAGGAAGAAAAGAGTAATATTATAGAAAAGATTCTATGTAATAGAAAAAAAGAGAGAGTGAATGAGTTAGAGAGAGGCGATACATAGAGAGCGAAGAGATAGAAAGGAAGAGAGAAAAAAAGAAGAGAGAAAGGAAGAAGTACTGTATGAGATATTGACGTTATGGAAGGAAACAAAGAGATAAATATAGAGATGGAAATACATATATAAAGATAGATATACATATATAGAGATAGATAGATAGAGATAGATAGAGATATATATATATATATATATATATAGAGAGAGAGAGATAAAGAGAAATAGATAGATAAATAAATAGATCGATAGATAGATAGAATAATGTTAATATTGAAAGGGAAAACAGAACTGAACGAAATAAAAATTCATATTGACTGAGTGAGAGGTTTGGTAAGTGAATGTAAATAAGTGAAAATAGTCATTAATAAATAATACAAATGAAGCGTGAAAGGAAACAAGTTAACTCAATTATGAACAAGCTAATATATATATATATATATATATATATATATATATCTTAGCTTGTTCATAACTGAGTTAACATGAACAATGGACTAAAAGTAATCAATTTGGATCTTTTGATGTTTCTATGGGCTCCCTGGACTCAGCAGAAGTCACTGATCTAGTTGGTCTTTACATACTATATAATCTCACAAAAAACATTAGCATTGAAGATATAGGCTTATATAGGGATGACGGATTACTAATAGTAAAGAACTCAAATGGACAAAAATGTGAAAGAGTAAAAAAAAAATTATCCTTGGAGAAATGAAAAGATTAGATCTCAAAGTTGAAATAACATCTAACATTAAAATAGTTAATTTTTTAGATGTAACATTCAACTTAAATAAAGGAACTTATGAACCGTATACTAAAGATAATGCCACTCCGATCTATGCCCACCCACTCTCTAACCATCCAAAAACCATAATTCAACATATCCCCAGATCAATTGAAAAAAGAATTAGTGATAACTCCTCTAATGAAGAAATTTTTAACAAACATAAGGACTTTTACAATAAAGCGTTAAAGCAAAGTGGATACAAAAACACCCAAATTAAATTCACCAAACCTACACCTTCCAACAACAGACACATAAATAGGGGTAGAAAAATTATTTGGTTCTATACCCCCATATAATAAAATGGTTAAAACCAAACTCGGTAAAAATTTTTTAGACTTAATTAATCTACACTTCCCTCATAACAATATACTGCATAAAATTTTTAATAAAAACACCCTCAAATTAAGCTATAGCTGTGGCGAAAATTTAGAAAAATTAATAAAAAAACATAACAATAAAATTCTAAATGAAAAAACTACCGCAACAAAATCAACAAATACCAAGGCCTGTAACTGCACAAACAAAAAAGAATGCCCATTACAACATAATTGCCAAATAACCCAATCAGTATATCAAGCAACAATGTCTACTAAAGAAAACCCAACCCTGAAAAAATTATACATAGGTATGGCTGGTAATACCTTCAAAGAAAGATATATTGGACATAAGTGTTCTTTTAATAACCCTACATATAAAAAAAGAACCTCACTTTCTATAAATTACTGGGAACTATACAACAATAACCAATCACCAACAGTAACCTGGAACACAATCAGAAAAACTAGCACCTGTGGTTCCTTAAACTCACCTTGTTACCTTTGCCTAACAGAAAAACTTGAAATAATTAAATTTAGTGTAGGGGCAAACTTCTAAACAAAAAACAAGAAACATCAATTAACTGTAGGCATTAAAGATTACACCTTCTTAGTAATTCACTTATAACCCCCTAGGCTGTTACTATATAAAAAACAAAAAAACTTCACCTACCCATCCACTGCTAACCTTGTCAACACAACTATCATCTTATACTTTTTTTATTAATTATTATTATTATTAGTAGTAGTAGTAGTAGTATTGGTAGTATCATTATTAGTAGTATTATTTGTAGTGGTATTATTGGTAGTAGTATTATTAGTAGTAGTGGTATTATTATTATTATTATTATTATTATTATTATTATTATTATTATTATTATTATTATTATTATTATTATTATACCCACAACGATTAATACTAATTGTCATCTTCTGTATTTTTCTTTACCCTTAAATATTCCCTCATAATTTTATCCATTTATTGATTAATATTTTTATATTTAAAAAAAAATATTTTTTTAGATTATTTTTAGATTATCATTATCAATTATTATTACTATTAGTAATATTTTAAACTTTATTATTTGACATTGAATTATTTTTCATTTCTGTACTTTTATCAAGATCACTATTGTTGTTAGTGGTGGTATCATGTCTGCTGTTACTATCATAGTTATTATTATTTGCGGCAGTGAAATTAACAGTATTACTATTATTAATAATATTGATATTGCCATGTTTTACTTCCACTGTCATTGATAGTAATGATAATGTCATTATCTATAACTTTATTATTATTATTATTATTATTATTATTATTATTATTATTATTATTATTATTATTATTATTATTATTATTATTATTATTATTATTACTGTTTTCATTTTTATTGCTATTATTATCATCATCATCATAACTACTATTATTTGTACTGTTCTATTATTATTTATTAATTATTCATTATTACTATTGTTAAGATTACTGGGATTACCACTCTAATTGCTGCTGTCGGTAAAACCACTATTATTACTATTTGTATATGATCAGAATTATTGCAGCCATTAACCAATATCACAATATCGGCAAACATTATCTTAATATTTAAATATTATTATGATTATCACTACCTATTATTGTTGTTATTATTATTATTATTATTATTATTATTATTATTATTATTATTATTATTATTATTATTATCATCATCATTATTATTATTATTATTATTATTATTATTATTATTATTATTATTATTATTATTATTATTATTATTATTATTATTATTAATAATAATAATAATTAACAACGCCGGCGTTTTCTAGTTATTCTATAGTTATATTTGTTTAGTACTTTTAAATTAAATTAAACTATTATTATTATTTTTATTATCATTCGTTATTATTTTCATTATTTCATCTCAATTATTATGGGTGTCCATTATTATTACTATTATTGTTACTACTACTAATCCTGTTATACTTAATGAATATATTTATTCGATTTATTAATTTATTAATGGTAAGATAATAAACTCTGGGCAAAATATAAAGATAATAAAAATTCAGAATTGGCGACACATTTGATTAACACCCCACCACCACACCAATTACACGCGTCTGATCGGTTTGCCCGCACGCACGCATACACTCATATACACAATATTATAGTTCACTTGAAAAATACATTTATAAGCTTTGCTTGAAAATAACTGTCATTTTCTGTTTTGACACTTGATTCGTGCATGTACACCCCCCCCCATACTTTCTATTTCCTATCTCTTCTCTCTCGATCTGAATCAACAAACGTTTTCTTTTCTTCTCCTTCTTTTCCTTTATGTGTCTACCTTCCTATCACTTCTCTCTTCATTATATGCCTCTCTTTCCATCTTATTTATTTATTTATTTATTTATTTATTCGTCCTGTTTGTTTCAGATTTTAGATTTTAGACTTTTTAGATTTTTTGTTTTTTGTTTTTGTTTTGTTTTTAGATTTTTTAGATTTTTAATTTTTAATTTGTTAACGGCCCCAATTTTTGAAATGTTAAATTTCTTTTCTTCTTCTCGTTCTTTATCCCTCCATTTCATTCTCTCCAAATATGATCTGAGGTTAAGATCGGATTCAAACTCTGCCTGATGATATCTCAGTTTATAGTAACTGTTGATCGATAACATCGACATGCCAGTGTCGCAGATTTTGTACATGTCTGTGTAAATAAAATAATTATATATAAAGCTCTATTTTTATATTGAACACTTTTTATAAACCCGGTTAAAATTCTCTGGATTACCACCCTGTGGATATTTTTTACCTGGATTATTACCATTATATATATATATATATATATATATATATATATATATATATATATATATATATATATATATATATATATATATGAGAAAGCAAGGATGAAGGTAATCCGACGTAATAGGAAATGAAAAAGGAAAAACCAAAAGATGTTTTTTTTATGTATTCATCAACGTTTCGTCTTTATTTGTAAGACTTCCTCAAGATAATAACTTTAAGAAAAATGGCATGCGAGTACATAGAAATATTGGATTGACATGATGGGTTAATGTAGTGGCTACTTCTTCTTCTCATTAACCCATCATGTCAACCCAATATTTCTATGTACTTGAATGACAATTTTCTTAAAATTATCATCCTGAGGAAGTCTTACAAATAAAGACGAAACGTTGATGAATACATAAAAAAACATCTTTTGGTTTTTCCTTTTCTATTTCCCATATATATATATATATATATATATATATATATATATATATATATATGTGTGTGTGTGTGTGTGTGTGTGTGTGTGTGTGTGTGATGAGAAAAGAAAGAATGTGAGTACCTCTTCTTTCCCACGACAGACCCCTTTCCTAACACTGTTCCTATTCACTAACACTCTCACCCTCCCCTTTTGACTGCTGCCTTAATGGTACCCACTCAAAGCTTTCCATATTCATTTCATTCTTCGCCACTACTGACTTCTTGCAGCCTGGACTCTCATCCAGCGCTTATAGTAGTCACGGCTACTACTTTTCTTTATCAACCCATCATGTCAACCCAATATTTCGATGTACTTGCATGAAATTTTTCCTCAAATTATCATCTTGAGGAAGTCTTACGATAAAGACAGAAACGTTGATGAATATATAAAAAATATCTCTTGGTTTTTTACTTTTTCATTTCCCATATATATATCATGCTTTCAAATTTGAACAAGCCAAAATCACCAAATACATTAATAAAAAAGCTCGTCAAAAACTACTGGAAACTGCACTAATCATAGCCTCCAACACAATCAGACACCGAAATGGCTTCTACAATCTACTCCCTTAATAAGTAAAATTATCCTGACCGAACAAAAACTAAACCTAGATCATGGCTAACATTTCTTCTCTTCGTTCCCAATTGTACTTATATACAAGTCCCCGCATACACACTCACGCACAAACCCCTCCCCACATACATTTTCAATCACCACGAATCCAAACAACTTAACCACAAATAACAGCGTCACCATTGAACACAATCTAGATAACCTAAAAAATATTTACATATTTAAACCCCTTTTGCCCTCAATTTAATTTCAAACCATCAACACTGCCTGCACAAAACTACATTTCACCTATTTCTCACTAAAATTAATATCACTTTTCTCCTTCTCTTTCTTTTTCTTTTTCCTTCCCCTCATTGTCATATTCTCAACACATTTCAACACTTTCCTTCTAACTTATATTCACACATTCCTGACATAGCCAGCTGGTCAATACTCCTACCCTTCAAAGATTTCACACCTAACCATAACAAAATTCCTCCTCCCCCTCACCCATCTCACCCTTTCGACGATT
>OY744515.1:115808820-115831320 GCA_963556195.1 Sepiola atlantica
TTAATTTAGCTTTATACAAAGGGGGTAAAAGATGGTTGAAAGCTTCGTGAAAATTAAGTGTGAAAATATATTTATCGCAATTAAGCTACACAGAGGCGTCTGCGATTAATCATCGCAGGGAATCGTCAGCCAATATATATATATATATATATATATATATATATATATATATATTGTGTGTGTATTTAGGCAGCATTTTCTCATCTATGCAAACCTTGTTAAAGATAACAGAATTCGTCTGTTTAATTATACCTTTATATTTTTAAATTTAAAAAAATCTTGTTTGTATTTAAATTAAAAAAAATAGATTAAATGCCCCATAGGATTCACGAACGTTTTCGATTCTTTGTCGAATACCCTTTAGGTGTCAAACGCAAATGAACAAAAAAGCTGGAGGAAGAAGATAAGTTTTTAAAAGACAGCAGAGAAACGCGCAGAGAACGTTTTTGCATTGTTCCAGGAAAGACGTTGACGATTGGAATTCAGCGACGCCATTGTGGCATTATAGAATAAAATCGTATTACGTTAAGCATTCTAAAATGTTGCCACTGGTTTCTATAGGTGATGTGGTTGTGTTTTAATGTAGATAAATACTGGTAGCTATCACCATAAAAACACAACAACTTACAAATTATAACAAATAACTGCTCAATGGATAAATATCAGATTCATTCAGAGGAAAGTCGACTTTCATCGATTGGGTATGTTTGCCAATTAAGTTGTTGATTTTGGAGATAGACGACAAAATGATGGCGCTTTTTTTCTTATGATCAGAACGAATCGGTCTATGGAAAGATGCGGCGAATCTTCTCCAAAGTAACGTTTTCTTGGTTGTCTGCAACGTTTTCTCCTTGGTTGCCCGGTACGTTGTCTCCTTGGTTGTCTGGAACGTTGTCTCCTTGGTTGTCTGGAACGTTGTCTCCTTAATTTGTCTGGAACGTTGTCTCCTTGATTGTCAGGAACGTTGTCAACTTGGTTGTCTGAAACGTTGTCTCCTTAGTAGTCTGGAACGTTGTCTCCTTGGTTGTCTGGAACGTTGTCTCCTTTGTTGTCTAAAACGCTGTCTCCTTGGTTGTCTGAAACGTTGTCTCCTTGGTTGTCTGGACCGTTGTTTCCTTGGTTGTCTGGAACGTTGTCTCCTTGGTTGTCTGGTACGTTGTCTCCTTGGTTGTCTGAAACGTTGTCACCTTGGTTGTCTGAGACGTTGTCTCCTTGGTTGTCTGGAACGTTGTCTCCTTGGTTGTCTGGAACGTTGTCTTCTTGGTTGTCTGAGACGTTGTCTCCTTGGTTGTCCGGTACGTTGTCCCCTTGGTTGTCTGGAACGTTGTCTCCTTGGTTGTCTGGAACTTTGTCTCCTTGGTTGTCTGGAACGTTGTCTCCTTGGTTATCTGGTACGTTGTCTTCTTGGTTGTCTGGAACGTTGTCTCTTTAATTTGTCTAGAACGTTGTCTCCTTGGTTGTCAGGAACGTTGTCTCCTTGGTTGTCTGAAACGCTGTCTCCTTGGTTGTCTGGAACGTTGTCTCCTTGGTTGTCTGGTACGTTGTCTCCTTGGTTGTCTGGAACGTTGTCTCCTTGGTTGTCTGGAACGTTGTCTCCTTGGTTGTCTGGAACGTTGTCTCCTTAGTTGTGTGAAACGTTGTCTCCTTGGTTGTCTGGAACGTTTTCTTCTTGGTTGTCTGGAACGTTGTCTCCTTGATTGTCAGGAACGTTGTCAACTTGGTTGTCTGAAACGTTGTCTCCTTGGTAGTCTGGAACGTTGTTTCCTTGGTTGTCTGGAACGTTGTCTCCTTGGTTGTCTAAAACGCTGTCTCCTTGGTTGTCTGAAACGTTGTCTCCTTGGTTGTCTGGACCGTTGTCACCTTGGTTGTCTGGAACGTTGTTTCCTTGGTTGTCTGGAACGTTGTCTCTTTGGTTGTCTGGAACGTTGTCTCCTTGGTTGTCTGGAACGTTGTCTTCTTGGTTGTCTGAAACGTTGTCTCCTTGGTTATCTGAAACGTTGTCTCTTTGGTTGTCTGAAACGTTGTCAACTTGGTTGTCTGAAACGTTGTCTCCTTGGTTGTCTGGTACGTTGTCTCCTTGGTTGTCTGAAACGTTGTCACCTTGGTTGTCTGAGACGTTGTCTCCTTGGTTGTCTCGAACGTTGTCTCCTTGGTTGTCTGGAACGTTGTCTTCTTGGTTGTCTGAGACGTTGTCTCCTTGGTTGTCCGGTACGTTGTCCCCTTGGTTGTCTGGAACGTTGTCTCCTTGGTTGTCTGGAACTTTGTCTCCTTGGTTGTCTGGAACGTTGTCTCCTTGGTTATCTGGTACGTTGTCTTCTTGGTTGTCTGGAACGTTGTCTCTTTAATTTGTCTGGAACGTTGTCTCCTTGGTTGTCAGGAACGTTGTCTCCTTGGTTGTCTGAAACGCTGTCTCCTTGGTTGTCTGGAACGTTGTCTCCTTGGTTGTCTGGTACATTGTCTCCTTGGTTGTCTGGAACGTTGTCTCCTTGGTTGTCTGGAACGTTGTCTCCTTAGTTGTGTGAAACGTTGTCTCCTTGGTTGTCTGGAACGTTTTCTTCTTGGTTGTTTGGAACGTTGTCTTCTTGGTTGTCTGGAACGTTGTCTCCTTGTTTGTCTGGAACGTTGTCTTCTTGGTTGTCTGGAACGTTGTCTCCTTGGTTGTCTGGAACGTTGTCTTCTTGGTTGTCTGAAACGTTGTCTCTTTGGTTATCTGGTACGCTGTCTCCTTGGTCGTATGGAACGTTGTCTCATTGGTTGTCTGGAACGTTGTCTCCTTGGTTGTCTGGAACGTTGCATTCTTGGTTGTCTGAAACGTTGTCTCCTTGGTTGTCTGGAACGTTGTCTCCTTGGTTGTCTGGAACGTTGTCTCCTTGGTTATCTGGTACGTTGTCTTCTTGGTTGTTTGGAACGTTGTCTCCTTGGTTGTCTGGAACGTTGTCTCCTTGGTTGTCTGGAACGGTGTCTCCTTGGTTGTCTGGAACGTTGTCTCCTTGGTTGTCTGCAACGTTGTCTCTTTGGTTTCTGAAACGTTGTCTCCTTGGTTGTCTGGAACGTTGTCTTCTTGGTTGTCGTGAACGTTGTCTCCTTGGTTGTCTGGAACGTTGTCTCCTTGGTTGCAGATAGACGACAAAATGATGGCGCTTTTTTTCTTATGATCAGAACGAATCGGTCTATGGAAAGATGTGACGAATCTTCTCCAAAGTAACGTTTTCTTGGTTGTCTGCAACGTTTTCTCCTTGGTTGTCCGGTACGTTGTCTCCTTGGTTGTCTGGAACGTTGTCTCCTTGGTTGTCTGGAACGTTGTCTCCTTAGTTGTCTGGAACGTTGTCTCCTTGGTTATCTGGTACGTTGTCTTCTTGGTTGTCTGGAACGTTGTCTCCTTGGTTGTATGGTACGTTGTCTCCTTGGTTGTCTGGAACGTTGTCTTCTTGGTTGTCTGGAACGTTGTCTCCTTGGTTGTCAGGAACGTTGTCTCCTTGGTTTTCTGGAACGTTGTCTACTTGGTTGTCTGGAACGCTGTCTCCTTGGTTGTCTGGAATTTTGTCTCCTTGGTTGTCTTGAACATTGTCTCCTTGGTTGTCTGCAACGTTGTCTCTTTGGTTGTCTGGAACGTTGTTTCCTTGGTTGTCTGGAACGTTGTCTTCTTGATTGTCTGGAACGTTGTCTTCTTGGTTGTCTGGAACGTTGTCTCGTTGGTTGTCTTCTTTACCTGTGAACAGACAAACGGCAAATTGAGAAACTCCAGAAGCTTACATAATTAAAGAAATGTGGTAGATCCTTTGTGTAATGGGATTACCTCGGGGTGATCAGAAAAAGCAGGATAATAAATCAGAATTATAACAGATAATAAGGAGATGTAGGATAGACGAAGTGTTTGGAATGCGACTGTGATTGGTTTGATAATTTCGAGGTTGCGACAAAAATGAAAGTGTAAACATATCATTGTCTTTAGTTTTAACTATGTCGAATAAGGAATGTGTGAAAAACTCTGTCTCTCTCTCTCTCTATATATATATATGTTTATATATATATATATTTTATATATATTTAAAAAAATTAATCAACATTTACAATATAGCTCTAAAAAGTAGTGGTTACCATAATACCGAAATTAAATATAAAAACAGGGCACTAATAATTACAAAAACATTAAAAATAAAAGAAAAAGAAATATAATCTACTATACGATGCCCTATACCCAGATGCTAAAAACTAAACTTGGCAAACAATTCCTAAATCTGATTGAAAAACACTTCCTTGTAACCAATCCCCCGCATAAAATATTCAATAAAAATAACCTAAAACTATCCTACAGCTGCTGCGAAAACCTAGAAATGATAATTAAGGCAGACAATAACAAAATAATAAAAGAGAACATCAGAGAGGAAGAAAAAATAATAAATTACATAAAAAAGTGAAAAATATAGCAAAAATAACACTAAGAAGAACAAAAATATAAACAATACAGATAGAAATAAACAAAACACTAATAGTAACCATCCGAATAGAAATGAAAATGTTAGTAATGAAGAGAAAAGATGTAACTGCATAAATCGTACACTTTGCCCACTACAAAATAAATGCATAATCAAAAGTATTGTATACTAAGCCACAATATTTGCCAAGGAAAGACCGAATAACAAGAAGTACTACGTGTGTATGACCTCCATTGATTTTAAAACTAGATATTATGACCACAAAAGCACATTTAAAAACAGAGAACGTCGAATTAAAACAACACTAGCAAACCACTATTGGGAGCTCAAACACAATGGACGCTCACCAATAATTGAATGGAAAATAATACGACCCGTGTAGATTATGTCTGAATGAAAAATTTGAAATCGTAAACTTTAAACACCCTCGAAATCTATTAACCTGTAGAAGTGAGATAGCAAACAGCTGCTTACACAGAAATAAATGTACCTTAGGTTAACGATAAATAAATAAATTAACAAAAACTAAACAAAAAACTTAACAATTTAAAAATAAAAACCTAAAATAGAAATACAAAGAACCACGTGTTAAAATAAATTCACCCATAATATTTACACAACAAAGGAAACAGGATATAGGCAAATCTATAGAAAACAGAACAATAGAACAGGATATAGAAAGGAAGTAACACTAACCACACCTTAATTCGTGGGAAGCCCGACGATTGGCTGAGAGAACTACAAAGAATCTGATTGGTTAACTAGCTAGCCGTGTATATAAAAACACCCGGCAAAAATAACTCCATGCATTTTAGCCTGAAAATTCCCCCGGGGAGAAAACGCGGGAGCCTCTGTGTAGTTTAATTGCCATAAATATATTTCCATAGCTTACTATATATATATATATATATATATATATATATATATATATATATATATATATATATTATTTAAGTTCACCCCAAATAAGGCACAATGCCACTGAGACGTAGGGGGCTAGTGTGAATTAATGGAATCCTATATGGGGGAAGTTTTCAGCGAAATGCTTGTTTACATTACATTTAAATGTCTGCATATTACTACTGTCTTAGAAACAAGAAGGTAGCTGTTAGAGTAGAAGGCTCTCCGGCATCTTGGGACCACAACAGTGAAGGTGTGGGATCTTGCTGACTGACGGGTTGATCGGGAATATTTACGTAGAGGGGGGCGCAGTGCTGCACATTCGTTGGAGTATCTTCCTTGTAAACCGAGCACAAGGGTGCAACAGAGGCTGAAGTTTGGTGGACAGTTAGGGGCCTATTAGATTAGAGACTCTTTTTTGGACCCTATCCAAGAGGGAGAGGCTAGCGTTTGGTGCATCCGCCCAGATGTGATAACAATACTCCACACATGAGCGAATAGCGGCTTTGTAGAGATATAAAATACTGGAAAGTGAGAGAGAAGTTTTCTAGCACGGTAGAGGGAACCTACCTTCTTTGCAGCAGCCTTGACAATGTCTTCTATGTATTTGTTCTAATTCACGTTTTCTGTGAATGTAGTAGTTTGAATGATGCTTAATTCAGTTACTATTTCAGACTAATGCCCTTTCTGTTTTTAAACCTCTTCCACCCCAAACAAGGCAAGTTGCCACTGTAGACGTAAGGGGCTATTGAGAATTAAGGTGAAAGTTTTGGAGGTCATCCTAAATTGGGAGCTGTGCAGCGAGATGCTTGTTCACATTAGTTTTAAATTTCTGCCTGTCGCTACAGTCGGGAAAACAGTGAACAGGGAGGGAGGTTTGACTGTAACTATGAAGCGGGGTGTGCTAAACGAATTGTCGACATTCTACTGCAATAAATTGTAATAAAATAGAGAGAATTATGATATTAATGCAATAACATGTAATTGATATGACAATGATGATTATATCTGCGTCTGCTACGAAAGTAGGTTATGAAAATAAAGGTTAGCGATTGGAAATTAACAAAAGAAATCCTTTCTTGGTTTCGATTGCTTATTTTTCGCTGCACCTTTTTTTTCGGTTCGGTGTTTTGATATAAATATTGTTCAGATAAATGGAAAGCACTTTCGCATTCATTCATTTAGAAGAAAGTGATTTAGCACTGCTAATGAGGACCCCCCCCCAAAAAAAAAACAATCATCATCACCACAATCACATGACACCCTTCTATGGTAATATTTACTGTTAAAACGTAACAAGATAATCCAGGATCATCAGAAAAGCAAAATAGTGAATAAGAATTATAATTTAGATGGTAAATGACACGTAGGTTACCGATATATACATGTATATATATATATATATATATATATATATATATATATATATATATATATATATATATATATATATAAACAAGTAAAGGATGAGAATAAAAAGTGTACAAAATACAATACACATTAAGTCATAAGTTGTTCAAAATACGGGATTTTAAATGAAATACATTGTGTGTTCCTTTCTTACGCCATGGATTTTCAAATTATTTTATCAACAGAGGAACCAACAGACCAGTTAATATAGGAACATTCCTTAAATTTGACGATAAGATACCATTCTTTGAAAAGCCATGGAAGGAATAATAACATTTATTTTATTTAAAACCCCTTATTTTTAACAGCTGATGACGTAATATATATTGTATTTTATAAAATTTTTATTTTCATCCTTTACTTGTTTATATAATTGCTCTATCTCATACATCGAGCATTAATTTTTCATGATATGTATAAATCATATTTTTATTCTCCTCTTAAATATATATATATATATATATATACATACAGTGAGAGATTGATATATATATATATATATATATATATATATATATATATATATATATATATATAGAGAGAGAGAGAGAGAGAGAGAGAGAGATACGTCAATATTGATAGACAGGGAGATTGACAGATAGATACATCTTTCGGAAGATGCCATTTTAATGAAGATTATTTAAAATTAACAAAAAACACGAAAAAGATAAATTAAGAAATAAGAATCAAATAATGAACAGAGAAGGGCAAAAGAAAAGTATTAAAGAAAGAAAAGAAAGATGACGACAATGACAATAAGCAATGAAAGGCAGCGAGTATAGATCACGTGAATGACATGTAAAGAAGCAGAGAGAGAAAGAGAAAGACACAAAAGAGTCATAAAAAGAAAAAAGACGTGTTTTAATGCGACAATTTTGAATAGATAACATTCGATAAATAATATAAAGATAACATTTATGTATGAAAACAAAAGTTAAAATGGCGCAGAATCAAAATGGCGGATGTTCTAAAATGTATTTCACTAAGCGAGACAATAAAGATGGCGGACAGTTGAAACATAAACGAAAGGAAATAATAATTATTGATGCGTACAAAGAGCGGAGACAAAAGGGGAGATAAATCTTATAAAGCAAAAACAAAAGAAATACCGAAATAAAATGAACACTTTTAAAAGTGAATGAATTTAAAAAAATAAAACGAGGGAATGACGAAACAAATAAGATAAAACAAAATGAAAATAAAGCAATGAATAGAAATGAAAATTGCTTGAAAATAAAAGAGATAAAAGTAAAAACTAATTTAAAATTAGAAATGAAAGGAAATAAAAGAATAAAGTAAAATTAATGAAAAACATTGAAAGCAAGATAATACAAGTAAAAATAAAAAAAATAGAAGAAAGTGATAAAAAGAATTACATTTTTGGGATGAAAAAAGGAAATAAAGAAAAAATATAAAGAAAGAAGACATTAATAATGAAAATAATAAAATAAAAATGAAGAAATAAAATGAAACGAGAAAAAATAGAATATAAAAAGAAGTAAATGAAAAAAGAATAGAAAAAAGTAAAAAAGAATGAAATAAATGAGAAAACAGGGAACGGAGAGAATTCAGAAAGAGAATGATAAATAAAAAAGCAGGAAGAAAATTAAAAGAAAAAAATTAAAGAATAAAATTAATGAAAATAAGAGAAAGGAAACGAAATAAGACTGAAAAATAGATAAAAAAGAACAAAAACGAAATCATTTAAAAAAAAACAAATATAAATAAAAAATAAATATAAGTCAAATATAATAGAATAAAATAAGATTAACAATATAAACAAACGAAAAAAATAATGAAACGTGGAACGAAAATAAAAAACAAAGAAAAACATGAAACGAAAAAAAAGAAGAAATAAAAAACAAAGAAAAAGGGAAGAAAAACGAAAGAAAAATAAATAAGAAAGCGAAATAAATAAATAAATAAGAAAAAATAATAAAGTAATAGAGAGAGAAAGAGAGATAGGGAAAGGAGAAACCAAATACGTAAATTAGAGAAAAACCGAGAAAAGTAAAAACTGAAAAGATAAATACGAAAATAAATCTAGGCTATATAATTTCAGGAGACAAAAGACAAGACACAAATATATTAATGAATAAAAAATAAATAAGAAAAAATAAAATAAAATAAAAATAAAATAAAAGAGACATAAAGTAAAAAATTAAAAAAAACTAGAAAGAGAGAGAGATAGAAAGAAAAGAAAAACAATAAATATATTTTCCAGTTTTCGATAAATAAATAACATATACTAAAAATAAATCAAAAAGCAAAAAAGCAGTAAAGAAAGTAAAAGAGAAGAATAAAACAGAAAATAAGAAAATAAGGCCGAAATGTATAATTTAAATAAAATAAAAGACAATGAACAACAAAATAAAAAAATAAGACAGAATAAGAAAAATAAAAAAAAATGAAAATACGTTAAAAATAAAGACAAACTTAAGAAAATGAGAAGAAGGCAGAAACAAATATAATAAATGAACAAGATAAAATAATAATAAATAAAAATACAAAAGCAGAAACGACAGAACGTAAAAAAATACGAAACTAAGGCTTTGATATATAATTTCAAGAAACAGAAGACAATACACAAACTATACATATGAATAAAGGATGAAAAATGAAGGAAAGAAGAAAAACGAAAAAGAAAGAAAAGAAAGAAAAACGAAAGAGAAGGAAGAAAGGGAGAGAGAAGGAGAGGAGAATAACAAAGAAAATGATAAACCGTCAATATATAAACAAAAAGAATGAATAAATAATATAAAACAACAATAAATAAAAAACAAAAGACAAAATTATAGAAAAGAAAAAGAAAAAACGGAAGAGAAATATAGAAACAAATATAAAAATAAAGCCCAGATATATAATTCCAGGAAACAGAAGATAATAACAAAAAAACAACAAATATATAAAAATAAAATTGAAATAGAATAACTGAAGAGAAAAAGAAAGAAAAGCCAAAGAAATAAAGAGAACAGAAAAAGAAAAGAAACCGTAAATATATTTTAAATTAATTGAATAAGTGAGTAAATAAATAAATAAATACAGATAAAACGGCAATAAAATCGCAAAAGAAAGAAAGAAAGACGGAAAAATAAAAATAAAATAAGAGTTTCAGCAAACAGGAGAAAATAAACAAATAATAAGATAAAATAACAATAAATTAAAAATGAAGAAAAACAAAAAAGAAGAAAAGAAAAGAATCGAATTATAGATAAATAAGAGAAAAAAAAGAGAATAGAAGAAGAAAAACAAGAGCAAAGTAAAAAAACATAAATATAAGAAACAGAATGGAAAAAAGAAAAATGAATTAAAGAAAAGACGAAAAAGAAAAATAGAAGTAAAATCTTGTAAAGAAAGAGAATATGATGATAAAAATCAAATAAATAAATAAATAAATAAATAAATAAATAAATACGAACGTATAATAATGAAAAACAGGAAAAAAAGAAAAATGAACGAAAGAAAAGATGAAAGAGAAAATAGAAGGAAACTAGTTTAAGAAACAGAATGAAGTAATAAAATAACAAAAAAAAAACGGATAACACTACAATAGTAAAAAAACGAAACAACATCAATGAAATAAAAAGGACCAAATCGTTGGTAAAAGCTATTCAAAAATCAAAACATGTGATCGTCTAAAAAACATGAAAACAAAATGGCGACCATTATTGTTTCGACTGTTTTTTTTGCTCTGTTTATTATGTCTAATGTCTCGATGTAAAAGTTGACAGAATCAAACCATCAAAAGAATAAAAATTCAATGGATTTGAAGCACTAAATTCTTTGATTTTATTTATTTGTTTAGTTGTTAATTCAGTTCATTTTGTTGTTTTTGTTTCGGCTGGTCACAACAATTACGTTTAAAGTTTGTTTTAAGATTAACTGATTCGCTTTTGTAAAGCTGACAAAGCCAAGAAAAAAATGGAGGATAGTAAAAATGCAGGGAAAGAGAGACGAATCGACTTGAAACTCAACGAGGGGTGGGAGACAGAAGTGTGTCGAGATTAAGGGGGAAGAGGTAGGTTTAGGAACAGGGTAATGACAAAAGGTTTTTTTTTTCAAATTTTGTTTTTAAAAGACTGATGCACTTAAATAATGGAGACAGGGGAAAAGAAATAAAGCTATCATTATAGAAAATAAAATTATAACAGGGGAAACGAAACAAAGAATATGGCGTATGTAATGATAAGTAAACAGAGAGAGAAAGAGAGAGAGAGAGCGGTGAATAAAGAGAGATAATATGGGAGTGAAAGAGATAACCATATATTAGAAGATAGCGAGAGAAAGAGAGAAGGGAATGAAAGAGAAAGTTATATTGAAATAAAACCACAAAGAGAGAGAGAGAGAGAGAGAGAGGGAGAGTGAGAAGGAAAGAGAAAGGAGAAGGAGAAAAGGAAAGAGAGATATAAAGAGAGAAATAGAACGAGGTAAAAAAGGTACTGCGAAAAGTTTCGATAAAGAAAGAGATATAACACTGAGAGAGATAGAGAAAGAGAGAAAGAGAGAGAGAGAGAAAGAGTAAGAGAGAGAGAAATGATTAAATAGACATAGGGAGAGATAGAGGAGGTAATATGTTAGGAAGAATGTGAGTGAGAGAAACTGAGAGAGAGAAACAGATAAAGAGAGGAGGAGGAGGAGGAGGAGGAGGAGGAGGAGGAGGAAAAAGACGAAGATATATTGTGACAGAACCAGAGAAAGACAAAGAGAGAGAGAGAGAGAGAGAGAGAGAGAGAGAGAGGGGGTGAGGGAGTGAGGGAGAGATAGAGGGAGGTGGCAAAAGAAACGTAAAAAGAATATGGCTTAAGTAATGATAAGTAAACAGAGATAAAGAGTGAGGGAAGATGTAGAGGAGGGGGAGAAGAGTGAGAGGGTGGGAATAGAGAGAGAAGAGAGAGGGGGAAACATAGAGGAATGGCGATCGATCGAGAAAGATAGCAAAACAGATATATATATATATATATATATATATATATATATATATATATATATAGAGAGAGAGAGAGAGAGAGAGAGAGAGAGAGAGAGAGGAGGCAGAGGCAAGGGCAGAGGCAGAGGCAGAGGCAGAGGCAGAAGAGAGGGTTATATGTTGCAAGAAATGAGAATGAAAAAGTATATTAGAAGCGATTGAGAGAAAGAGAAAGATAAAAAAGAGAAAGATTGTTTGTAAATGAACGGATCATTGCGAATTTTAGAATAGGCAACATGATGAGTAACATGGCCACATTACGTTTTTGTCAATTTTTACATTTAGGAGATGTATACATTAAGTTAGGTATGTTAGTCATATATATATATATATATATATATATATAGTTATTTTTATTTGAATAATATAAAGATAATTATTTTATATTAGAACCTGCCGTGATAGGGATATGCTCGATATTGGGGATAGAGCATTTTCATAGGAAATGTTGAAATAATTAGACAAATGTAAAGGTATATACTTTACAAGATTATTTTAATCATCAGGTGATATATATATATATATATATATATATATATATATATATATATATATATATATATATATATATATATATATATATATATAGTCCTGTACCACGTACTCAACACAGGATAGGAAACTCCAGGTCTTCCATATGAGGTGCCTACGTAGAATACTTGGTATCAAATGGCAGGACAAAGTGAATAACAATGATGTTCTGCAAAGAGCATGCATTTCATCCATCTACTTCCTACTGCGTGAGCGACGTGTTCGCTGGCTGGGTCATGTGTGCAGGATGGATGATGGGCGAATCCCTAAAGACCTTCTCTACGGCGAGCTTGCCTTAGGCTCAAGAAAAAGGGGTCGTCCTTATCTCCGCTTCACGGATGTCTGCAAGCAAGATATGAAGGCTTGCTCAATTGACATTAATACATAGGAAGCCTCTGCAGCTGACAGACCTGCCTGGAGGAAACAGATACGCCAGGGAATGACCATCGGTGAGAAGACCCTCCACGATGAAAACGCTGCAAAGAGAACTAGGAGAAGAACGAACCTACAGGCAGACCAACAAGCCGAGGTGACACATTGCACAACAGCTTTCGTATGTCAAGGCTGTAGTAGACCATACAAATCAAGAATTGGTCTCTACAGTCACACAAAAAGATGCACACACACAACATCCCAATACGGCGCTGATCTATAGTCGTTGCGATTGACAGATGCCAATACTATACTATATGTATATATATATATATATATATATATATATATATATATATATATATATATATATATATATATATATATATATATATTTCATAGTAAAGGATAAACTCCTAAACAAATGAACCGATCATTATGAATTTTTGAATATATATTCTAAGTAACACAGTGCTTAACATGGCAAAAACATTTTTCTGTGAGTTGTAACTTTTAGGGCGTGCATATATATATATATATATATATATATATATATATATATATATATATATATATATATAGAGAGAGAGAGAGAGAGAGAGAGAGAGAGATCGTGGTACAAGTAAAACTCTCAAACTAGTGAACCAACCATTATAAATCTTGGAATATATATTCTTAGCAACACGGTCAGTAACACGGGCACATTATTCTTTTGTAAACTTTAACATTTAGGGGATGCGCCCACCCAAACGCTCTCCCGCTACCAAAACCTCTCAAAATAAGTTAGATACAAATTATTGTACATAGAAAAAAATTGCTCTGCATCGAATTTTGAAAAGATCGATGCACACACATGAGCGTCAATAATATTTATGTGCTTGGTTTATATTCTAGGCAACAAGTTTAGTAACGTAGTCAGATTATTTTTTAAACCTTTACCATTTGGTTGGTGCTACCCAACCCCACCATACCCCCAAAGAAAGAAAACAACTTACACTTTAAAATTTAAAACTAATGTATATTTCTGGATTATAGCACTACTACCACGATGAGGTTCTTGGCTTACGAGGTCTAGCCGCACTGATGAGCCGTAGAGATGAAAAAACATGTGTCATTATATATATATATATATATATATATATATATATATATATATATATATATATATATATATATATATATATATATAAATACAGTGTGTCAGGTTATATTTAAAAGAAATCAATAAAATACAAATAATATTTCAACGTAATGGAAAATTAATTAATGGAAAACTTAAATTATTTATGTATTCATCAACGTTTCGTCTTTATTTCAAGACTTCCTTAGGATGATTGATTTGGATAAATAACACACAAGTACAAATATTTGAAAAAGTTTGGTCCGTTTATGACGTGAAAAGAATGTTTTTGTTGTTTTTTGGAACGAAGCATAGCCGTTAGAATTTAATATGTGAACTGCGTTTATGAAATAAAATGAGTGCGTTTTTTTTTCTAAATGAAAACCCAGGCGTTAGAATTCAGAAAATGTGGCGCGACTTTGACGTGAAAGGATGGTTTTGCTCTTTGTTCGAACAAAACATAGCCGTTAGAATTTAAAATGTGTGATATGTTTATGAAATGAAATGGGTGTTTTCATTCATTGATTATTATTTTTATTTTATTTTTGTTTTTTATTTATTTTATTATTGATATAATGTACAAATGTTTTGTTTTTTATTTATTTTATTATCGATATAATGTACAAATCTTTGTTGGGAATGTAGTGTAAAATAGCTAGTCTGGCTCTAAATACAAGTTTTGTTCGGATAGAATAAGTTTGCTGATTAAAGGAGATAAATTGTAGAAGCTATTGATATTTAATTTAGAGTTTAATTGTTGATTCAGAAGACTTCGTCGAAATTTATTTAACAAAAATTGAACTAGTCTAGCCAGTTTAAAGTTAAAAGAATGATCGTGTTGTAATACATGAGAGAAATACGCGTTCAAGGAATTGTTATTTTTAAATATCTTTTTTTATGTTTACGAGCCTTTTCTTTAGTTTTCATTGAGTTTCACCTACGTATATCTGATGATAATTATTGCATGGGATAGTATATATACTGGTGTTAGATGTGTTTTTTTCGAAAATGTTTTGTAGTTTTTAATGTTTGTTGTATAGTTCGTGATGTAGTTTGTATATATATATATATATATATATATATATATATATATATATATATATATATATATATATATATATAATATTGGTTTTGTTTATTATCTATGTACGTATACGTTTTGTCCTTTTTTAATCGGGACTCGTCAGCATAGAGATATAACTATTCACTACTGGTCGCGCGATTCGAAACGCCGGGCTCTGAGAATTTTACAACTCAAATCCTGAGATCTAGAACCATACGACCACCGCTGAATAGCTAAATAAAACGTGATATAATTTTAACACTTATTCGGTGGCTTTGGCGTCAGGAGAGCGTTCTACTTAATGAAAGGAACGATACATATATAGCTAGAGACGTGATGCTGTGTTTATACTACACTTACAGTGCCCATCTAGACGGTTTTCTAGGGGCTACAAATAATAAATATTTTGGAAGTGTTTACAACTTTTAAAACTATATGAAACAAAAACAAGTCGTTGGGTAAAAAATGCCTTTACTTGTAAGCCAATTAATCTCTAGTAATAACTTTATTAGTTAGTATCCGGGAATGTACGCTAGTCTTAAGATCTGTCGTCATCTAGTCGTCTCTGCTTCTGCATGTGGCCCGCAGAGACGTGTAAATCTTGCAGGTTTAACGAATGACTGCATTCAACGAGGAGGACTTCCTGCAGACCAGGCAATCCTGAGGCACGATCTCATGGACTCGATACAGAAGATTGATTCGACCAACAAGAGCAGCAGCACCAGCAATAAAACAACCTTCAAATTATAAAGAAATTAATGAATACTAATCACAGAGCTTAAACATAATGATAAAAAATAAATCTGAGAAACGTAATATAAAACGGTAATATAAAACGAAAACACATTAATTTTGATAAAAGTCGAAATATTAATTTTGGAAAACCGATAATTCACATAACGACAAAAAGACGTGTCAAAATTATTAATTATCATCTGACATTTTTGAAAATTCTATTTTTGCTTTCCAATTAATTAGAATATAAATTGATTTCCGTTTCCTAATTTCAAGTTTCCCCGTTAAAATGAAAAGACGACCTTCAGACAACCAACCCTAACCCTAACCCTAACCCTAACCCTAAACCACACACGTTTCTCATTACTCATTTCTTTTGTCTCTGAAATTTGCATCCGTGGGTTCCGTGGCTAGCGAGGGTTTATTTACCTCCTCTTCAGGGGAAGTTAAGCCCAAGGTCAGGTGTGGTTTTTAAAAACGAAAAGCACGTAGCCATACAACAAAATGCTTGGGCAGTGCCGTCGGTATTCTCCGGTAAGGGCACCTCAGGCGATTACCAATAAAGACAAATCAAAGGCTGGGAAAGTGGACCTTCTAAGATTGGACAGTCCGACAGTAATAAAGCCATTGTTGGACTGATTGTCGAAGACGTATCCTCAAATAGTACGAACAATACCTACTCAAGCTGTGCCCAGATTCTGGTGTTATTTTTAAAAAAGAAATCGCTCCAGACAAGACACGAAGCCACTTAATATAAGGAACTACACAAAAATAACGTCTTCAAGGTAAAAAACTAGCCAATGATAAGTGTTAGATGGATAGATTCCGATCCAGAAAACAGCAATTATTCCCCCTGTGCCAGAAATCTCGCTCATGGAATATGAAGACTAAAGTACAAAATAAGAGAAGCGAGAGGGACGAGGTAGGCGAAAGTAAAGCCAAGCTCCACTTTCTACTCTGCCTCCAGCTTATAAAAACTGTTATCACAAAATCACTTACCATGTTAATAACGAACAAATTTAAAATTAAAAAAAGAGGGTAACCAAATGTTTCTTCCTATTTATATTGCGTGGATTATTCGGACTACTATTCTCAGCTTGGTTGTTATTTTCACAGCGTTTCGGCCAATGTACGTCTCGACCTTCTTCGGATCCACTGTCCTCGTTGTAAACCAAGGTCCTAGATTGTCAGTAGATAAAACACTCCACTTATGCACGCGTGAGAGAGAGAGAGAGAGGGAGAGAGGGAGAGAGAGATCGCTTACTTCGTTACACCTAGCTACATCGTACACGACCGCCCCTACTGTCACTGAGGCTTTTCGGAGATCGAACACAACGATTCCGCTTGCTTTAGTTGTCAGACAAAAAGAAATGGAAAACTGCCCCAGTCGAAAGTCACGTGGTATCATCAACTGTTTTGAGGTCACTTCTGATCTTTAGGTTATCTCTCAAACCCTTCCATCCGAACACTCCCTCCGTGATCTACCCGTCGTCTTATCATTTAAACATGGGTACTGGTACAGCTTTTGAACCAAACAAAATCAGAAGACTCGAGAATTGATTTACTCCTCTCCAGGAGTTAGGCACAAGGCCAGTGTTTATCTTACTCCCACAAGTAAGATGTGACCCAAGGTCGGGTCGTGAAAGTGGGGTTTAAATATTGCCTGGGCAGCCCCGTCGGTATTCCCCGGTAGGGGCGCCTCAGGCAGTAAGCAATAAACTTACTCCTCCCCAAAGAAGGGAGGCGAAGCCTGGGAGGGATGACCTCCTAGAACTGCACAGGACAGACCCGTTGACCGGCGTAAATCAAGCCCCGAAGGCCAAGACAATACCAGTCTATGCGGTGCAGTATCCATCGGAACAGATACTACACTTTGATTTTAGCCAAAAGGCCAAGCCAAGCCAGAAGACTCGAGAAGCGGTCGACAATTTTACCTATAAATTGCTTAAATCAATGGATTAAAAAAAAGAGTGAAATACGAGCAAAGATCTTCGACAGCGTAAATTTATGTGGAGACAAAAATTTCGAACCTTCCTATTATCGCAGATAGCGGAATTGTACTCTGTCGACCAACTACCTACCTCTTCTTCAAACCCCTCTTCTTTTTTTTTCGTTGTTTGCGATAACTCCGAAAGAAAATTAGCTAAATTTTCAAAAATGAGTAAAAAAAAGATTGTACAGCTTTTGAACCACACAAAAAACCGAACTTGTGTTTAAGCCCTAATTCTAACCTAACTCTAATCTAGTCGGTTTTTGTCCGGTTCAAAAGCCGTACCAGTACAAACAAAATACGTTTTGTAAAAATCGATGTTTCAATTGTTATATTTATTACACTCTTTAGTTTATTCATGAAAAAACACAATTTAACAAATCAAAATGTTAACTTTCCCGTGGAAAAATACATATTTCATTGATTTTTACGTAAAAAATAGTCATAAAAATAAACATACGGTGAGTGTTTTTTGTTTCATTTATATTTTCCTGTTGAAAATCCGCATTGTTTTGATTTTGACGCCGGTTTGTATTCATTCTACTTCTTCAGGCTGTTTACGTATTCTTAGCATCAGCAAAAGTCGGTTTTCTTTGGTTCAGAAGCTGTACCAGTACCAAGAAATGTTACTTTTGAAAGTTTATAAGAAGGGTTTTTTGAAAAAGAGAGAGTGTCCCACAAAACATCAGAGCGACAGTCCACTTGTGTACTCGTGAGAGAGAGAGAGAGAGAGAGAGAGAGAGAAAGAGAGAGAGAGAGAGGGATAGATCGTTTGTCTCGTGAAAACTAGCTATCTAGTACGCGACCGCGCCCACTCTTACTGAGGTTTCTCATAGAACAGACATGTTCTTCCGCTTGCTAAAGTTGTCAGCCAAAATCGACAGAAAATTCCATCATTCGTAAGTCATGTGGTTTTATTGACTTCTGAGTGGAGGTCACCCCTGAACTTTAAGGTATCACTCTGTCCCTACCATACATACACTCTCTTCACTATCGTCTGATGATTTAAACATGCGCATTTCAATTCATTTATTTATTTATGTATATCTGTTCTTTTTGTAAAATTCATTTGATCATTAATTTGTTTGCGACTTCGCCCCATTTTGATTTGGGGAAATATGTTTACTTAAAAATGAGACGCAACACGAAAAAAGAATTTTGACTAAAGCATACATTTCCAATTATGTAATTAGTGAAGATACTGACCTATATAAGTCAATTAGGAAAACTCACTACGAGACAATCTTTTATAGAAAACAATCTATATTTACAGTTTCAGATATGAGGGAGCAAATATAGAATACAAATTTAAGACAAAATGAAAAAAATAGTTCATGTAAAAGTGGATAAGCAAGCTAACATGCTCGTAGAAAAAAAAATACATAAATAAAGTTGGACCAAGATATTTCGGTTCGAAAGTTCAACCATATTCATTTAATAAAATCATGTTACCAAATGAATATGGTCGAACCAATTGACCGAAATATATTCGCCCAGCTTTAATGATGTGTTTGTGTCCTTATTTCTACGAGCATGTTTACATGCTTATCCACTATTCCATAAAATGATTTTAAGATCTTATTTTACTGAAGGATTAGTGTGAAGACATACACATTACTAAACAGTTCTAACCGGTCATGGGTGACAGAACGAGAACAATCTATCCGCATGGATTAAATAAAGGGTTTAGTTTGAAATTTCCGTATAGGTTTCTGACTTCGAAAAGATACACCTGAAGAAGACCGGAGCCTACATCGGCCGAAATTACTTTACTTATTTAATTCACTGCTTCATTCAGATCTTTGTTGACAGTTGTCGTGTGGGCTAGAGTGGCGCAATTTTAGTAAAAAAAAAACCAAACAAACATGACTTGTGTTCGGAGTTCGAGTCCTGCGACCGGTATGAATAATCATCTATACACTGACGATTCCCGTAAGAATGAAATGCATACGTATGTTGATAAAAACAAATATTTTATATATATATATATATATATATATATATATATATATATATATATATATATACGAATCGACTAAACTATCTTTGTACAGCTTTAATGATGTGTTCTCATTTCTACTAGTATATTGCCTTGCTTGTCTTACGACTCATTAGCGTATATATATATATATATATATATATATATATATATATATATATATATATATATATATATATATATATATATATATAGGCTGCTCATGCCAAAACAACTGCCCCCTAGAGGAGAATTGCAAAATCGATTCACTCGTATATGAAGCCACTGGCAAAAACCAGACGACCGGTAGAGCTGAAAAATACATTGGCATGACGCAGGGAAGCTTCAAGCAAAGATTGTAAGCACACTGAAACACCTTCAGATACAAAAACAAGGCAAATACAGCACTCGCAACCTGGATATGGCATCTTAAAGATGAAAATACACATTTTACCACAGGAGACAAGCACTAAACTGGACTTACCGATACACATTAAAGCCTAGCTACTCCCATCTCTGTCAAATACATAACCCCATAATTGCCCCAGTAAATACCGAATTCAACTCCAGAAAATTTTTCCAACTATCACTCCTCATAAATATAAATAAAATTAAAAAATACGAACAAATACCTTAATCAACCCATATTCACACTACTTTTCAGGATCAATAATTTCAACTTTCCCCAAAATATTTCTCCAGTCATTAAGAGGGTAACCCCCCATTTCACAACATTATTATTACTCCCATAAGTCCCCACCATTTCTCGGTCAAAATGCTTATCTCCTATATCTCCCAAACAGATCCGATCTTGCCGACCAAATCCTTACTCTTATCTCTAAACCAGTTTTAATCAACATACCAATTTCATCATCTCCTGAATTTATTTAAACGGTTTCAAACCATTTAAAACCCCTACAGAGTTACTGTCCTTAGATCGCCTAGATGATACCTTTATTTAAATTCCTTCGGGATTGATTTAAAGTCCTTTAATCTAGGATTTAAACACGAATTAAATTAATATTGTTCCTTTTAACCTCTTTAATCTTTAAACCAATTTTCTCTCGCTAATTTCTTTAGAAGACACATCATTAAACCCCAAAACAGTAACGGCGAAATATACGATACTCATAATATTCACTCACGGGAATTATATAGAAATATATTTTTATTTTTTAATTTTTTATATCTCTTTAAATCTCGTCCGGTTTAGATCTCAACTGTTACTCTTCACCCTCCCCCTTTTTTTTCAAACCTTATTAAACCTTCCTTACACTAAATTTAAACAAACACTTTAAGCAAATAACGCGTCCAAACGAGAGTGACACGTGACTTCACATTTCCGAAACAGATGACAACAGAACTGAAGAGAGACGGATGACTGTCCTTCTGTGCTTGAAACCGACGGTACGAATGTTGTACTAATTTTTCTGTACCAATATATATATATATATATATATATATATATATATATATATATATATATATATTGTATAATTAGGCAACATTCCTTCTTTTATACATATCTGGTTGAACAGGAGTGCCAACTTCTGTTTATTCTTTTTTTGATCCAATCTTTCTATTCGTCGAACAATAGATCTTATACTATCAACCATGGAGTGTAGGAAATCTCCATATTTCAGGCAAACGTTTTCGACCATCATTGGTCGTCTTCAGGCGGATGATTGATCAATGCAAAATAAAATTGGTGTTTCCATGTGATTAAAAACATTAAAAACATTCAACAGCATTTCAACACGCCTTCGCACCCCTCATAACGAGCATTGTTGATGTTGGGTTTTTTAATTGAATGAACAATGCTTCCATTATGGGGAGGCGAATACCGCAAAATGACACAGCAAGGATGGATGTACTACCGGTTAAAATATTTCTAAAATTATCTTTGAAGATTTTATGTGCTGTAAGGTGTTTGTAAATGGAGCTTTGAGGGGAGGTCAGGTGGCAAGTAAGTCGACGTGAAATACTGGTTCTAGTCATGCCAATATACGTGCTGTTGGCAGAGACACATTCTCCGATAAGACATTTGAACACGTATATGGCATTACTAGTTTTTAGTAAGCCATTGTCGGTTAGATTATTTTTTATTAGTAAATTGCTAGTTTTAAACGTTTTATAGTAAATAATAAATCTAATTTTAAAGTCGTTATCTACAGGGAATATATATTTATGTATAATATTTTTAATGATTGATAGTATAAGATCTATTGTTCGACGAATAGAAAGATTAGATCAAAAAAAGAATAAACAGAAGTTGGCACTCCTGTTCAACCATATATATATATATATATATATATATATATATATATATATATATATATATATATATATATATATGAGGGAGTAGATATTAAATAAAAATTTCAGGCAAAATGGGAAATTAGTTTATGGAAAACTGGATAAGTAAGGCAATAGAACTGAGGACACAAACACATCATTAAAGCTGGATCAAGATATTTGGGTTCATCCGTTCGACTATATTACTTATGTTGCTTTCCTTATGCACTATCCTATAAAGTAATTCATATATACACACACACACATATATCTATCTATATATATATATATATATATATATATATATATATATATATATATATATTTAAGTATTATTTCATATATCCACATGAAATGTTATAAGGAGATATAATCTTTTATGTATCATTTTTAATATTTACTCTAACATTGCTTAATATGTGAGTAGAGCTTTAACCTGACGATTCCCTACGGGGATGAAACGCTGAAACCTATGTGTAGCTTACTTGCCATAAATGTATTTTTATAACGTGCTCTCTCTCTCTCTCTCTATATATATATATATACATATATATATGTAATGTTCTCATTCATTAAATCTTACTTGTGAGACATCGGCCTGGGTTCATAGTAGTTGGATGACTACACCCCTTGTTGAAAAGAGTAGGTAAATTCCACAGTCGGTCATCGCCGCGGTTCGCTTAATCTGTGTAAATTAATAGACA
>OY744515.1:115833820-115858820 GCA_963556195.1 Sepiola atlantica
TATTATTATTATTATTATTATTATTGTTGTTGTTATTTTTCGCCTTCTTCTTTTTCGCCTTCTTCTTCTTTTTCGTCTAATATTTATAAGTTAACCAGTTACCTAACCCGAACCCGCAGTCATTCGGACTTAGGGTTAATAGTATAAAAGTTTTGTAAATAGCAACAATGGCGCGTAAATGGGGGATCATTTTACGTTATATTTATATAAGAAACTGATCTTCGCTCTAAACTTAAAAAAATAATTTTGTTGTTGTCACCCCCCCCCATCTCTCGTGATCGTCAATCACCTAAAAGAGGTAGAATCTTATTGTTTTGAGGCGAGGGTCGGTCATTTAGCGGAGGGGTTTAATCTGCAAATCTACAAAAAAATTTCTTGTTACGGTCTTTTTTTTTTCAGGTAAAGAAAATAACGTAACATTGTAGTAATAGGCAATACAAAAACCTCAATTAACCGAAACGAAATTGCCCCAGGCAAGAAAGCTCAAAAGTACCGACTATTTTGCAAAAGAACCGCATTTTTCACAGAAGTGTCAGTATAATGGGACCCAAACTCAATCCCAGAACAAAGTGATATATTTAGCATGTATTTTGTGTTATCAAAGTATATAGGTAAAAGCCTTAGCGAAATAAACGTTGATTGACTCACATTTAGTACAATAAATAAATAAAACATTCAAACTGTTAATAGTTATTTATTGAGGCTGCTTAGGCATTTTTGTAGGCGAGAGTGTGCTTATCCTGCGAATCGAAACATATCTAAGACTTCAATATGTAGTAGAATGAGGCCAACAATGGATGGTCACATTCAATGCTACCAATACAACAAAGCCCCCTTTCCTTTAGCAAATATAAGAAACCTTTCTAGACACCGATTGCCATGAATGATAGCCCCCTTTCTACATTAAGTAGAATAAATACATAGTAGATGCGTGCAAGTTTGCCGCAAATAAGATACGCGCCATCTACAGGGAAATAAAACTTCTCACATCTGCCAGTATCCTAGATCTCTACACAGCCACTATTCGCCCATACATCGAGTATTGTTGTGAACCAAGTATTAGTCTCTCTATCTCTCTCTCTTTCTCTCTCTTTCTCTTTCTTTCTCTTTCTATCTCTTTCTCTCTTTCTCTTTCTTTCTCTTTCTATCTCTTTCTCTCTTTCTCTCTCTTTCTCTCTTTTTTTTTCTCTCTCTCTCTTTCTCTCTCTCTGTTTCTCTTTCTCTCTCTTTCTCTTACTTTCTCTCTGTCTCTTTCTCTATCTCTCTTTCTCTCTCTTTCTCTCTCTCTCTTTCTCTCTCTTTCTCTATCTCTCTTTCTCTTTCTCTCTTTCTCTCTCTCTCTTTTTCTCTCTTTTTCTCTCTCTTTCTCTCTCTCTGTCTCTCTCTCTGTCTCTCTCTCTCTCTCGCTTTCTCTCTCTTTCTCTCTCTTTCTCTCTCTTTCTCTCTCTCTATCTTTCTCTCTCTCTCTCTCTCTCTTGGACACGATGCAAAAAAGAAACTCTAGCTAAATGGTCCAGCACTGTCTACCAAACTGCAGCCCCTGTCCCATCACCGCAGTGTGACATCCCGGTACTTGTTTTACAAGTACTTCCACGGAATGTGATCGGACGAATTACTGCATTTGTACGCTTTCAACGTAAATATCCCCGACCATCCCGACTTGCAGAAACATCTCACTCCTTTATTGTATGGATTACCCCAGATGCCTGAAAGCTTCCTACTCTAATAGGTTCTTTTCCTGGGACCGCTTAGCCTTGGAATTCCTTCCCTGCTCCTGGTTTCCCAGACTGTACCAACATGCAGACATTTAAATGTAAGTTGAACAAACATCTTGCAGCACAGCTCTCCACTTCGGATGCCCCCTTTAAATCTGACCCTTAATCACTGTAACCCTTTACGTTTCAGCAATATACCTTTGTTTGGCATGAATAAAAGTTTTTTAAAAAAGATTAAAACAATGAGAAAGTTAAAACAAAGAAGAAAAGAGTTGGAGAAACTCGTATTAAAAGTCCGTTGGGCGAAGTGATAATACATAAGATTTCTCGAGGGAATATAAAATGACATTTTTCAAAACAAAAACAAAAGGGAAGATAACTCTGTACGTAGAACGATTAATAAAAAAAAAAACATGAATGTCAGCCGGGCGATGATCTGTCGCAAACGCAGATTGAACAAGATAAGAAATATTGCGTGTTTATTTGTTAAAGTAAAGTTCGTTTTTTTTTTTTTAATAATACAAGATGGCGGAAAATAATAAATCCTTGGGGAATGGTTGTTGAGAAAAAAGAAAAGGGAAATTATCTGTAAGATCGACAGAGGATAAAAGAAAAAGAAAAAAAATCTCAGATAAAAAATTATAGCCTATCTATCAGTTAATTAATATTTACATACATAATAGAAATCCATAGACATGTGTTTCTGGCTATGAGCCGTCATCAGCTACCCTCAGCAGGGATCGAACCTTCGATGTGAATGTCTACAGTTTGTTGCTTTACCACCAGACCAAGACGCCCTGCCCGATATACGTCGGTTTTGTATTGTCTTTAATGTTACGAAGCTTTGTTATTGTTTTTTGTTACTGGCAGCAGAACGCCGCTACTGCATTCAGTCGCCCTTAATCAGACGTTTCATGAATTTGTATTTTTCATATATTTATTTTTTATATATTTATTAATGAATTTTTACGTACATAAAAGAAATCCATAGAGACATGTTTCTAGCTAAGAGCCGTCATCAGCATGATAAGCGATAAGACATTGTACATATATCAGGCACGGCGTCTTAGTCTTAGTCTTAAGCATCAGACTATAAACATTTACATCGAAGGTTCGATCCCTGCCGAGGGTAGCCATGCTGATGAGTGAATGTAAATGATTTTCTTCTTCAGTTTATTTCCTAATGTATCAATTTTAAAACACTGGTAATAATAGATTGACATACTATAGATATTCAACTAATATATTATCGAACAAATCACAGATTTCAAGAGTTTTTATTTCAAATAATATAGATCTAAAAGTACTTATTTAATAAAACATTTCTTTTCCTTGTTTATTCAAAACTCGTAAATTAACACACAACCCTTTTTTCCTTCTTATAACTGATATTTTATTTAAAACTCTTAAATTAACACACGATCCAATCGTGAAGCGATCAGACAAGATGTCCAATCTTTACTTATCTAGTTTAAATCGACTTTTTAATAAAAGTTAATTAAAAAACACAATGGGTTAGAGTTAGGGTTAGGGTTAGGGTTATTACAATCAAATAGCGATTCACATTACAAGCATCTGGTAAAGGCAATCATGTATTGCATTTTTTGGGTACTCTTGCAGATGACGCCACATGTTTCCGTGACTTCGCGTCGTCAATGTTCGGGGAGGTTACGGAAGCGCCCGAGAGTTGACGAGGCGAAAACTGCCAAACGCTAAATTGAAGACTGGCAGCCAATAAATTCAGACCAAAAAATCAACCTTAAATACATATATAAAAATAAAGAACGAACAAGCCATAGCCAAACAATTGTTATTAATTAGATGTTTATTTTTGTTTGTTTTTTTGTGAAAGGAACCATTATTAATCAAATGTGTTTACATAAAATGTTTTTTTATTTGTGTAACGGAAAGTTTCAAACGATGATTTTGTTCGATTTGTTAGGCAAATGTTTTTCTTTTTTAACGTTTTTCAACGTTTTTTTCCACATTTTTTTCTAAAAAACTCAATTAGTCCTTCGGAAGATTCAACGAGCTGAAAAGGGATTATAGACATTCATTTTATTTATTGAACGCGATTAGTTTCTTCTAAAAATTATCGGCTGCTTTGTTAATAGTTTCGTCGACTCTCGGGCGATTCCGAGACCTGCCCGATCGTTGACGACGCGAAGTCACGGAAACATGATGCGTTAGCTATGATGGTACCGATTTTTTTAAGGTGCTCGCAGATTGAATTGATACTTTTCTGGAAAAATACCATTACAAAAGATGAAACAGCTGCTGTGAGAACTCCAATAATTACAATGGAAGTTGATATTAATTAGAAAAAATAAAATAAATACACTACATAAAAATAATAATGAACGTTGCTATTTTGATGAGAAAATGCAATAGCCGATGTTTTTATTAATCAAAATCAAATATATTTCATAATTACTTTCGGTTTTATGATTCTGAATTTTCTTCTCGTGGGGAACAGCAAAGAACGCGAAGTGTCCATGTATGTAAAATCAATTTTTAATTAGGGTAATTATCCAATAAAGTTTGCGTTCTTTTGCAACATTCATTATAGTTGATCGAACTTATAAAATCAATGCAGACGATCTAACCTTTATCCTTTGATTTTGTCCCTTCAGCAATCTTCTTCTTCTTCTTCTTCTTCTTCTTCTTCTTATTCTTATTCTTTTTTCTATTCGTTTACTGTTTACTTCTTACTGTTTTCTTCTCCATTCTTCCTCTTCCTCTTCTTCTTCTTCTTCTTCTTCTTCTTCTTCTTCTTCTTCTTCTTCTTCTTCTTCTTCTTCTTCTTCTTCTTCTTCTTTTTTCTATTCGTTTTCTGTTTACTTCTTACTGTTGTCTTCTTTATTCCTCTTTTCTTCTTCTTCTTTTTTTCTTCTTCTTCTTCTTCTTCTTCTTCTTCTTCTTCTTCTTCTTCTTCTTCTTCTTCTTTTTCTTCTTTTTCTTCTTCCTCTTTTTCTTCTTTTTCTATTCGTTTTCTGTTTACTTCTTACTGTTTTCTTCTTCTTCTTCTTCTTCTTCTTTTTTCTATTCGTTTTCTGTTTACTTCTAACTGTTTTCTTCTCCATTCTTCCTTTTCTTTTTCAACTTTTCTTCTTTATCTCTTTCTTCTTTTTTTTTTTTCTATTCGTTTTCTGTTTACTTCTTACTGTTTTCTTCTCCATTCTTCCTTCTTTTTCTTCTTCAACTTTTCTTCTTTATCTTCTTCTTATTTTTCTTCTCCTTTTTTCTATTCGTTTTCTGTTTACTTCTTACTGTTTTCTTCTCTATTCTTCCTTTTCTTCTTCTTCTTCTTCTTCTTCTTCTTCTTCTTCTTCTTCTTCTTCTTCTTCCTTGCTGTTGTTTACCTTCTTCTTTATTTTCTTCTTTCCTTATTTTTTCTTTTCCTAAGTATTATTTACTCACTAAAAGTTTTAACACAAATCATTATCAGGGATTGCTCATTGGCTATAACAAGTTGTGTTCCCTGTCTCTTCAAATTTCTAGCGCTTTATATCTGCCTCTTTTGACAACCGGTGACAATCATTTTGCGTTATCACAACAGTCGTTTTCCAGTGATATGTCGCTGATAATGACCAGTGATTTTCTCAGGAATTTAATACAGAACAAGCCCCCTTAGGAATAAAGAGTTTACAAATGGGTAGAATCTTTCCGAGTTTTCCTGTAGAGTTTTCCCGGCCGGTCTCCATGCATCCCAGGTTACGCTGTTAATATCCATAGGCATAGACAGAGCACGGTGGATCTGGAAAACCTTGTAGCACTAGCTCTACTTGCACTAATCCAGGGGTTTTCTAACTTTTGAATTGCAAACCCCTTTATATTTCAGGTTTACCCCTAGGGACTTCCTTATAAACGCTTATGAAATTTGTACATACATTTTTGCTCAAAATAACATATACCTTTGCGTTAATGCAAACAACTGGTTGTAAGCTTACTTTAGACACAAGAGTTAAAAATTAATAAAATAAGTGTTAAAATGAAATAAATTAATAAAATCATAAAATAAGTGTTCAAATAAAATAAATTAATAAATTAATAAAATAAGTGTTCAAATAAAATAAATTAATAAATTAATAAAATAAGTGTTCAAATAAAATAAATTAATAAATTAATAAAATAAGTGTTCAAATAAAATAAATTAATAAATTAATAAAATAAGGGTTCAAATAAAATAAATTAATAAATTAATAAAATAAGTGTTCAAAGAAAATTAATTGATGAATTAATAAAATAAGTGTTCAAATTAAATAAATTAATAAATAAATAAAATAAGTGTTCAAATAAAATAAATTAATAAATTAATAAAATAAGTGTTAAAATAAAATAAATTTATAAATTAATAAAATAAGTGTTCAAATAAAAAAATTAATAAATTAATAAAATAAATGGTCAAATAAAATAAATTAAAATATTAATAAAATAAGTGTTCAAATAAAAGAAATTAATAAATTAATAAAATAAGTGTTCGAATAAAATAAATTAATAAATTAATACAATAAGTGTTTTAATAAAGTAAAATTAAAAAATTAAATAAATAAGTTTTCAAATTAAATAAATGAATAAATTAATTAAATAAGTGTTCGAATGAAATAAATTAATAAATTAATAAAATAAGTGTTCAAATCAAGTAAATTAATAAATTAATAAAATAAGTGTTCAAAACCAATAAATTAATAAATTAATAAAATAAGTGTTAAAATGAAATAAATTAATAAATTAATAGGATAAGTGTTCAAATGAAATAAATTAATAAATTAATAAAATAATTGTTCAAATTAAATAAATTAATAAATTAATAAAATAAGTATTCAAATTAAATGAATTAATAATTTAATAAAATAAGTGTTCAAATAATAAAAATTAATAAATTAATAAAATAAGTTTTCGAATAAAATAAATTAATAAATTAATACAATAGATGTTCTAATAAAGGAAATGAATAAATTAATAAAATAAGTGTTCAAATAAAGTAAATTAATACATTAATAAAATAAGTGTTCAAAACCAATAAATTAATAAATAAATAGAAAAAGTGTTCAAATGAAATAACTTAATTAATTGATAGGATAAGTGTTCAAATAAAATAAATTAATAAATTAATAAAATAAGTGTTCAAATTAAATATATTAATAAATTAATAAAATAAGTGTTCAAATTAAATCAATCAATAAATCAATAAAATAAGTGTTCAAATAAAATAAATTAACAAATTTATAAAATAAGTGTTCAAAACAAATAAGTTTATAACTTCATAAAATAAGTGTTCGAATTAAGTAAATTAATAAATTAATGAAATAAGTGTTCGAACAAAATAAATTAATAAATTAATTAAATAAGTGTTCGAAAAAAATACATTAATAAATTAATAAAACAAGTGTTAAAATACCATAAATTATCAAATTAATAAAATTAGTGTTCAAATCAGATGAATTAATAAATTAATAAAACAAGTGTTCAAATAAAATAAATAAATAAATAAATAAAATAAGAGTTTAAATAAAATTAATTAATGAATAAATAAAATAAGTGTTCAAATCAAATAAAGTAATAAATTAATTTTTTATTAATTTATTTAGTTCAAATGAAATAAATAAATACTTTAGCCATAAGTGTTCAAATAAAATAAATTAATAAATAAATAAAATAAGTGTTCAAATAAAATACATTTATAAATACATAAAATAAGTGTTCAAATGAAATAAATAAATAAATTAATAAAATATGTGTTCAAAGAAAATAAATTAATAAAATAAGTGTTCAAATAAAATAAATTAATAAATAAATAAAATAAGTGTTGAACTAAAATAAATTAATAAATTAATAAAATAAGAATTCAAATAAAATAAATTAATCAATTAATAAAATAAGTGTTCAAATGAAATACATTTATAAATTATTAAGATAAGTGTTCAAATATTATAAATTAATAAATTAATAAAGTAAGTGTTAAAATAAACTAAATTTATAAATTAATAAGATAAGTGTTAAAAAAAATTAATAAATTAAAATAGTAAGTGTTCAAATAAAATAAATTAATAAATTAATAAAATAAGTGTTAAAATAAAATTAATTAATAAATTAATAAAATAACTGTTCCAATTAAATCAATTTATGAATTAATAAAATAAGTGTTCAAAGAACATAAATTAATAAATTAATAAAATATGTGTTCGAATAAAAAAAATTATTACATTAATAAAATAAGTGTTCAAAGACAATAAATAAATAAATTAATTAAATAAGTGTTCAAATAAAATGAATGAATTAATTAATAAAATAATAGTTTAAATAAAATAAATTAATAAACAAATAAAATAAGTGTTCAAATAAAATAAATTAGTAAATTAATTAAATAAGTGTTCAAATAAAATAAATTAATAAATTAATAAAACAAGTGTTCAAATCAAATAAATTAATAAATAAATAAAATCCGTGTTCAAACAAAATAAATAAATAAAATTAATAAAATAAGTGTTCAAATAAAATAAATTAATAAATTAATAAAATAAATGTTCAAATAAAATAAATAAATGAATTAATAAAACAAGTGTTCAAAATAAATAGATTAAAAGATTAATGAAGTAAGTGTTCAAATAAAATAAATTAATAAATTAATAAAATAAGTCGTCAAATAAAATAAATTAATAAATTTGTAAAATAAGTGTTTAAATTAAATTAATTAATAAATTAATAAAATAAGTGTTCAAATAAAATAAATTAATAAATTTATATTTTATTGATTTATTCCGTTTAATTGAAATAAATAAATACTTTAGCCATAAGTGTTCAAATAAAATAAATTAATAAATAAATAAAATAAGTGTTCAAATAAAATAAATTAATAAATAAATAAAATATGTGTTCAAAGAAAATTAACTAATAAATTAATAAAATAATGTTCAAATAAAATAAATTAATAAATTAATAAAATAAGACTTCAAATGAAATAAATAAATAAAATTAAAAAAATAAGAGTCAAAATAAAATAAATTATTAAATTAATAAAATAAGTGTTCAAATGAAATAAATCAATAAATTAATAACATAAGTGTTCAAATAAAATAAATTAATAAATAAATAAAATAAGTGTTCGAATAAAATTAATTAATAAATTTATAAAATAAGAGTTCAAATAAAATAAATTAATAAAATAAGTATTCAAATGAAATAAATTAATAAATTAATAAAATAAGTGTTCAAATAAAATAAATTAATAAATTATAAAATTAGTGTTTGGAGAAAGAAAAAGAAATTTATAAAATAAGAGTTCAAATAAAATAAATTAATAAATAAATAAAATAAGTGTTCAAATGAAATAAATTAATAAATCAATAAAATAAGTGTTACAATAAAATAATTAATAAATTAATAAAATAAGTGTTACAATAAAATACATTAATAAATTAATCAAATAAGTGTTCAAATAAAATAAATCAATAAAATAATAAAATAAGTGTTCAAATAAAATAAATTAATAAATTAATAAAATAAGAGTTCAAATGAAATAAATTGATAAATTAATAAAATAAGTGTTAAAATTAAATCAATCAATAAATCAATAAAATAAGTGTTCAAATGAAATAAATTAATAAATTAATAAAATAAGTGTTCAAATGAAATAAAAATTGATAAATTGATAAAATAAGTGTTTAAATTAAATAAATTGATAAATTAATATAATAAGTGTTCAAATAAAATAAATCAATAAAATAATAAAATAAGTGTTCAAAAAAAATAAATTGATAAATTAATAAAATAAGTGTTTAAATAAAATAAATCAATAAAATAATAAAATAAGTGTTCAAATAAAATAAATTAATAAATTAATAAAATAAGAGTTCAAATAAAATAAATTGATGAATTAATAAAATAAGTGTTCAAATAAAATAAATCAATAAAATAATAAAATAAGTGTTCAAATGAAATAATTAATACTTTAGACATAAGTGTTAAAATGAAATAAATTTGTACTTTAGAAATAAGTGTTCAAATAAAATTTATTAACACTTTAGACATAAGTGTTCAAATTAAATAAATTAATACTTTAGACATAAGTGTTCAAATAAAATCAATTAATACTTTAGACAGAAGTGTTCAAATGAAATAAATTAATACTTTATCCATAAGTGTTCAATTAAATAAATTAATACTTTAGACATAAGTGTTCAAATTAAATGAATTAATACTTTAGACATAAGTGTTCAAATAAAATCAATTAATACTTGAGACAGAAGTGTTCAAATGAAATAAATTAATACTTTAAGCATAAGTGTTCAAATGAAATCAATTAATACTTTAGACATAAGTGATCAAATTATTTAATTTAAACACTTATGTCTAAAGTATTAATTAATAAATTAATCAAATAAGGGTTAAAATAAGATAAATTAATAAATTAATAAAATAATTGCTTAAATAAAATTAATTAATAAATTAATAAAATAAGAGTTCAAATAAAATAAATTAATAAAATAAGGTTTCAAATTAAATAAATTAAAAATTAATAAAATAAGTGTTCAAATGAAATAAATTAATAAATTAATAAAATAAGTGTTCGAATGAAATAAAAATTAATAAATTGATAAAATAAGTGTTTAAATGAAATAAATTGATAAATTAATAAAATATGTGTTCAAATAAAATTAATCAATAACATAATAAAATAAGTGTTCAAATAAAATAAATTAATAAATTAATAAAATATGTGTTCAAATAAAATAAATCAATAAAATAATAAAATAAGTGTTCAAATAAAATAAATTAATAAATTAATAAAATAAGAGTGCAAATAAAATAAATTGATAAATTAATAAAATAAGTGTTCAAATAAAATAAATCAATAAAATAATAAAATAAGAGTTCAAATGAAATAAATTAATACTTTAGACATAAGTGTTAAAATGAAATAAATTTATACTTTAGACATAAGTGTTCAAATAAAATTTATTAACACTTTAGACATAAGTGTTCAAATTAAATGAATTAATACTTTAGACATAAGTGTTAAAATGAAATAAATTAATACTTTAGACATAAGTGTTAAAATGAAATAAATTTGTACTTTAGACATAAGTGTTCAAATAAAATTTATTAACACTTTAGACATAAGTGTTCAAATTAAATGAATTAATACTTTAGACATAAGTGTTAAAATGAAATAAATTAATACTTTAGACATAAGTGTTAAAATGAAATAAATTTGTACTTTAGACATAAGTGTTCAAATAAAATTTATTAACACTTTAGACATAAGTGTTCAAATTAAATGAATTAATACTTTAGACAGAAGTGTTCAAATTAAATAAATTAATACTTTAGACATAAGTGTTCAAATAAAATCAATTAATACTTTACACAGAAGTGTTCAAATGAAATAAATTAATACTTTATCCATAAGTGTTCAATTAAATGAATTAATACTTTAGACATAAGTGTTCAAATTAAATGAATTAATACTTTAGACATAAGTGTTCAAATAAAATCAATTAATACTTGAGACAGAAGTGTTCAAATGAAATAAATTAATACTTTAAGCATAAGTGTTCAAATGAAATAAGTTAATACTTTAGACACCAGTGTTCAAATGAAATCAATTAATACTTTAGACATAAGTGTTCAAATAAAATCAATTAATACTTTAGACAGAAGTGTTCAAATGAAATAAATTAATACTTTAGGCATATGTGTTCAAATGAAATCAATTAATACTTTAGACATAAGTGTTAAAATGAAATGAATTAATACTTTAGACATAAGTGTTCAAATGGAATAAATTAATACTTTAGACATAAGTGTTCAAATGAAATAAATTAATACTTTCGACATCAGTGTTCAAATCAAATAAATTAATACTTAAGACATAAGTGTTCAAATTATTTAATTTGAACACTTATGTCTACAGTATTAATTAATAAATTAAGAAAATAAGTGTTCAAATGAAATAAATTAATAAATTAATAAAATAAGTGTCTAAATAAAATAAATGAATACTTAAGACATAAGTGTTCAAATAAAATGAATGAATTTTTTTTTTTTATTAAAAAATAAATTTTTCGTATAAATAAAAACAGTAATAGTACTTTACAAATAGTTTATGTCAATTACAGACACAGGATTTTTTAAATATGGACGTTGACATGTAATGGGTGATTATGGAAACTTTTGAGCTACATGTGCAGGAAATTATGCAATAGCAGGAAATCGATGCGGCAAAAGAATCCAGATAGAGTTTCTGTCTCTTAAATATTTGCCGTCAAAGTGTTTTCCACCACTTCTACAGGGGATGGTCAGGAAGATATAAACTTATCTAGATCAGGGGTTTTAAAACTTTTTCACTCGCGGACCCCTTTATATTTCAGGTTTTATTCTAGGGACTCACTTATAAACGCTTATTAAATTTATACATACATTTTTGCTAAAAATAACAATTTAAAACTTTCTTTAGACATAAGTGTCCAAATAAGGTTTTATATATATATATATATATATATATATATATATATATATATATATATATATATATGGGAAAAAAAGAAACAATGTTTCAGACAATATGTAAAAATAAAAATGGAATAAAGAATAAGCAATTCAACAACTAACAAAAATAAACTCAAAAACTCATCTTGTAAAGTTCCACCGAGATATTTCGGCCGTAGATACGACCATTTTCGATCAGTTAATAAACTTTATTTCAAAACGGAAAAGTTTTCAAATTTATACAGAGAATGCGATTGGAAGAAAATATCACGTGCAGAGGACAACAAAACGAGGAGAAAAAGGAATGCGAGGAATGTTATGAAAAGAGAAAGACAAAGAAGATGAAGAAGAGGAAGAAGAAGAAAGAGATACCAATCAACCAGTATCTTTAGAACGTCAGTTGAAGAAGACGAAACGAAGAAGAAGAGAAAGCGAGAGCAAACGTGAGAAAGGGTAAATCGACATGTTTTTGTCTCAAACTATTAAAGAAGAGAAAAAAAAACGAGAGAGAGAAAAAATCAGTGCTTAGATATCGCCTGCTGATTGAATTCGGGCTGAGAGCGTCAAAAGTGTACAGGATTAGTAGTAATTGGGGCAGTTAACGTCGAGGGACGAAACGAGGGAAGAGGAGGAGGCATGGGAGGAGGGGACGGGAGAAGAAGGGAGACAAGGGTAAAAGTTAGCCAGAGTCGTATTCATTTAGATTCATCTCGTATAAAATCGATCTAGCCGAAGGAAAAGCAATATTATAGAAACCTTGTCTTTGGGCAATGGTGTTCTTATGACATAGGATCAGACAGGATTCTGTGAGACGTCGAAGTTTGGTGTCATGAATATGTTTGATAGGGATTGCCTTATGGGTATTGAAGTGGTGGCCGGAAGAGATCATATGAGTGCATAGTGCATTTGAGGTATCGCCGTTTTTTATGGCACGATTATGTTCATATATTCGTTTCTTTAACGGACGTTGTGTCTCGCCGAAATATATTTTTCCACAGTCGGCGCAGGGAATAGTATAAATTCCAGCTGTAGTGGGTGATGAAAGGACTTTATTTTTGTTTTTATGCATTTGTAAAATGTTTTTGATGGTGAGTGAGGTAGCTTGAATAATTCTAAAACTATGTTGTGAAAGCGAAGAAAAGAGATGTGTGTTACGAGAGTTAGTGGGAAGGAAAACATTCCTTAATATGGATTGTGTTGTATTAGGAGATGTATTAGTATTTTTTTATCTTTTTTAGATGTATTTGAAACGCTTTCTTTTTAGCGGAAAGAATGACGTGTTTGGGATATTTTAAAGTAGTGAGAGAGGATTCTATTTTATTATATTCCTGAGAGAGATGTTCAGGGCTGCAAATACGTAGAGCCCTGAGATAAAAACCGATTATCATGCTATTTTTTATATAGTTATTATGATGTGAATAATAATGTAAGTAATCATTTTTGTTGGTTGGCTTGCGATAGACTTGAAATGAAAGGCTGTTATTGTTTTTGAGGATGAGAATGTCAAGGAAAGCTAAAGAATTGTTTTGTTCACTTTCGAAAGTGAACTTAATGGAAGGTTCGACTTTGTTGAGTGCTTGTGCTAATGTTTCTATTTTATGACTATCAGGTAGAAAGATTAAAATATCGTCAATATATCTGAAATAGGTAGCATTTTTAGGGATACGGTAAGAAAAAGGACCGATTTCGAGGAATTCTAAAAACAGACACGCTAATACGGGACTAAGGGGGTTCCCCATAGGTAAGCCGAATTTCTGTCTATAATAGTCATTGTTGTATTTAAAGAAAGTAAGAGAAGTTATGTTCCTAATGATATCTATAATGCTTTTGATTGGGAGAGAACAAGAGAAACAAGAGAACAAGAGAAACTTTTCCGTTTTGAAATAAAGTTTATTAACTGATCGAAAATGGTCGTATCTACGGCCGAAATATCTCGGTGGAACTTTACAAGATGAGTTTTTGAGTTTATTTTTGTTAGTTGTTGAATTGCTTATTCTTTATTCCATTTTTATTTTTACATATATATATATATATATATATATATATATATATATATATATATATATAAAATAGAAAAAATACGGATGACCATAGCATAATGTATATTTCAGGTTTTATTCTAGGGACTTCATTAGATTATTAAATTAAATTTATACATACATTTTTGCTAACAATAACAATTTAAAACTTTCTTTAGACATAAGTGTCCAAATAAGGTTATATTATATATATATATATAAAATAGAAAAAATACGGATGACCATAGCATAATGTTAAATTAGATAATCTTTTTATAATGGACCCTTGATGCCCCTTTTTGCACTTCCCCTTTTCATACACCTTTAAATGCCGTAACATTTTCTAATCCCATATAAAATGTTTTCAAAAAACATTAATTTTAATGTTATCTTATGAGAAGGTAAACAATAATTAGAAAGTAAAGAAGGAAGCGGAAGTCGAATAATAAAAAAAAAAGTTTTGTAAATGTGAAAGTGTAAATAGTAATTTTGTTATTCAGAAATGCTAACAAACACGTTTTATTTCTGGTCATCCGTACATCACGTGACGCTGTATTTGTTGCAAGATTAAACAAGAAGCCAAACAAGTATAAAAGTCTTTGAAATACCCTAAACATTTAGTCGAAGTCTACAGTTTATGTAGTCGCATTTTATTGTTTAACATGTAAGCTTAACGAAATTGGATTTATTGCGTTTTGCATTCGAACTCCTCATATATATATATAAAGTATTTTATTTAAATAAAAACAAGCTATATTGTAACTACAATATCTGTTTCGTGCACCGGGGTTTTATCCGTCTGAACATCCGGGTCGTGGGGTAGAAACCGTCTTATGTCAAACTCAATGTTAAGCACAATTCGCAGCACCAGATTTGGTCTGACAATATTAAGACGATTTCTACTCCAGAAACCGTATGTTCAGACCGATGAAACCCTGGTACACCAAACAGACATTGTAATGTAGAGTAGATGTACTTTTTCTCTGCTCTCTGATCTCTCTCTCACACACAGACGTGATGCTGATAGTGTCAGTTTTTTTCTATAAATACTATTATGATATGTGTTCGTCAGAATTATGTGATATATTTCTCGCTTCTTTTGTTCCAGCTCGTTTGACTCGTTGGTCTAGTGGTCTCCATCAATTCGCTGTTTTGATAATTCATTGTAATACAGCTTCCTATTGCAGTAGATTCTTTCCACGAACCGCAGGCTTGTGGAACTCTCTTCCTGCTGACTGTTTTCCTCCTACTTATAATCTTGCTCTTTTCAAGACTAACGCCAATACGCATCTTTTGTCTTTGCGATAATACTATTTCGTTGTTGTATCCTCTTTACATCAAGTAGCTTCATGCCTTGTCTGGAGCGATATCAATAAAAAATATTTATATACTAAAAAAAAAAAAGAAGACAAAGATGGCCAAACCGATGTAGAGAATGTTTTATTAATGTGTTAATGCAAGTATAAAGAAAACATAAATTTAATTTTAAATACACAAATCCGTTGATTGAATAGAGAAGGATTCCAAATAGAGTCCTTGGACGATTAATAATGGGTAGATCTAAGGGGGAAACCTCTGACAGGCCTTGCCTTACCTCTTTCGGACGGAGTTAGTACAACGTAGATTGTCTTGGCCCCGACCGGGGAATGCCGACGGGCTGCTCAGGCAATTCATAAGAAAGTAGAGTTCTCCTTCTTTGGAGCGCTAGCTCCCCCCCTACCTCCCGGCTTTGTGCCATATCTTCCTGTGGTGGGAAGGAAGTTAATATCGTGTCTTTGGACTGTAAGATGAGTTGCGCAAATAATTTCAAGTGGTTTGCAGATAAAACAATATCTGCAGAGACGAAGTAACTTATCAGATGTTCTCATCATGTGAATCAACGAGAGAAGTCTCTGAAAGACCCCACTGAAAATATACTGAATCCAAGTGATGAAAATTCTTGCGTTAAAAAAGGGTAATTTCTGAACAACAAAACATTTATCAAAAGGAAATCTTGAGATATTTCCGCTACTTCGTGATCTTAAAAATGAAGAGGGATGTCAGAAAAGATCAAATCTTATTGAATCCCATCTGGAGCAAAAAATACATATATCTATATCTATTTCTTTTTCATAGCTTACTACATATATATATATATATAGGAAGCTATGAAAATATATTTATGGCAATTAAGCTACACAGAGGCTCCTGCGTTTCATCTTAAATTTAGCCTGAAGATTTCCCTAGTTCTACTTACGTATTGAGCACAGTTGTTCAGTAAATACTGAAAATTGATACATAAAAATTATATCTCCTTATAAAATTTTCTGCGGATACATGAAATACTAATATATATATATATATATATATATATATATATATATATATATATATATATATATATATATATATATATATATATATAAAAGATATACATACATATATACATACATATATATACATATATATATATATATATATGTATATATATATATATAGAGAGAGAGAGAGAGAGAGAGAAAGAAAGAAAGAAAGAGAGAGAAAGATAGAGAGGGATTGAAGATTGAAAAAATACACTCATTCGAATTTTGCCATGAAACGCGCGTAAGGGATAGGAATGAATATTAAATTTGAATAAATTACTTTTGTGTGTAAAATCAAAGATAAAAGATGTAAAACAAACTTATCAAAGTATAGAAATAAAGAAGTTGTTAAAACCAATGACAATTATGGTTTGGGATATATCCCCATTGTCTATGGAATGCAAATATTATTTATATATATATATATATATATATATATATCAGAAATTAGTTGAAAAATTCCCAAAGTGGTCGATCGTATGTTCTACAAGAGCTAATATACATTACAAGTACTTAGGTACGGGCTAAGGTCAGTTAGTTATTTATAAAATTACTTGTACGAGAACTTTCCATTTGTTAACTATTATTTTTTTCCTTTGAATTTTTCTTATCTTTCTTCTTTTTCATATGTTTTTTAATAATTAAATTAACTTGCATTTTTTCGCATTAAAATTAATTCATCACGGAATAGACGTATCGACGTAAAAATCATGTTTGTAGTTACAAACATGATTTTTACGTCGATACATCTATTTTAAACTCCTCGTTATTTCATGATTTCTATTTTCAGATCTTTCTATTTATACAAAAATTCCTTAACCGCGCAGATTTATATTTGTAGAGTTATCTAAAAACTGATGTCTATAAAAACAATCCCCAACCTATTTCTGAACTGTAGATGGTCAGTATAACTGAAATCAGATCAATGCCAAGAGATGAGTATGTTAGTTATTGACAATTTTTCACGTTTTATCCAGGTAAATTGATTGAACTGCGATAAAACAAAGAAATTCATGACTGAAATGACAGAAAAGTGATTAGTGATGGGACGATTCCAAGATTTTTTCACGCTTCAAATTTTTTTCACGCTTCAAATTTTTTTCACAATTCCAATATTTTTTTACAATTCCAATATTTTTTCACAATTCCAATATTTTTTTACAATTCCAATATTTTTTAACGATTCCAATATTTTTTTACATTTCCAATATTTTTTCAGGCTTCACATTTTTTTCACAATTCCAATATTTTTTTACAATTCCAATATTTTTTCACAATTCCAATATTTTTTTTACAATTCCAATATTTTTTCACGCTTCCAATATTTTTTTCAAAATTCTAATATTTTTTTACAATTCTAATATTTTTCACGCTACAAATATTTTTTACAATTCCAATATTTTTTTACGGTTCAAATATTTTTCAACATTCCAATATTTTTTCACAATACCAATATTTTTTTACAATTCCAATATTTGTTCACGCTTTCAATTTTTTCACAATTCCAATATTTTTTACAATATTAATAAGTTTTTACAATTCCTACATTTTTTCACGCTTTCAATTTTTTTCACAATTCCAATATTTTTTTACAATTCCAATATTTTTTTACAATTCCAATATTTTGTCACAATTCCAATATTTTGTTACAATTCTAATATTTTTTCACTATTCCGATATTTTTTCAAAATTCCAATATTTTTTCAAAATTCCAATATTTTTTCCCAATTTTAATATTGTTTCACAATTCTAATATTTGTTCACGATTCCAATATTTTTTCACAATTCCAATATTTTTTCACGATTCCAATTTTTTTTTACAATTCCAATATTTGTTCACAATTTCAATATTTTTTCACTATTCCAATTTTTGTCAAAATTCCAATATTTTTTCACAATTCCAATATTTTTTAACAATTCTAATATTTGTTCACGATTTTAATATTTTTTCACAATTCCAATATTTTTTCACGATTCCAATATTTTTACAATTCTAATATTTTTTCACGATTCCAATATTTGTTCACGATTCTAATATTTTTCACACTTCCAATATTTTTTCACAATTCTAATATTTTTTCTCAATTCTTATTTTTTTTCACGATTCTAATATTTTTGCACGATTCCAATACAATTACAGATTCCGTTCTAAATTCCAGTTTCTCTGTTTATCTTTTCCTTGTAATTGATTGAAAATAGTGATTTGATGAACTCAATGTGAGATTTTCATCTATATTTTTCGCTTGTGGCATTTCCCCCATTTATCTACTTGTGCCATTTTACTTGTGACATTTTTACTATGCCATTACTTCCGATGTCATTTTAATCTAAATTCGTTGTAATGATCTATAGATTTTTGTTTTACTGGTAGTTTAAAGACAATAAATATTAATCATTTTATCATGAGTACTAACAATAGGAAATTAAGTTTTAAACAAAAGACAAAATGAAAAAGAAAAACTTAAAGAATCGTTTTGAGAAATTAGGTTATTTTTTCCGATTCCCCAAAAATTCCCGATTCCGATTAATCGTACCAAACACTAGTAGTGAGCCATGATGAAGTTGCTACGCCGAGTCTTCTGATTGGCCCACACTTACCCAAGTACAGCTCAGTATAGTAAATCTACGCACACAGAAAATGCAATTATATAACTTCTTAACATAATTCTTATTGCGATATGTAGTTATTTGAACCGACAAGAAAAGTTGTAGCCAGTTGAAAATGTATTTCGACTTGATGTTTATCCACAACATCTTTTTAATCAGCAATGGAACCACCATCCTTTGTTAAGGTTAAAGGAGAAATAATTGAATAGGAGAAGAAGAAACGAAACCGTTTAGCGTTTTCAATTTCATCATTAATTCAATCAATGAAATAAAATAGGCACCTGCACCTATTGCCGAGAACGGATCGTTTGTTGATCAGGGAAGATAATTGCGTTTCTTACAATTGCATCGTTTCAATTTCGAAATTGAAATTAAAAAGAAAAACAGAAACTTATGTTTGCGATTAATGATTGGCATTCAAAAAGTTAATTTGAATTCATAATCCATTTCGACGACTTAAAAATATAGCATGCATTTTAGAAATAGAAATATTGAGAGCATGATTCATTTCAATTCAAAACAGGTACACATACCGATTAGTATATATATATATATATATATATATATATATATATATATATATATATATATATATATATATATATATATATATATGTATATATATACATATATGTATATATATATACACACACACAAATATATATATATATATATATATATATATGCGACGCCTGTGAACGTATCCGACTTTAGGCCAGAAAAATATTTTAAATACGTGACGATGTTGGAACCTTAATCCTCTTCAAAGTAGGCCACTTGTGCTTGCACACACTTAGCCCACCGATCCATCCACTGCCGGAAACACCTCCGGAAGTCTCCTTTTGGAATGGTTTTCATCTCCGCCGTCGCGTTAGCTTCAGCAAGTGTTTGGAGAAGATGCGACAGGTGTAACATAAATTAAGGAGTGCTTCAACCGATTACAACGGTTAGTGACCAGCGTTCTGACAGGCCCCAAACTGCTCGGAGTGAAGCTGTTGAGTGTACGAAAAACAGAGATAATGCGTAACGCGACAGCGGAGATGACACTTTTTAGACATGCCTCGTATATATAAGGATGAAAGACAAATAAGAAAAACGATAAGATGTTTGTTTGTATTTATTTCTGTATTTAATTATTTTTCATTTCTGTTTTTTATGCGCACACATACATACATACATACATACATACATACGTACATACATACATATATACATATATACATTTAGATCTGACATGTGCGAGGAATGATGCACGTTCGGCTAGTGATGTTACCTCAAGTAACAGCACTTAGCTGGATACTCCACCAGACCAGATGAATTCTTGTCCTGGAATCCGTTAAGACCAATAGACCAACAGAAAGATATACTATAACATAATCAACTGGTCAATTGGGGAGAGGAAAATTAATGTTCTTAACTTCTTGACTAACTCAACGTTTGAGAGATAAAGCATAACTTTAATGGAACACTCGAATACCTATGTATCTCATATATAGATCAAGTGTAAGCCCCAGGGAAAGGGTCCCTTGATTTCTGAGTACTTCGACTGAAGTAAAATGAAACAAAAAACATGTATATATATGTGTGCATACTTATATTATCGCATATATTTTGTGTATCTATTTATTGAAGTATTTATTTCGACAGTGCTCAATACATGAATGGAACTATATATATACAACTCTCTCTCCCTCTCTCTCTCTCTATGTATATATATATATATATATATATATATATATATATATATATATATATATATATATGAGAGAGAGAGAGAGATTATATAAAAATAAATTACATTTATATAGATCAAAATGATTCTCGAAGGAATACAATTTCAACTACAAAAGATAAGCTTAACATTATATACACTTAGCATTAAATAGAGCTGATGCATATATATTTATTTCAAGAATTATTTAACCCTAACCTTAACCCTAATCCTAAACCCTAACCCTAATCATAACCCTAAAACTAACCCTACCACTAACCCTAACTTTAATCCACTAACCCTTACCCTAACTCTAACCCACTAACCCTAACCATAACCATAATCCCTAACCCTCACCCTAACCCTTAATCCTAACCCTAACTTTAACCCTAACCCTAACCCTAACTTTAACTCTAACTCTAACCCTTACCCTAATCATAAACTTAATCCCAACCTTCATTCTGACTCTTAACCCTTAACCCTAACCCTAACCTTACCGATAACCCTAACCCAAACCGTAACACTTAACATTAACCCTAACCCTTAATCCTAAACCTAACCATAAACCTTACCCTAACTCCTAACCATAACCCTAACACACTAACCCTAACCCACTAACCGTAACCCTAACACTAACTCACTAACCGTAACCCTAATCCTAACTCACTAATCCTAACCCTACACCTAACCCTAAACCTTAACCCTAAACCCTAACCATAACCATAACCATAACCATAATCCTTACCTCCTAACCTTAACCCTAACCCTAACCCAAACTAAATAATCTAATTTAAAATTGTAAACAAAAAATCCAGGTAGTTTACTATAAAAAAAACACATACTATTGTTGGGAACCTCGCAGCAATATGTAAACATAGGGAATCACATGTACAAATAAGTAGAATCAGAAGCCTATTCATACCTCACCCCCAAAAAGAAGAATTAAAAATGGTTGTGAAAATGTCGAAAGAGTTAAAACAAACAAACAAACAACAAAGAAAAACACCCATGATGCAAATAAAAATCAATCTGAAAGAAAAACTAAAAACCGCAAATATCGCGTCTTAATTGCTTCCATATCGATGTTCGAAACAGACACCGAAGAAGGAATGATAACTGGGCATAGTAACATTCCAATTTAGGCTTATGTAGCATCAGTAATGCGAAAACTTATATATGGAGGGCAAACTCGATTCGCTAAACATACATTTAGAAATTTAGTTGTGGATCGAGTCAAGCAAATTTTTGCCCTTAATTTAACCAACTGATCCTTAATAAAACTGAACGTAGGAAGTCTCCTTAAATATGTAAATACATTTTTCGTGGTACAAAATTTTATTATAGAATATAGACATTTGTGACATTTTTATTTTATGGGAGTATGAAATTAAAACAGTGATAAAAACGAGGGAAGAAGTATAATTATATACATTTACTTAGCCGGTTCTCTTCCACACTAATCAGAGTAAATACGTGGGAGTAAATACGTGGGAGTAAATACGTGGGAGTAAATACATGGGAGTAAATACGTGGGAGTAAATACATGGGAGTAAATACGTGGGAGTAAATACATGGGAGTAAATACGTGGGAGTAAATACGTGGGAGTAAATACATGGGAGTAAATACGTGGGAGTAAATACGTGGGAGTAAATACGTGGGAGTAAATACATGGGAGTAAATACATGGGAGTAAATACGTGGGAGTAAATACGTGAGAGTAAATACATGGGAGTAAATACGTGAGAGTAAATACGTGGGAGTAAATACGTGGGAGTAAATACGTGAGAGTAAATACGTGGGAGTAAATACGTGGGAGTAAATACGTTTAAAACTTGAAATATTGAACCCTCCCTTTACTTAAAAATTCTCAAATGTTTAGGAAATCAACCAATTTTAATGAAATTTTCAGTATTTATTAATTAACGATCACGGAATATAATTAATGCATTACTTTATTAGAAATCTTAGTGAAAATGTATTATATAAAAAATTGAGCATTTCGAACAACCATCGCCTCCTGGTTGAAACAAATATCGGCAGTTTATAGATTTTTTATATATACCGAACTCTAACAGACAAAAATCAATCCGAACCCTACGAAACGAACAATTCCAGCACCAAACTGATACTAATGCACAAACAGGATTAAATGGAAGTTACCAATTACCGTGGGATCACCAGCATTTTACAAAAATATTTGGATTCCTGAACAATTTGAGTATTGCTTTCTTTTTCAAGCATTCATTTCCAAATAACAGATGCTTTTATTTTATTTTAATTTTATTTTGTCCTGACGTGTTTTAAGATAACATCCACCCTGATTTTACGCTGCCACCTCAATATAAGACTCTTTACCTTTGGCCCTTATTTTGTTCTTTATTTCTACTTTGTTTTACTTTATATAAAATTTTCAAAGTTAAGTGTTACCGATAATATTTACAACTACATTGTCGGCTTCGCTATCCTTTGATGAGAAGAATTTATCTTTTAAAATTCATGGATTAAGGATATGGGGCTCCTTGCTCTGAACTTTTGATGTTTTAATAAATATTGTATCTTTACAATTCTTTATTCTCATCTTTTACCTATATATACATATATACATATATTTTTATAAATTTTTATACGTACAGTAAAATAATCCATGAACACATGTTTCTGGCTCACGGCCGTCATCAGTATGCCTAACTTAGACAAGGATCGAACCCTCGATTTTAATGTCAATAGTCCGGCATTTTCCCTCCAGGCTATGACGCCTTGCCTGGAAATATGTACGATTTTTATCACCTAAATATTCAATGTATTTTTATGTAATTGTTTTTATTGGTGATTGTAGCATTCGTTGTTTTCTTGACAACTACTATTTCGATTTTTCTCACTTCCTAAGTGATAAAGATGCAGAAAATTGCATTATATGTCGGTCTTAACTTCATAGGACGTATTTTTCGTTTATATATATATATTAATTAATTTTTACACGTAAATTAAAGTATATATACACGTACACACACACACACACACACACACACACACACACACACATATATATATATATATATATATATATATATATATATATATATATATATTAATTAATTTAAAAAAAAACTACGTGACATTATGGCGATAAAAATCGTACATAAGGCGTTTGTGGTCTAGTGAAAAAACGCCAGACTGCAGACAGTAATATCGTTGGTTCGATCCTTGCTAAAGTTTGCCATTCTCATGACAGCGGATAGCCAGAAACACGTGTCCACTGATTCTTTTATGCACGTAAAAATGTATTAATCAATACATATATAAAATAAAAAGCATAACAAAACGTCCTATTAAAATGTGCGACTTAATGCAATATGCTTTACCGCTTAGGAAGTGGTAAAATACTAAAGAAACAGCTATGTGTCTATTGCCAATAAAATAATAACAAAACTACTACTACTACTACTACTACTACACACACACACATATATATATATATATATATATATATATATATATATATATATATATATATATATACATATTTTTTTTTAAATATTAAAGTGTTTATTACCTACAGACGATATCGTTTCGGGCTTTCTGCCCTCATCAGTGTAGGCTAGTGTTTGTAAGCGGTCGCATGGGATAGAACGTAGTTCATAAATCCAGGCTAGAATTACAAGACAAATATATATATATATATATATATATATATATATATATATATATATATATATATATATATATATATATGTGTGTGTGTGTGTGTGTGTGTGTGTGTGTGTTTCTGTGTTTGTGCGTTTTGTTTTTCTCACAATAATAAATGACTTTAATAATACTGAGTTTAATGAATCCATTGAAGGAGTCTGACATCTTACTCAAGTGAGAAGCATTGACATTCAGAAGCAAAGAAACCCTGCGCTAAAAATACGCCATTCTAGATATTTTTAAACGTGCAATAATTGATGAATTGGATCAAAATAAACAACTCAAAGAAACAGCGGACACAAAAGCGGGGGGGGGGGGGTAACTAAACAAATCCACGCCTTTACCGTTTAAGCATCGTTCTGCTACGCTGACAAGCCGGAAGTGACGTCATGCGACGTTATCGAGACAACACGGTATAAGTCGCGAATA
>OY744515.1:115863820-115921320 GCA_963556195.1 Sepiola atlantica
ATTATCTCTTTTTCGCACCCTCTCAACAACAGCTGCACTCCGAGCAGTTTTGGGCCTGCCAGAACGCTGGTAACTCTCCGCAGATGTGCGGCCATTTTTGAATCGGTTGAACCACTCCTTAATTTGTGTTGCACATCGCATCTTCTTATAACACTGGCTGAATCTAATGCGACGGCGGAGATGAACACCATTCCAAAAGAAGACTTCCAGAGGTGTTTCCGGCAGTAGATGGATCGGTGGGCTAAGTGGGTGCAAGCACAAGCGACCTAATTTGAAAAGGATTAGGGTCCCAACCCCGTCACGTATCTGAAATATATTTTCTGATCTAAGGTCGGATACATTTTTGACAGAAATCGTATATATATATATATATATATATATATATATATATATATATATATGTATATATATATAGTAGTAGGCCTTCGTCGGTCGTGTCCGACCATGAATGGCACTTGCAGATCTTGTTGGCTAGTTCCAGTTTTTAGAGTCCTGTCAGTGGTGTCAATATCCCAAGGGGCATACTGGCTCGATCAGGGCATTTCTTGCTGTGGCTGAGAAGGCCTATGTGGACCTTGCAGTCTCTGCCACAGTTGTCACATATGAAGTGGGAGGGTTGATGAGGAAGCTCACTTGCTTTTGCCCTTTCTTTCCTCCTTGCACGCTTTTCAGCAGCTTTTATTTTCCACTTTGCCTCCCCGATGTCAAGCTGTCGTTTGAGGTTTTTTTTCCATTTATCCCTGTCAGAGGCAAGGCTTTCCCAAGATGATGGATCGATGTCAATGGCCTTCATATCTCTCTTGCAGACATCCCTGTATCTTAGAAGAAGGCGACCATGGTCTCTCTCTCTCCTTCTTTTAACTCTCCATAGAGGAGATCTTTGGGAATTCTGCCATCAGCCATCCTGTGAACGTGGCCAAGCCATCTCAGTCGGCGTTGCCTCAGTAGTGTGTACATGGATTTCATACCAGCTATTTCAAGCACCTCAATGTTTGTCTTTTTGTCTTCCCATTTGATACCTAGGATGAAACGCAGGCTTCTAAGATGGAATATCTGCAACGTTTCCTCTTGTTTAGCATAGGGTGTCCATGTCTCACTGCCATACAGCAGGACGCTTATAATGCAAGCATTGTACACTGACATTTTTGTGCTGGTTTTGAGTAAGGGGTTTTCCCAGACTCGACCCTTTAGCTTAGACAAGGTACCTGCTGCTTTACCAATCCTTTTGTTGATTTCCGTATCCAACGAGAGAGAATCCGAGATGTTTGAGCCAAGATATGGGAAGTCTTCAACAACACCTAGCTCAAAGTTGTCAATTTTGATAGAGGGCTTGCCTGTTGAGCCCAGGGACAGTATTTTGGTCTTTGGAAGGCTACTGATCAGGCCGAAATCTTTACAGGCAATAGAGAGGCGGTTCATAAGTAATTGAAGCTCCCCCTCAGTGTGAGTAACAATGCCTGTATCATCAGCATATAGCATGTCCCTCATCGTTGCTTGTCTTACCTTGGTCTTTGCTCTGAGTCTGGAAAGGTTAAAGAGGCACCCATCAGATCTTGTCCTAAGAAGGATGCCTTCATTCACATCACCAAAAGCATGCTTCAAAAGCATTGAGAAAAAGATCCCAAAGAGGGTTGGGGCCAGAACACAGCCCTGTTTCACTCCATTACAAATGTCAAATGGTTCAGACAGGTTCCCATCAAATTGTACTGTTCCTTTCATATTCTGGTGGAATGATCTGATGAGACTCAGAAGCTTTGGAGGACAGCCAATTTTAGAAAGTGCCAAGTACAGCCCTTTGCGACTGACAGTGTCAAATGCTTTTGTGAGATCCACAAAAGCAATCTGCAACGGCATATTTTGTTCCCTGCATTTCTCCTGAAGTTGTCTCAATGAAAATATCATGTCTACTGTTGATCTCTCTGCCCTGAAGCCACACTGGGACTCAGGATACACACGCTTTTTTAATTGACGAGTGTTTTTTTTAATGATAAAAATATTTCTCTAGGGAAAAAGATCGACAAGTTGTTTCATTGTTTATCTTTGTCCTTCATGAAGAAAAAATATATTCAGGTGAGTGTGTTTTTTATGATTAAAAAAAATTCGTTGGAAAAGTTGTTATATTCGGTACTAATTGACTGTTTGTCAACGGCTCGGGTTTATTCGGCTTTTCCAGTTGTTTACATAAATCTCATTATAATTGTTCACACTGAGTAGATAGTTTGCATAGACAGTTATTTTTAGGTCTCGAAACCGATTTCATATTAGGGTCGGGAGGTGACCGTGGGTTAACGACACGGACTGGCAACCTGGGGTGCAACGTTCGAATCCAGTATTTGATGGTATGGCCTGTCTCTGTGTTTCTCGCCTATACGTAACTTTGATGAGGTTTGTTTTGACTAAAACACTCATTTGACATTTTTTTTGTGATTTTAAAAATGAAAGATTCTTTTCTTTTCTTTTTCTAATCGGATTTTTGTTTCGAAAATAAAATCTCATGTACATTCATTCCTCTTAAATACGTGTTAGTTTTCCAAATTGTTTCGCGATCATATCACAGTTTGGTGTCTAATGGATATCGATTTCTTAAAAAAAAAAGTTAAAAAGTTAGAGGAGAGTCACTGTTCTAAGTCCGTCAAAACCTATTTTGAATTTGTTATGAGAATGGCTGATACATAAGAACAGCTTTTTGGTTGAAAGCAAAGGGTGCTATCTATTCTGATACTAACATTTATCTTTTCTGTCCTCGGTAAGTGAAGAAGAAATCTTTCTAGACTGACGCAATTTTAATTTTTGTCCCAATCAAAAGGATATTTTGAGGAGCTGGATTTTCCGCACAGTAAGAACCCAGCTTGTGTCTAACTCTGCCCTTGTGGGGAGGCAAGTAAATGCGGACGAGATCGGTTCTTTAATGTGTGGAATCCTGCTCCCCCCCTCAATAGACACTCAAGAAGGTTATAAACTAGCCTGTATTGGAGCCGTCGGTATTTCCTGGTTTGGGAGCCTCAGGTGACCGGCGAAAAACTATTCCCCTCTTCCGCAGAAGATAATACCTGGGAGGATTGTCTCCTAGGATTGAGCAGAATTATACTCAACTTTTTTCTAATTTTGCCTACGCGAGGAGGCAGGTAAATAGGAATACTTAAACTATGTTTTGAGAATTGTCGTGTTTTTTCTTCTGATTTTTGCGAGCGTTAGTTAGTTTAGACGTAGATAAGGAGTCTGCGAACTTTTCGAGCCAGGTAGACGACTTCACCTTCAGTTAGGCTGGACGTAGTTGAAGGAATTTGCGAGTTGTTAACCCCGTTTTTTGAATTGGTTAGTTTAGACTTGGTAAAGCAGGGTTGTGTTTTTCGATCGGCTATAACATATATTGGTGCGTTTTGCTTGTCTCTGAAAGTTTTCGTCGAATGAGTCAGCTCAAGTTTGGTGCGAAGAGAAAAACAACGGGGAAACCGGCCATGATTTGCTCGGGGTTCAATTGTTTATGGGGAAGAGAAAGACGCGCCCCGCGACGGGGGTGAGAGTCACGTGCAGATATTATGAACAAATGAATGAGAAGAAAGATCAATAGTCGTAGACATGCGCATCGATCGACTGTGAATATGGAAGTGTACAGGAGAGAAAGACGGGGCCGAATCGGACGGATAAATAGATGGACAGACAGACAGACATACACGTATATTAATAGACTGACATAGATGGAAAAGGGGATACATTAGAGATGTTTAAGTTCATGGATATAAAGTCGATATAAAGAAAACATAACTAGGGAATGATCTATCTATCTATCTATCTATCTATCTATCTATCTATCTATCTATCTATCTATCTATCTATCTATCTATCTCTCTCTCTCTCTCTCTCTCTCTCTCTCTCTCTATATATATATATATATATATATATATATATATATATATATATATATATATATAACAATATTTATTTAAGGAAATATTGAATTAGTTTTACCTACATACGTCGGCGTTTCAAGCTGTCGCTATCATCAGTCTAGGAGATGATAAATTCAGACAGTCGCGAGATTCGAACCCTAACCAAACGACCACGTGAAATTAACACATAAAAAATGTAATTAAATACTAGTTATGCCAAGCAGGCACAGACAGTAGACTATCAAGAGAGTGTTCAACGAACGTTGTCAGGGCTCAACTTCAATTCCTTAAAGGAGCTTATAACAATATGTATTTAAGTAAATATTATTTTTATATATATATATATATATATATATATATATATATATATATATATATATATATATATATATATATATATATATATATATATATATAATTTAGATACTGTATATTACATATTTCAGCAATGTGGCGCGGTTTCATCCAAAAGGGCAGATTTAGACATCTTTAGTAAATCTCTGTGCCCAGTGGAATCATCGGCAAGCATTTGCATCATGCTTTCCAACACTATATCGAATAATTAATCCGATACATTAATTTATTCCCAAAAAGTATAACAAAAAAGCACCCTAATTCTACAAACTAAACGGCAAACTATATGGCCGCTCCTTTCGTATTTTTTCAGACCAGATATAACAATAACATTACAAAAAGAACATAAAATACGAAAACACAAATTCAATAAACAAAAATAAACAAACACGTTAAGTCGATAAAAAAATATTTGAATCATCTCTTTGAGCTCTATATCGAACAATTAATCCGATACATAATTTTATTCCCAAAAAACGACACCAAAAAAGCACACTAATTTCACAAACTCAAACGGCAAACTATATAGCCACCCCTTTCGTATTTGTTCAGGTATAATAATAACATTACAAAAAGAACAGATAAATAAATAAATAAATAAAACTTGCTAACAGATAAATAAATAAATAAAACTTGCTAGGGAATAAAATGAAGACCTCCCTTGAGCCTTAGTTAATCACTATCCCACACCGGATTTTTTCGGGGACGCCCTCAGAGATACACCGTTTTTCTGTCATTGTTGACGCCATCGGGCGTGACTACAATCGTTTCGGCTTGCCGATGATTCCACTTGGCACGGAGATTTACTAAAGATGTCTAAATCTGCCCTTTTGGATGAAACTGTGGTACATTGCTGAAATATGTAATATACAGTATCTAAATAAATTATATTAGCTCTCTTATATGATCGAGCACTTTATTTGATTTATTTTCATATACAACCTGACACACACACTATATATATATATATATATATATATATATATATATATATATATATATATATATATATATATAATATGTATAGTCATCCACATAATTTCTAAAAATATTATAATCGACCCACTCTTACAAATATTGGGCCTCTAGTAGAATTTATAATCAGCTGTCTATCTATGCATAATGCGATGTTCAGACCTCTGCTGTTAAAACACTATATAGCTAAGCTTACTGTATATGTCCGTCAATTAAGCATTATATAGAATTTAAATTCTTTTCATCTACATGTTACTTGATGGTGACCTAGGAGTTGAATACAAGGCTGCAGTGTCAAAGGTTACTTTGTGACTGTTGTCGAATCCTTAAACCGGCAGTAATTATCATCTTCTACACCGAAGATAACGTAAGCGTAAAATATATGTGCCTATAGGTAAAAATCATATATATGTGCTTATACAAATGTTTGTTATCGCCCCTTCTACAAGGATTGGACCTCTAGGGAAATTTATGGAAAGCTGCAATCTATGCGTAATGCGATGTTCCGGCCTCTGCTGTTGAACACTATATAGAGTATATGACAAAGTTTACTTTATATGTTCGCTGATTCGACATTGATGGTGGCCTAGGAGTTGAATATCAGACGGAAGAGTCAAACGTTAACTTTGCAACTGGGTTCGAATCTTTCGACCAGTAGTAATTATCATTTCCTACACTGAAGATTGCGTAAGCATGAAAGACATATATATATATACTGAAGATTGCGTAAGCATGAAAGATATATATATATATATATATATATATATATATATATATATATATATATATATATATATATATATATATATATATATATATATATATATATATATATATATACTGCCTGGAGAGGATATGGATGGATAGAGTGTGTGCCTGACCCCCAGGACCCCCAGGACATCCACGGACGTTATGGAAAACATCCCCGGACGTTATGGAAACAACAACAGATATATATATATATACATATATATACATATATATATATATATATATATATATATATATATATATATATATATATATATATGTGTGTGTATGTATATATATATATATATATATATATATATAACTTTTATTTTTTTAAAATTATTTTACTTATTTATTACCTCTGATTAGAAAAACTTATATTTGAAAATCTATTGATTAAGGATACATTTTTTTATTTCTTATTTCCATTGTTTGATTCCTGATGAATTAATATATATTGTAAATTGTCTAATTTTATTTTCATCATTTCATTTTTTCTTATATATATATATATATATATATATATATATATATATATATATATATATATATATATATATATATATATATAATATTTGTGTTGCTTATTATCTATGTACGTATACGTTTCGTCCTTTAATCAGGACTCGTCAGCATAGAGATATAACTATTCACTACTGGTCGCGTGATTCAAAACCCCGGACTCCGAGTATGTTACAACTCAAATCCCTACATCTAAACTCACACGACCACCGCTGAATAGCTAGATAAACAGTGCTAATTTTAACATTTATTTCGGCGGCTTAACGTCAAGAGAGCGTTCAACTTAATGATAGGAACGATGTATATATATATATATATATATATATATATATATATATATATATATATATATATATATATAAAGTCAGGTATGTGTTTTTATTTATATTTATCTACAAGATAATCTCAGAAACTAATAAAGAGATCATTATTATTTTTAGAATACGGTGTATAACATGGACACATTTTTATATGTTTTCATTTAGGGGGTGCATATATATATAAAGATTTATTTTTAATTAATTTACTGGTTTTATGAACAGATCATTATGAATTTTGAAATATGTATTCTCGGAAACACGGTGAGTAACATTGCCACATTATTTTTTTGTAAACTTTACCACTAAGAGGTCTCGCCCAGCCAAACTCGCACGCACCCTGAAAAACTTTTAAAATAAGTTAAATGAAAAAAGAAAATAGCTAAGGGGAATTTCGACGAAACCGTTCCATACATTATAATAATAACAAAACTAACATTTAATTGATTGCTTATACCCGTCACGTATTCTTCTAATATATATATATATATATATATATATATATATATATAAAGAGGTGTACTAAAAGCGAACTTTTAGGAAAGGTCAAAACCTCCTCCCACCAAACTGACTTCTCGTGCCTCTAACGACCTACCTATCTACATCTTATTCTCTCTGCTGGACTCTTCGACACCGGACTTTTTGGCAATCGGACATTTGCTTGCACCTTAGCACAGTTTTGCCCTGCGTTTCTTTCCCTACAACTTTTATTTTATTTTTTCAAATTTTAAATCTTGGCCATTGCCAACTTATCTATCCCAGCGACTTCCTCTGATGATAAGATTTTGATCTTTGAAAAGCCTGGCTTAAGGAAAATTTAACTTGAATAAATTGCCTTTTTGCGGAATATACCTTGCTTTGAACTTTTGAATTGAATTTTGATTTGGCTTTTGCTTTCTCTAATTCCTTTCCATTCTCCTTCATTTTATATATATATATATATATATATATATATATATATATATATATATATATATATATATAGTAATATGTGTGTAACTTTATTGCCATGAATATATTATCATAACTTAGTACCTAACTCTACTCACGTATTGAGCACTGTTGAAGTAAATACCGAAAATTGATACATAACAGATTATGTATCCTTATAACATTTTATGTGGATACATGAAATCATAATAATAATAATTTATATATATATATATATATATATATATATATATATATATATATAAATAAGAGGTAGATCTTCTTTCGTGTGAATCAGATTATTCTGGTGTTGGCATTAGTTTCCTCGATGTTTTTCTAGTTAGAAATCCTTCTGAAAAGACATCGAGTTCTTACGGGAAGGACCACGAGAAGGTTGCCAACATCCCTAAGTGAATGTGGTACTGTGGAACCGACTGGATGCGAACTTGGAACACCCAGGTCTTCAGTCCGTGTCGTTAGCCATTTAACTACGGTCACCTCCTAAAACAGATAGATTAAATTATGACATTCATTTGCATACGTTCCAAGAATCCAATAGTTTCGTGTACGATCGTTTCTGAGACGATATGAATTTTTACTGATCTCAAGTTTCTTTATCAGCATAGAGTATAGACACCAAATTCGATATTAGAACATAGCATCAAGACAAGTGTGCAGATAATTCGCAGTCATACACTAATTCGAGAGGTTGCGAAGGGGTTAAGGTATGATAATATATATATATATATATATATATATATATATATATTTATATTGTGTATTTAAATAACAGAATTCTACTGCTTATTTATATATGAGCTTTTTCTATTAAAAATCAAAAGAAATGAATGTACGTTCCATTGTATCACGATCGATTGTTCGTTGATTTATAAAGTGACGAGAACAAATGAACAAAAAACTGGAGAAAATGAGCGAATTTCAAAAGATAGCCGAGAACGCGGACAGGAAATCAGTTAGACGCCATAGAACGAACTCGCATAGTTCCAGGAAAGACGTTAACAATTTAAATTCCGCGACACAAGATAAAATTGCATTACATGAATCATTTTAATATATACGAGGTTTCTCTAAAAGGTATCCGACCTTAGGCCAGAAAAAAATATTTCAAATACGTAGCGGGGTTTGGACTCTAATCCTCTTAAAATTAGGCCTCTTGTGCTTAGCCCACCGATCCATCCACTGCAGGAAACACCTGTGGAAGTCTTTTTTTGGAATGGTGTTTTTATGCGTCTTAGTGTTTTCATGCGTCTCTTCTTTGTTCAGCCGTATAAATCGTCCATGTATCTGCTTCTCTTCCTATTTTTGCCTTTATTTCCTTTTTGTTTCCACTTTCGCTGCTCTTTGTATTGTTCGTTTTGGCGGCTGTAATCAGCCTTTCTTTACTTTTATAATTATTATTATTTACCCACTAGAAGTTTTCACTCGAGTCATTATCATTCATGACAATAAGAAGTGGTATTCCCTGAATTCTGCGTGACAAAAGTTTCCCTAGATTTCGAATACTTTGCGCTTCTTTCACTAACCGTCGCAAATCATTTTGCTTTGTTACAACAACCGTTTACCATGGATTTCTCGCTGGCAACGATGGTTCGTCTTCTCTGTAATTTGAGTGGAAATAAGTTGTCCCCAAGATTCCAGTACTCTTTGCAACCTTACAATGGAGGTTTGGTTGGTGCTCACCTTCCCTGGTCTTTCCATCCTCAGGTAACCTTCACTACCATTTCATGTAGTGCCAGCCGTGTGAGTGTGTGTTCTTTGGGGGGACGGGGGATAAATCTCAAATTATGTTATTTTTGGCAGATTCGGTTTTCTTTAGATTTATGCAATGCTCATTCTTGTTATGTAGGTTGGTTTCCTCACTCAAGGATTTTACTTAATATTCCAGATATTTTTAACAGTGCCGTGCTTTGTATCATGTCAATAGCCTGTTTGACTCCCATTTTCCATAGAATTATTCTAGCAGCAATGTATTCTAAGAGCAATGTATTCTAAGAGCAATGTATTCTAGAAATATACATAATTAACGAATTATATTTGACAACTTATTATTAAATTATTGGTTAACAAACGAAACAGAACCATTACCCAAAATGTGAAGCCTGCAACCATGAAGAGGGAGGCTAGAAAATAAACAAATCAACAGAGTAGAGAGAGGCACCCGTTGAGAAATAGGAGTGAACTTGGGGTTCATGAGTGCAAACTTGGAGAGTTAGCAGACCGTAACATATATTTGACAATCACACACTTTGATCGGTTTTAAATCCCCCTTTCTTTTATCCTTTCTCTTTTTCTTAGCATCCGGCTCCTGCTGGTGATTTTTCCAATGCGAGATTCTCAATTTTCATTTTTTATTTTATTTTTATTTTTATTCAGTCTCTGAAAAGATGCTGTCGCATCGAAACGTTGGTTGATTGACGTTAGACTGTAATATTGTTTATGTAATTAAAAAAATTCTCTACTGGAGCACATGAGCACTTTTGAAAATATTGGTTTCATGTTCATTTTTTAACACATTTGAACTTGATCAATTATATATATATATATATATATATATATATATATATATATATATTATTAATGACAATATATGTATTAGCATATGCCATATCAGTTCATATTATATTCCAATAACCATTGTTTTATTTTTTTATTTTTTTTCACATTTCCAAAAAAATATAAAATTTTTGTGAGATATATTTTTTACGGTCCGTTTCATTTGTCTTGTACCAAACAACATTTTTATGTCAATATCGTCTCTGCAACACTACAAAATCATCAGAAAAAAAATCACAAAGAGTAAAAAGTACTTGGATTAAAGTGTCTTGAAAAAACCTACACTATACAGTAGTATATTTTAGGGTGAACACAAACAAAAAACAAACAAAGAGAGAGCAAAAACTCACACGAGGGAGAGCTCACTAATACGCCATTTTGAATTTTTCGTTCAAAGCTAGTACATCCTAAAAGTTGTGCGAACAATTATAAATTTTAATTCAGTAATATTTCCTAAAATAGTTAATAAGTTTTATATTTTATTTATAAAAATTCTAATTAACTTGAAGATAATTCTTAACAAATTTTTTTTTTTACTAAAGTTACATCAATGTTTATTTAGGTCATTTGGGTACGAAACTCATTTGAGTTCAACATTTTAGAGCTAGTTTCATAATGTCAGCCGTCCATTTAAGCAACTATTAAAATTATTATACTTTGGTGTTTTTGTGGAAGATATATAGTATTTACTAATAAATCTTTTCCATCGCATTATCGTGTGAAAAGCGACAAGCACGAATATAAATACCAGGTTTCACTTTAATTTCATGTTATATTTAATATTAGGTCGTGTGCATTCTAGTATTTATTTATAAATAGGTCTATTAATATACATACACGAATATGTTTAGTATCTATTAATAAATCGTTACCATATATATATATATATATATATATATATATATATATTATTTCGGTATAACATGTACGATGAAACATTGTGTTTCTTTTTCTTCTAAAACCTAAATTAAGTGAAAATAAGTTGTTTAGGAATAATGTCGAATCCCATTTCACTGTAAATAATTTACGTAACTAAAATAGGAATTAACCCATCCTTGTCTATTTTTCAACTATCACACCGCTATGGTTCCAAATATCGAAGGGGGCTATTAAATATTTATTCATTTATTTTATTTTATTTTTTTATGAAATGATTAAAAAAAAACCCCTCATTTTTAAGAATTATGAGGATTCAAAAGTAGTTTAAGGACATGTATACTTAAAGTTAATCGTGATTACGTTTAAAATCTAATTCGCATTACAGGCATATCAGGTCCCACTTTAATCGTATGCCTATATTTAATATTAGGTCGTGTGCATTCTTTTATTTATATATTAATATGCTCAGTAATATACATATACTAAGAGATCCGAACGCAAAACGCGACAAGCGGCATTTTCAAAATTCTGCAAACTGACCCTACAGAAATGGTTGTATTTCAACGCACATATTATATATATATATATATATATATATATATAATTAAATCTTACTTTCTTCCAGATTTTTCCTCGGTCACTAGAGTCGCATGTGTGATGCCCAAATATCACCATATTTTGGGGATATACCCTTTTATCAAGTTTTCTATTTCTTTCTCTAAGGTTACTATCTTTATCATCAATATAGGTTTTATTATTGTTGCTGGCTGCAAAATTGCTATGTTTTAAGTACATCACCCTTCATCTTAATATTACAATTATTATTATAATTAGTACTATTATTATTATTATTATTATTATTATTATTATTATTATTATTATTATTATTATTATTATTATTATTATTATTATTATTATTATATTATTATTATTATTATTATTATTATTATTATTATTTTTATTATTATTGTTTTTATTACAATTATTATTATAATTATTATTTTTATTATTATTGTGTTATTACAATTATTATAATTATTATTATTATTATCATTATTATTTTATTATTATTACAATTATAATTATTATTACTATTATTATCATTATTATTATTATTTTATTATTATTATTATTATTATTATTTTATTATTATTATTATTTTATTATTATTATTATTATTATTATTATTATTATTATTATTATTATTATTATTATTATTATTATTATTATTATTATTATAAATCTATACACATTCGATATTGATCATGGTAATAGCAAATACTGCAAACTTGATTTAATTTCATGCAGTATGAATAAATTCATGGGAACAAAAAATCAATCGCCGTAGACGGACATATCGATCGACTATTATTATACATATGAACATAGTCTTATACAAGAGAGAAAGATGGAGACGTATCGATCGAATACTAGACGAAAAGATAAATATAGAGATACTGATGGACTGAGTTTATATATATATATATATATATATATATATATATATATGTGTATATATATGTGTGTGTGTGTGTGTGTTCAAGTGAGAGAGAGATAGACGGTTCGTCTGACGATAAAACGTCACTCTCTCTCTCGTTTGATAGATGACGTAAGCATTTTGTGCTGTCATCCACTGTGCACGGTTATCCCATCCACATGTTTTAAGAGACAACGCCATCCTTTAGCGACATCATCCATAGTGTACGGTTATCGTCACATCTGTTTTAGTTGATAACGTCATTAAATAACGACGTAATCTAGACAGCTCACGGTTTAGATTTTCGTTTAATAGACAACACGAAGAATAAAGAATCTCCCCCCCCCCTCTCTCTCTCCTACTTGACGGATGACGTCATCAATTTGTGACGTCATCACAAGTGTTCGTTTATTCCTCGTCTCTGTTTCAATAGTGTAATCTTTTAGCGACGTATCGATATTCTGACGTAATCAAAATGATGACATCATCAAGTTAAGACGGAAACATACAAGCAAACAAGATCCGCAGTCGTAATAGTATATATATATATAAAGAGAGAGAGAGAGAGAGAGAGAGAGAGAGAGAGAGAGAGAGAGAGATTATAGTTACACTTCAAAACATCGGCTGAAGAATCGGTCACATTTGGTATCTTTAACACTGCGGGTTGAGTTTCAAGTGTTTTCATGACATCGAAGGTACCGACAAAATGATGTATAATTTGCATTGTACAAAATATATATGCTCTTCCACAAGTAATTGAGCACTCTTGTTGTAAAATAAAGAAAATATAATTAAGAAATAAAACGGTTAAAAATGATACCCAATAAATATTATATGATTTCACATCATTTTTGTCCTTTTATTTCTAATTATTATTTTTAATTTATTTTCTTATTTAAATTTTTTTTAACATAGTTCACCCCAAACAAGGCAGGTCGCCACTGTAGACGCAACGGGCTACTGAGAAAAAAGGAGAAGGTTTGGGATGGGGTCAACCTTAATTGGGAGCTGCGCAGCGAGATCTCTGTTTTCATTAGTTTTAAATTTCTGCATGTCAGTACCGTCGGGGAAACAGCTGGCAAGGAGGGAGTTCCAGAGTCCAGCAGCATGAGGAAAGAAGCTATTGGAGTAGAAAGCTCTCCGGCATCTGGGGACATCCACGGTGAATGGATGAGATTTAGCTTATTGTCGAGTTTGTCTAGTGAATTTACGTCGAGGAGGCACCAAAGTAGCCAGTTCATCGGAGCATAGTCCATTGAAGTATTTGTAAAACAAGCACAATGGTGCTACATTGCGGCGATGGGATATGGGCTGGATTTTGGTTGACAGTGAGGGACCTATTAGGTTGGTGACTCTTTTTTTAACCTTGTCAAGGAGGGAGAGACTAGTGGATGATGCACCAGCCCAGATGCGGAAATAATACTCCACGCATGGACGGATGGTGGCTTTGTAGAGATACAGGATAATGTCAGGTTTGAGGAGTTTACTAGCACGGTAGAGGGAGCCCACCTTCTTTGCTGCAGCCTTGGCAATGTCTTCAATGTATTTGTTCCAATTCATGTTACCTGTGAATGTTAGGCCGAGGAGTTTGCATATTGAACTCTCAGGTAAGGTGTTATCTGCCATGACAATCGATGATGTGAGAGTTTTTTTTGTAGTTATTGAAGGAAAGTAGCTTTGTCTTTGCGGCATTAAAAGTTACCAACCATTTATGATCCCAATCCACTACAGCCTGGAGGTCATTTTCTAAGGATTCAGCCATTGCCTCGGATATGATCGCGCCTGTTTTGCCAGTATAACGAGAGTAAAGCGTGGTGTCGTCAGCAAGTAAACCAATCTCAGACTCTATGTCATCAGGGAGATCGTTTGTGAAGATCGGGAACAATAAAGGTCCAAGGATAGAACCCTGAGGTACACCAGCATTTATGTCATGTTGCTTAGATGAACGGCCATCGATGGCAACTTGAGTATTACTTTTCGATAGGAAGGATCTAATTATATTAAGTAATTGCCCAGTAATACCGTATGAGCATATTTTCAGGAGAAGCCCTTTATGTCATACCTTGCCAAAGGCCTTAGATATATCAAGCGCTACTGTCCTAGCTTCACCTGTCTTGTCGAGTGTATAATACATGAGTTCAGAGATGACCGTTAGGATGTCTGCAGTAGATCATGCTTGTCTAAATCCATACTGGCGGTCAGATAGAAGTTTAGAATTAACTAAGTGCCGTACTATCGTAAGATTGATTAATGATTCAAAGACTTTTACAAAGATCGGGAGTAGACTGATTTGGTGGTAGTTCTGAGGATCGGTTCTATTCGCAGAATGCTTGTAGACTGGTACCACAGAGGCAATTTTCCAGCTATCCGGGAAGCAAGATTCAGCCAGGCATTTGTTGTAGAGTTTGGAGAAGACGGGGGCCAGTTCAGCAGAGCATTTTTTTTATTACTATTACAGGTATAAGATCAGCCCTAAAAGGTGTCAAGGTTTTTCATGATGTAGGATGACCTAGGATGGGTTGGTGACTAGGTTATCAAGTGTGACTTCAGTCCGCAATGGGAATTTTGGGAGGGGTGGTTATCTTAGTCCAAAGTGGTGTTAGAGGCGAAACGCTGGGCAAGTAGTTCAGCCTTATTAGTTGCCGTGCAAACGACATCATTGTGGTTTGATAGTGGAGGAATAGTTGATTAACCATTGTTCACTACACTATTGTAGATTTTCCAGAAATCGCCAGTACTTAGTTTCTGTGACTGAATGCGTTTTTTCGTTTTTAAAGTATACCTTCTTTTTGCTTCACCTATCACGGTCTTACAATTATTTCTTGATTCTATAAATTTCTGTCTATTAGTAGCGGTCGAATTTACGGATATTTGTGAATGTGAGCCTCAAGGGTTGAGGCGAAAGTGTTTTTTGTTGGATGTCCGGTTTAGGTTTGATTTTATTTTTTTGTAATGACATGTTTGTTTTGTTATGAAGTGTTTGGGCAAGGTGGGTGCTAATAAGCTCACACAACCAGTCCATTAGCCGCGACCTGGTCCATGGGGGTTGTGGCCTCGGGAAAGCCCACCGGAGATAATTGCAGTGCCCTTTTCCATGCGCGACATGGCACATTCAACTACCCACGGTATTATGCAACTGATGATAGAGCAGCCGTTCTTAGCGCTACCCAAGAGTTTGGGCTTCTGTTCGGTCAGTCGGAAACAGCAGCCAGACAAGCTGTCTAATCTGTACCCTCAACCTGTCGGAACAAGAGAGACCCGGACTGGTCATGTAAGACTTAGTGACGAAAAACTTTCCCCAAGTTGTCCAAATAGAGAGAAAGAGAAACAGCATTCATTGTCCTAGTAAGGAAACAGGGCTAGGCACTTGGTGTTCTTGAAGCGTCCCAGCGCTGGTACATCTGCGCCTGGCTAATAGACAAAGAAGGAGTGCAAGGGCCGGCGATAGGCAGAACCTATCTACTCCTTAAGCAATTGTAGGTTTGCAAACCGGATATTTCGTTCGAGATTCCAACTCTAGAAAGGTTGTCGATCAGGACTAAGGAGGCCTCCCTCCCCACGGCGTAAGTAGCTGGTAGCAAGGTTTTTTGTCAGAGATTGCCTTCTCTTAGATAGATAGCCTTACAAGGTCTTACGGAAAGGTTGAAAAGTTCCCTCGTTTAAGTTTAGCGTAATGTCTAGAAAATTTACCTCGTTGCAATTGGGGGTCACTTCAATCCTCAAACCTAAATATTTAAAAGCCTTATTTAGTTTTTTATGCATCCTAGATATTAGAGGACCGTTGCTATTAGGTACGATGATCAGTCCGTCATCTCTATATAGGCCAATTTGGTTGGGGGTTACAATTCGACTGATTATATATATATATATATATATATATATATATATATATATATATATATATATATATATATATATATATACATTTTTATTTATACAAACATTATTGGTCACATATGTTTCGGTTGTACTCTTCACAGAGAGTCAACCTTTTCAGACCAAAGACTTCAGAGAAGTGGGATGGATTTGGAGACCTTTTTCCTTTAAATATGTAACCAATAATGTTTGTATAAATAAAAAATTATACTTATGAAGAGCTCTACTTATTATTGAGCACTTTTTATAAACACTTGAGTTTTAACGGATTTACATCTACAGAAACTAACACAATACATGTACTATATATATATATATATATATATATATATATATATATATATATAGTACATAATGGAATAATATACACTTTATGTATATATATGTAGGCTTTGTGTATGTGTATACATATATACATGTATGTATATATGGGTGTATTCTCATGTGTGTGTGTATGTATATGTGGATACTTTTATAATCCCTAAACTAAAGTTTGAAATTCAAAAATTCAATAAAATAAAATAAAATTTAAAATAGGAATAAAAAATAAAATAAATAAATAAATAAAATAAATAAAAAAAGAGAAATTATAATAATGAAAGAATAAATAAATATATAAATAAATAATAATAACAAAGGAAAATAAAATAAAAAAATAAATAAAATAAATAAATGGAATAAATTTATATAAATTTAGTTCTAGGTGTATTATACCCTTGAAATACCCTTAAATAAAATAAATATGTATTTAGATATTTACACTTTATATATACATATATGTGTGTATATATTTTTATCTCTTAATTCCCCCCGTTCCCTTTCCAACGTTTCCTCTTATCCCCCCATTCCAACGGTTCCTTCCTACCCTCATGACATTAATTCCTTCCACAATTGATTTAAATTTCTTCTCAAATTTCAAATCTCATTTATAAACATATTTCGTTTTTTCTAAGTTATCCCCCTTTGACTGCCCATATAATAATAACGGCCCACACGTAAATTTAAATTTAGAATTGAATAAATAAAGTAAAGTTAATGAATCATATAAAATAAAAAATAATCAAATTATAATAATTAGTATATAAATAAACAAATGTTAATAAGATGTTAACTTTAGCTGAATAATTATTTAATTAAATTTTGACATTTTCTGCGTTCCTACTCCCAATAGTCTGCTGCAGTGTTTCAACATTTTGATTCCGGTTTTCCCGTTTTTTCGACCCTTTCGGTCTTTAATTTTTGTCTTTTGATAATGAAAGATTTTTTTCGAAACTTTAAGATTACCTTTTGCCGAACTTTTTATTTAACTGACAGTATTTACTATTCTGGTACTTAATCTGTTTTTACGTGAAATATTAATATATCGTTTTGAGATTTGTTTTCTCTTCTCGTTTATTTCTGTTCACTTTTTCTACCTTCCAGCAACTACATCGCATTGCTACAGCCTCGGATTACAAACCTACACTTATATATATATATATATATATATATATATATATATATATATATATATATATATATATATATATATATATATATATATATATATCACAACTCGTGGTCGCTAAAAATGTAAATGCTATAGTAATAGCATTTAGCAATATGCATCAGGTCAGCTGGTAAGGTGATGTAGTGTATTCTTTGTGCGTTGACGGAGGTCGGCGTCCTCTAAGTGCTCTAAATTTTCTGTTCATGTCTATACGTTTGGGAGGGAATGGTGAATTATCGACGTACCATATGCGTTCATTGGGTTTTGCATCGATATATCGGTCGACCGTTAACTCTATCAGATGACAACCTAACGTTTCGCATCATTCCAAAGATTAATGGTATGCATAGGTATTGTAAAAATAGGGACGGCTATCGATCTGCTGATCACAGATAGCGCAAAACTGTTAGTGTCTATGGCATGTTGTTTTTGGTGTCTAATTGTCCGCTTGTGGCTCATGAGTTTGGAAAATATGCGGAAATTCAGAAAATGTTCAATTAAGATTTCGAAATCTTTAAATGACGATTGATAATTTGTAGTATTTAGAGTATTCGAAATACTATTCTCATCTTGGATGTTATCTTCACAACGTTTCGGCCGATGTAACCTCTAACCTATTTCAGGTGTATCTTGCCCAATTCTGACATTTTTGCAAGGACCTGTGATGTAACGAATATATGTGCTAAATAGTATCGATTGAAACAGTTTATCCCACCTAAGGCTATTCTCTATTAAACTTTAAATTTTTACACTTTTAAAATCTGTTTGACATATCAATTACTTCAAATCTTCAAGTAAAATCATTTCAAATCTATTATTACAATAGGAAACCTGCTGTTTGATTAAATGTCGGCGATGCACACACTTGAATTTGCCAAGTTACTTAACTCTAATGAAGTTTTAACGGTAGGTTAAAAAAAGAATAGTTTTTACATCTAGTCACGTGACCCTTACGGATTGTAACTTTGCTTCTTCTTTTTCCAATATATATATATATATATATATATATATATATATATATATATATATATATATGTATATATATATATATATAGGGTAAGGTACACGATAAGTCATGAAAATGAAATGCCGTGGTAGACAAAATGTGTGAACAATGACAAACGGAAAACAGGTTAAAATGCAGGAGAAAAACAAAAACGAGAGATTTGACCGGTTTCGTTCGTGTTAGCGAACGTCTTCAGTTTTTATCCTGCATTTTACCCAGTTTTCCGTTTGTCATTTGCCACACACACACACACGCGCACACACACGCACACACACACATATATATATACATATATATACATATATATATATATATATATATATATATATATATATATATATATATATATGTGTGTGTGTGTGTGTAACCCCTAAATGTTAAATTTTACAAAGAAAGAAATTACAATGTTCCCATGTTACTCACTGTGTAGCCTAAATATATGTTTAAAACTCATAATGATCAGTTAATTAGTTTAGAGAATAATCATATATATATATATATATATATATATATATATATATATATCATACCTACCTTTATATGATGACTGTAACGTCTTGTCAGATGAGTACCCCTCCTTCATTCAGAAAAGTGTTATTGTCTGAAGGAGTATCTGTACTGAGATTGTAAATAAAGAGATCTAGCTGTATACGACAGCTAGACCCCCTCTCTGTTCAAAATGTTGATCCAGCAACAAGCGAAAACAAGATAGCCAGTAACAAGTTGAAACTGCAGAGCAACATGATGTGAAGAGTGGTGTTCCACTAAAGCTTTTTAAACAGGGCACCGCACACATCGAAAAGTCGAACGAAAATCAACATTCCTTAACTTTATATTATATATAACCCTAAATATAAAGAGATATACAATTTCATTGAACTGATACTACATTTTGATCCCAGATGAAATAGATCGTATTGTACAATACTAATTAAATGATGCTAGTTGAGGGTGGGGATTTGTTCCTTGTTAATAACTTTGGTAAAAAGATTAATGATAAAATGGGGGGTAATTATCCTTGTATATGTTTAGTGGTTTGTGGGGTTTTCCTCATAAGAGAAGCGAGAAATCTTGCAGGCCTCTCGGGCTATGCATTTGATCGTTAATGAATATTTTTCTTTGTCCAGTTGTGCGCGCGTTGTTTTCTCGAATTTACTCAGACCCAGTGATTTGGAAAAGCGGGGGAGGAAGGCGGGGTTCAAATTGAAGCTGTTTTTTTTTTAATTGCGGAAAAACATCTGTCCCAGATGAGCCGCTGCCGAGTCATGCGTGTGTTTGCTTTCGGGCAGTTTCATACGAACAGAACTCTATACAAACGTACGGGCGCGCACGCACGCACACATGCGTAGGGTGCGGCGTGAGTGTGTTTGTGAGGGTTGTGGCGAGGGACACCGTAAATGAACAACAAAGGTATTTAACCGCAATTATTAACTGCTTCTCAGACGATCAAGCGGACGACAGTTAAAATTATGAGACAATCTCCGCACATGTATTTATTTTCAGTGCATTGGGCATTTAAGAAAAACTCAACCCACTCCCCCTAACAGGTAAGTGATGAGTGTTCAGATACGCGTCAGATGGTCGCAGGTGTTATTTCCGAGTCTTACCTTCTCATATAGTTTTTCTCTGAAGGCTTGACAGTCAAGTTTACTTTATTATTCCACTAATATCTATGTAAAATGCATGTAAAAAATGTTTTTGCTTCGTGGATTTTCTTTCGGGAGTAATCGTTTGGTCTTCTGATGAGCTGCATGAATAAAAGATCCTAGTAATTGCACGTTTATTATCCGTTGTCTGTTTATGTGCGAAACAAATGTTGTCTAGTTAGTATTCAAACTCTCTTCCGGTGTCTAGTAGGTATTCAAGCTCCATCCTGGTGTCTAGAAAGCATCAAGCTCTCTCCTGGTGTGTAGACAGTATTCAAGTTCTCTCCTGGTATCTAGTATAGATTCAAGCTCTCCCCTGGTATCTAGTAAGCATTCAAGCTCTCTCCTGGTGTCTAGTAGGAATTCACGCTCTTTCCTGGTGTTTAGTAGGCATTCCAGCTCTCTCCTGATGTCTAGTAGGCATTCAAGCTTTCTTCTGGAGTATAGTAGGCAGCCAGGCTCTCTCCTGGTCTCTATTAGGTATTTAAGCTCTCTCCTGGTGTCTAGTAAGCATTCAACCTCTCTCCTTGTGTCTAGAAGGCATTCAAGCTCTCTCCTGGTTTCTAGTAAGCCTTCAAGCTCTCTCTGTGTGTTTATTAGTTATTCAAGCTTTCTCGTTGTATCCAGTAGATATTTAAGCTCTCTACTGGTGTCTAGTAGGCAATCTAAGCTCTCTGCTGGTGTCTAGTAGGCAATCTAAGCTCTCTCCTGGTGTCTAGTAAGAATTCAAGCCTTCTCCTGGTTTTTGATAGGCATTGAAGTCCTCTTCTGGTGTCTATTAGGCATTTAAGCTTTTTCCTGGTGTGTGCGCGTGTGTGTGTGCGTGTAAATTCACAGATTTAAAATAACATTAAAACCAGATTTAAAGAGTCAACATTTTAAAACACATTAAAAAAAGACATCTAAAATACATTTTGCTGGAAGTTAGCAAAAGAGATGATAAAAAGTCACAAGCACATTTAAGGTACATCAATTAAAATCTAAATAAATTAATGAAAAAGTGGGTTTCATTCATACATTATTATCTAAACGCGTTACTGCTATTTAAATCAACAATGTAACATAATTTTTTTAAATACTGTATATATATATATATATATATATATATATATATATATATATTAGTACAAATAAACGATTAAAAGAGAATCTATTGAATTTCTAATTGTCATAACTGTTTTTTAAACAATTTATAATAAATTAATGTTTGGTATTATTCATTTGTAATTATATTGTTCTATATCATATATATATATATATATATATATATATATATATATATATATATATATATATATATATATATAAGTTATGAAAATATATTTATCGTAATTAAGCTACACAGAGGCTCCCGTTTTCATCCTTGGGGAGAATCTTCATTTTAGCCTCAAGATTCCACCCGGGGATGAAACGCGGGAGCCTCTGTGTAGCTCAACTACGATAAATATATTTTCATAACTTACCATATATATATATATATATATATATATATATATATATATATATATATATATATATATATATATATATATATGCCATAGTTTTGTTGATATTAGCAGTTATTAATTAAATTGATTTAATAAAAATAGGGTAAATTAGGAAAATCTTTCTTGAAATGTCTTGTATTCGTTAATTTTCAAGAAATGTAATTAAAATTAAACTAACGTCGTTGTCTAGAAAGAAAGATGTCATCGACAAGATATATATATATATATATATATATATATATATATATATATATAGAGAGAGAGAGAGAGAGAGAGAGAGAGAGAGATTTGACACACCATCGCTCAGGCGAATTGATTTCTTTGTTCACATTTTTTACTGTTTATAAATTCATATGAATAAATTCAGAAGTTTACAAAAACTTATGGGTGCAATATTTATCATTTCAATTTTTTGTTCTAAGTAGCGAATTTGCGAAGCGATAGCGAGCTGTCGACCCCAACTAGTAACGTAATATGGTTCTATAACAGTCAAGTTATAAAGAATTACTACAACAGTGCGCAATACACGAGTAGAGCTCACTAGTACAGGTGCAAATGGGTTAACGTTGCAACTGATATCGCATATACATAAGCAGTATATAAAAGCACGATGTTGTGTAAATGTGTATTAACTTGAAATAAAGCATTGTCACTTCACTGTTAGTGCGAGAAATGAACCCAACTTATTCATTTCCATTTTTTTTTTAAAATCTACACAAAATCACCAGAAAAAACTTAACAATCCCGCTACCTCCAAACTAGTTTACTTACCCGCCAACATATAGCTCTATGTGTAGCGCGCCATCAATTTGTTTTTTATACTGCACCTGGTGGTGGTAGTATCCCATTATTTTGAGATCATATCTTATTTTGCGTAAATTTAACCCTTAGTTATGGCTTCACCGGAGAATTAAGGTGGAAGCCGTCGTATCTACATAATCAGTTATATTTTACTTCGATTCTATTTATTCACTTCCATTTAATGCTTGTTTAAGTTTCTAGCAATACCTGCTGGTTTAGAAACATGGTGGGTGTGTGAATATATAGTTGGGGGTGTATTGATGAATTATTAACAAGTTGAAATCAGATTGTCCAGCAAAACGGTTAAAGTGGCAAGACTCCGGAATCAAGGGTTCCTGAAAATCAGCATTACACCTGTAGTATGGAAATATACTTATGGCAAGCAAACCATGCAAAAACCTTATATTTCATTCCAAACGGGATTTCTTCGGGATAATTTTGATGGTTAACATTCTACAATCCATTTTATAAGCAAATGATGTTTACACTGTGGAGGTCCCCAGATGCCGAAGAGCCTTCTTTCCCAGTGTGGCCGGCCTCTGGAACTCCCTCCCTGCTTCCTGTTTCCTCGACTGTACTGACATGCAGAAATTTAAAACAAATGTAAACAGATGTCTCGCTGTACAGCTCCCAACCTAGGATGACCCCAAATAACTTACACCCTATCTATTAGTATCCCCTTACGTCTACAGTGATGGTCTGCCTTGTTTGGAGTGAACTTTGTTAAAAAAAAAAATCAAACCCCTACCAATTAAAGCTACTAATTTTATTGCCTATACAAACATTTACACCCCCCCCCCCTATGAATTCTTATTAGCTGATAATTTTTACGGATTTCCATTAAGAGTTGGACGCACCTCAAGTTATATTTCGTTTAATTTACGGGTTACATTTGAAAAGGAGACGAATTTTAACTCGACACCGGATACTCATGTACGATGACAGTAAGCGATTGAATAAATTTAAGAAATACAAGAGTATTTAAAACAAAGTCATTTAACTACTTTTATCCAAAAAATAGACTAAACAAAATAATGTAAGTGTTTGAAATAAATTTAAAAAGATATGATTTTGTTCATCTGTTCAAAAATAACAAAGGGAACATTTAGAATTGTATTTTTATTATAATAAGATAAGTTGTTAACAAAACAAATTATTAAGTATTTGTTTTTATTTTTTATGAAAATACCGCTGTAGATGGGAGATAGAAAAAATAATAATTACAAACCTTTAATAAAAAAATATATCTTTTATGAATCAAATATTTTGAAATGTCTTCTTTTATTTCTATAAACAAAGTTTTGAAATGTCTTCTTTTATTTCTATAAACAAAGTTTTGAAATGTCTTCTTTTATTTCTATAAACAAAGTTTTGAAATGTCTTCTTTTATTTCTATAAACAAAGTTTTGAAATGTCTTCTTTTATTTCTATAAACAAAGTTTTGAAATGTCTTCTTTTATTTCTATAAACAAAGTTTTGAAATGTCTTCTTTTATTTCTATAAACAAAGTTTTGAAATGTCTTTTTGTATTTTGTGAAACGACAACATAGTATGTGTTTTGATTTTTATGTAAATATAATAAAATAGCTTTGTATTTTAATAGTATTATTTTAATCAAATAATGTATAACAATTTAGTAACAAAAATATAGAAGCAAACATTGTTTTAAACAAAGATTTTTGTATTTTGAGAAACGACAACATAATATGTGTTTTATAATTATTTTTTTAACATAGTTCACCCCAAACAAGGTAGACCGCCATTGTAGACGTAAGGGGCTACTGAGAAAAAGGGTGACATTTTTGGGGGGAGGGTCAACCTAAATTGGGAGCTGTGAAAGGAGATGTATGTTTACATTAGTTTCAAATTTCTGCATGTCAGTACCGTCAGGAAAAAGAGCAGGGAGGGAGTTCCAGATGCCAGCAGTACGAGGAAGGAAGCTTTTGGAGTAGAAAACTCTTCAGCATATGGGGACCTCCACAGTGAATGGATGGGATTTGGCAGATTGTCGGGTTGGTCTAGTGTATTTACGTCGTGGGAGCATCAGAGCAGCAAGTTCATCGGACCACAATCTATCGAAGTACTTGTAAAACAGGCACAAGGATGTAACATTGCAGCGATGGGACAGGGGCTGAAGCTGGGTGGTTAGTGAGGAATCTATTAAGTTGGCGACTTTTTGGGGGGGGCCTTGTCTAAGAGGGAGAAACTAGTTGATGATGCCTCAGCCCAGATGTGGCAACACTACTCCACGCTTGGGCGGATGGTGGCTTGGTAGAGATATAGGATAATGTCAGGTGTGAGAAGTTTACTAGCACGGTAGAGGGAATCCACCTTCTTTGTTGAAGCCTTGGCAATGTCTTCAATGTATTTATTTAAATTCCTGTTATCTGTGAAAGTTAGGCCGAGGAGTTTGAATGATGAACTCTCAGGTAGGGTATTATTTGCCATGACCATCGGTGGTAAAGAGTTTTCTTGTAGTTATTGAAGGAAAGTAGCTTTGTCTTTGCAGCATTAAAAGTTACCATCCATTTTTGATCCCAATCCATTACAGACTGGAGGTCATTTTCTAAAGATTCAGCCATTCCCTCGGATATGTGTGTGTCTGGTTTTCCCACATGACGAGAGTAGAGCGTGGTGTCGTCAGCAAATATAACTATCTCAGTCTCAATGACATCAGGGAGGTCATTTATGAAAATCAGGAACAGTAGAGGTCCAAGAATGGATCCCTGGGGTACACCAGCATTTATGTCATGTTGCTAAGATGAACGGCCATCGAAAACAACCTGGACATTTCTTTTTGTTAGGAAGGATTTAACTATATTAAATATTTGTCCAGTAATACCATATGAGTGCAGTTTTAGGAGAAGCCCTTCATGCCAGACCTTGTCAAAGGCCTTGGATATATCAAACACTACTGCCCTAGCTTCACATGCCTTGTCCAGTGTATGATATATGCTTTTGGAGATGACCGTTAGGATGTACACAGTAGATCGTGCTTGTCTAAATCCATACTGGCGGTCAGAAAGAAGTTTAGCATTAACTAAGTGCCGAACTATCGCTAGATTGATTAATGATTCAAAGATTTTAGCAAAGATCAGGAGTAGACTGATTGGGCGGTAGTTTAGAGGATCAGTTCTATCTCCAGAATTCTTAAAGACTGGTACCACAGAGGCACTTTTCCAACTATCAGGGAAACGAGATTCAGCAAGGCATTTGTTGTATAGTTTGGAGAGGACAGGGGCCAGCTCAGCAGAGCATTTCTTTATTACTATTACTGGTATAAGATCAGGCCCACAGGCTTTGGAGGTGTCAAGGTTTTTTATGATGTCTCTGACTTGAGATGGGGTGATGACCAGGTTCTCAAGTGTGGCTTTAGTCCGCAATGGGAATTTAGGGAGGGGGTTTGCTGAGTCCAAAGTGGAGTTTAATGTGAAACGCTGGGACAGTAGTTCAGCTTTATCAGTTGCCGTGCAAACAACATCGTTGTGATTTGATAGCGGGGGAATTGTCGATTGACCATTGTTCATCACACTATTTTATATTTTTATGTAAATATAATGAAATAACTTTGTATTTTAATAGTAATTTTTAAAGCAAATCTTTTAAAACAATTTAGTAACAAAACTAAATAAGCAAACATTGTTTTAAACAAAGTTTTTAAATGTCTTTTGTATTTTGTGAAACGACAACATAATTTAAAGTATTTAAAAAGAGTAATAAAAGCGTATAGAATAAAAAATATTTCCGAAATAATTTTGTTTCATTATTTGGCGCCGCCAGAGAAATTCTTGAAAGTAGCTGTCAAAGTTGTCAGCACTGGTCCCCCGCATGGTTCGAAGATTTTATTATATTTTCATGTATAAATAATTAAATATTTTTTAGATATATTTTTATATTTTTTTTATTATCATTTAATTATTTTTATTATATTTGCATGTATAAATAATAAAATATTTTTTTTATATTTCAAAAATTTTTTTATAATTTTATATTATTTTTTATATTTTCATGTATAAATATTTTTAAAATATTTTTATTATTAGTTTTTTTATTATATTTTTATTATATTTTCATGTATAAATAATAAAATATTTTTTTATATTTCAAAAATTATTTTTTATTATTTTTTTATATTTTCTTGTATAAATGATAAAATATTTTTAGAATATTTTTTATATTTTTTTATTATTATTTTTTTATTATGTTTTTATTATATTTTCATATATAAATAATAAAATATTTTTTTTTATATTTTTCTACATTTTTTAATTATTTTTTATTATATTTTTATCATATTTTTATGTATGAATAATAAAAAAAATTTAATATTAAAAAATTTTTTAAAATTATTTTTTATTATTTTTTTATATTTTCATGTATAAAGATAAAATATTTTAAAAATATTTTTTATATTTTTTATTAATATTTTTTTATTATATTTTTATCATATTTTCATGTATAAATAATAAAATATTTTTTAAATATTTTTCTACATTTTTTAATTATTTTTTTAATTATATTTTTATTATATTTTCATGTATAAATAATATACATATATTTTTAAATCGTTTCTGATAATCCATATATGATATGAAGCGACATTTACTGTAGAGTACACCGGAAGTCAGCGAAACAGTGTTCGCTTCTGGATCGCCCAAAATATATAACGAATATCAATGAAATTTTCACATTATATTTTAAGAAGTAAACGAAAACTCGAAATCATTATTTCATTGTATTTTAACAGGTGTGTCGCTATTGTTGCTAACGCAACATATTATAATTAGTATTATCAACTCACTAGGAGTTCTCACACACGGTTCATCATCAGTAGTTAATCACTGATAATCACCGGCGGTGTTCCCTGAAGTGTGAGTGACAATAAGTCTCCCCATATTTCCAGTCATCTACATCTTTTTCGACAACCATTGCAAATAGTTTTGCATTATCGCAACAGCCGCTAAGCATTGGTTTCTCGCTGGTAACGATCACTGGTCTTCTGTGGTGTTTGGGAGGCAATAATCCTCCCCAAGGTCCCAGTACTTTCGTCACCCTTTCAGTGGAGGTCTGGTTAAAGCACCCTCCCCCTAATCTCGGTCTTTCTATCCTCCATGACTTGTAACAACTTTTTTGTGTGGTATCAGCCGAGGCTGGATCAGCACATTATGTGTTTTCTTTTGGAGGGTTAGGGTTAGGGTTAGGGTTTATGAGATTTTTGTTGCAGTTTCAGTTCCCTTGGGATCATGTTGTTGTTGTTGCTGTTGTTGTCGTTATTATTATTATTATTATTATTATTATTATTATTATTATTTTTTTTTTTTTTTTTTTTTTTACTCACTAAGAGTTCTCACACAGGTCATCAGTGATTGCTCACCGACAACCGGTGGTATTCCCTGGAGTCTGAGTGACAACAAGTCTCCCCAGATTTCCAGTATTCTCCACCTCTTTTCGATAGCCACCGCAAATAAATTTGCAGTATCACAACAGCCGTTTACCATTGATTTCTTGCCGGCAAGTGTTACGATACACGCTACATGTCTACTCATATCATTTTGTAACCACAGTCTTAAATCTTCACGTATCAATTAACGGCCCTTCAGGCCTTTTTAAAACCACGAATCTGTTCACGGCATCTCAAGCCTTTTTCAATTACGGCCTCTGTTCATTTATACGTATCTTAAAGTCTCTAAAAAGTTCTCAAATAAATCTCAAGGTTTACCTTATCTTCTGTTCTCTTCTTTGGCCTGTGATTCGTCTAGTCTTCGCTGGCTGTGTCGTCTTGATCGAAGGAAGAGGTCTGTCTCAGACAGAATGAATACACGAGACACGAATTTTTTGAAGGGATATTTCACACAAATTTCTTTATTCTCACACAAGCTTCTTATTTTTCTGGTTCGTTTGCTGTCAGGGGGATTCCGGCTTCGACTCTCTCATGCCCCGGCTATTTTCCGGTTCCTTTTGGGATATCTTCTGCCCTCCCAGAACGGGGCCTTACCAGTTTACCGGCTACATGCTCGCACCCGGTCTGAACGGTATCGCCTCTAAGCTCAGACTGATTCTAAAAAGCTAAGTTCTTGTTCTCTGTGGTGACGTAATCATCATTCCCACGCTCGAGATGGGGACAAAACGACTCACTCTGATCTCTGACTCAAAGGTCACGTCAGGTGTCTAAATTTATTATGACTATTCTTGGATCAAACACTTCTCTGAACTCACTTCTGAGTCCAGAAACAAAACTTATTTTTCAATAACAAAATTAGCTATTTGATACTAGTTAACCTACTGTGCCTTGCATAATGGGGCCCTACGGTATTGTAACACTCCTTTCTTCCCTATAAACAAAAAAAACAAAAAATCCCAAGATTTTCTCTTTTTTTTAAAAAACCAACCCCTCCCTGGGACTGGTAAAAATCCGAGCCTGAGCACTCCTGGGGTTACCATCATTTCACCCCTGCCGGAATTTCCTTCGGCACCACATGACAATGTTTCCGGGATGTGGGAGAGTTTGCTCCCTACGGTCGTTACCGGCTAAAAAAAAAAGCCATCCCCTGTCATAAATCAACATCAGGCGTTTCTCGCCTTTATCTCCTGCAAAATCTACCACATAAATTCGCTCTTGCTCACACACGTTCTCCGTGCTCGACCACTTCCCAAAAATTCCCGGTATGTTGCACTTTCGGGCCACCATCACTTTCTTAGATAACTTCAACAAACGGTCGGCACACAACCGATTAAAACTAACTGCGCGTTTTATTCTCGCGAAATAGGGGAACAAAAAACAGAACAAAAAAACCTTCATTAACCTATTCTCTAATGGTCACCCTCGAAGCTTACTGAAGGTACCGTCGCTATGCTGCTTGCTATATATGGACCATACATTTCTGACACGCCCGTGCTCCCGTCGCGAATGACAGCGAACAAACACCCAGTTTCTAACTCCCAACCCCATTGGCGTGGCGTGGCACCCATCCCATGGCTCTAACTAAACGGCGTGACGGGGGTGAAATGTCGACACCACCGTTCCTGGAACACATCGGGTCACCAATCCAGGTCCATCATTTTCTTCCCTAAACCAAAATTAATTTGACTGAGGTACCCTCTCTTAAATATAAAGCTTAAATCTATTCCACTTCCATACACGGTCTACCGACGTGATTGGGGAGCAACCCTGGGTCACGAAAATTAATCACAACTTCAATATCGACCACCGTTATCGTGGCGCACCAATACGACTGTCCTGTCGTCTAACCACCGGTTCGCAGTTTTAACGCGTGTAGAGTTCGAGCACCTTTGCCCATTCTTCTCCGAGCCAAAACCCATGGCCGCCTCGTTTGCGAAAACCACGCGAGCGAACTTTATTAATCCCGCAGACCCAACTGGGCTGCACATGCTCTGTGCACAGGGATATTCTTCGAAATAACCTAATTGACCCCCGTCCGGGGTCTCCATCAACCGACCCAAACCTGCTATCAGTGCCCCCCAAACAACTCAAATACAAGATCACTTTAACCCTAACACTTTGCTGACCCACGTCACATTCAATTTAAGAACTGTTTTTTTTTTTTTTAATTACATTTTTAAATTTCTCCATCCTCTAAATATGAAAATATCATTCACTCAAGCATTAGGAACCCGGAATCCTCCATGTAACAAATACATCAATACAAGAACACACACAAAAAAAATTCATTCCACCCAACAACAACAAAATATCAAACCGAAACCGACAGAATTAATGGAGAACATATCTCCACAATACAATACAACATAATTCAAAAGATAAAGGGAAAAGAGAACAGCGCCCGACACCATAACGTAGTGACATGTCGTCAAACTCCAACCCGGACACCATCAGATCACCCGCCGCTGTCGTCGCTATTTTCCTGCAACACTTTTTAGCAGTTTTCAAAGCCCACGGGCGCTTTCTTTCTCTCTCTCTCTCTCTCTCTCTCTCTCTCTCTCTCTCTTTTTAACACGCATATACATTCTAAAAACAAAAGATTTCGGCCACAGAGTGGCATATCAATCCCTTTCTTTCTATACTCTTTCCGTCTCTGTCTCTCTCTTTCTAATACATTCTTTCTTTCTTTTTTCTAAATACGCATATTCTGTCCTCGCGTGCACATGTCATTTCAGCACATCCACCCTTTTTAACATTTCCATTCTTCCTCTCTTTCTCTCTCTTTTAATCACATACCTCCCTCGTTTTTTTTTTCTTTTTTTCGCCCGTTATTGCTTTCACCTTTGTCCCCCACCAACACAAACCAGAAAAAAAATTACAGCAACAAATTCTTAAAACACAACACAAAAATAACATAATTACGGCAAATCGTCCTTTTTTTTCTAACTAGAATGTTCTTTTCCTACAAAGTCTTAACAATTGTTTTTGCGTGTGTGTGTGCGTGCGTTCTTTTTTCTTTTTTTAACAAAATGTGTCTTTCTTTTTTTTTTGTGAATCTTAACAATTAACAAAATGTGTCTTTTTCTCTTTCTGCGTAATCTAATAATTGTGTGTGCGTTCTTCTTTCTTTTCTTTTTTTTTAACAAAATGTGTCTTTTTTTTCTTTTCTTCTTTCTTTTCTTTTTTTCTGTGTTTTTTAATAATTAACTAGATGTGTCTCTCTTTTGTGTATCTCAACAATTTTCCCCTCCGTGTCTCGTCCTTTTTTTTTTCTTCCTTTTTCTATCCATTTGGACCACACGATGTGTTCGTACTTCATGACAGCACCAGATCGATATCGAACCGTTTCATGTTGGAAACGGCAGGTCACGGCTACCAAAACAACCCCATGTTACGATACACCGCTACATGTCTACTCATATCATTTTACTCTATACGTTTCGTAACCACAGTCTTAAATCTTCACGTATCAATTTACGGCCCTTCAGGCCTTTTTAAAACCACGAATCTGTTCACGGCATCTCAAGCCTTTTTCAATTACGGCCTCTGTTCATTTATACGTATCTTAAAGTCTCTAAAAAGTTCTCAAATAAATCTCAAGGTTTACCTTATCTTCTGTTCTCTTCTTTGGCCTGTGATTCGTCTAGTCTTCGCTGGCTGTGTCGTCTTGATCGAAGGAAGAGGTCTGTCTCAGACAGAATGAATACACGAGACACGAATTTTTTGAAGGGATATTTCACACAAATTTCTTTATTCTCACACAAGCTTCTTATTTTTCTGGTTCGTTTGCTGTCAGGGGGATTCCGGCTTCGACTCTCTCATGCCCCGGCTATTTTCCGGTTCCTTTTGGGATATCTTCTGCCCTCCCAGAACGGGGCCTTACCAGTTTACCGGCTACATGCTCGCACCCGGTCTGAACGGTATCGCCTCTAAGCTCAGACTGATTCTAAAAAGCTAAGTTCTTGTTCTCTGTGGTGACGTAATCATCATTCCCACGCTCGAGATGGGGACAAAACGACTCACTCTGATCTCTGACTCAAAGGTCACGTCAGGTGTCTAAATTTATTATGACTATTCTTGGATCAAACACTTCTCTGAACTCACTTCTGAGTCCAGAAACAAAACTTATTTTTCAATAACAAAATTAGCTATTTGATACTAGTTAACCTACTGTGCCTTGCATAATGGGGCCCTACGGTATTGTAACACAAGGACCATTGGTGTTTTCTGGGGAGGTCTGGTTTGTGCTGTCCCCCATCGGTCTTCTCATCCTCCTTGACCCTATGCAAATATTTTGTGTGGTGTCAGCCTAGACTGGTACCATTGTTTTTTTATATTATTATTATTATTATTATTATTATTATTATTATTATTATTATTATTATTATTATTATTATTATTATTATTATTATTATTATTTGTACTCACTAGGAGTTCTCACACAGGTTATCATCAGTGATTGTTCACTGATAACCACCGGTGGCGTTCCCTGGAGTCTGAGTGACAAGTCTTCCCAGATGTCCAGTACTCTCCTCCTCTTTCGGTAACTATTGCAAATGACTTTGCGTTATCACAACAGACGCTTATCATCGATTTCTCGGTGGCAACGACCTTTTGTCTTCTCTGGGATTTGAATGGCAATAATCCCCGCCCCCCCCCCAAGATGCCAGTGGAGGTCTGGTTAGTGCTCACCCTCCCCAGTCCTACCATCCTCCTTGACCCTTCACGACTATTTTGTGTATCAGCCGAGACTACTTCCACCACATTTTTTTTTTGGGGGGGGGGTTATGACATTTTTTTACTTTTTCTGTTCCTTTGTTAACTGTAGTGGTGTTCTTTTTGTGTTTTTGTTTTTTTCCTATTTCATCTTCACTGTGACTGCTTTTCATCATTGCTGTTCGTTGCATGGTCTCAGTCTTCCCTTTGATTCCGATTTCTCACAGTCTTTGTTCCAGCTTTTTCAGGATTGTTCCTAGTGTTGCATAGCCACCACTCCTGCCTTGACCGCGGCAGTTCTCTTAAACCAATCAAACAACTGGTTACGGTCCCAAAAAGGCATTTGTTACACAACGCTTGTGAACTAAATCTTCTCGTAACTGAAAACAATACGAAAGTTTACGATTTGAGATTATGAAAGCGTTTTCAACCTTTTTTTAAATTCATTTCCGTAAGGTACTTCTATAGGCATTTTCAACAGGCACTTTTAATACCCATTTCCTTAGGGCGATTTTAAGCCTTCAAACTGTCAACCCATTTTCACATTAATTTTTAACCACTTCTCGTTATTTAAACCTTTTTCTTTTTAAACATTTCAAATTACGCATTTTAAAGATAGTTCTCTTTAAAATTATTTTCTCATTAAACATTGTTCATTAACCATTCCACATTAAACATTAACCACTTTAAACATTGTTCGTTAAGCATATCAAATAAAGCATGGTGCACTTTTCCTTCCTGATTTTTAGTTCTTTCAGTTTTACAGATTAGGACCCCAAAATGTTATAACCCCAAAAAGTTACCTTACATTTTCTCTCGTCGCCTGGTCGTGATCGCCGTTGGTACCGTCGGTTTCATTGTGTCTCTTTGACCGTGATCAGTATCTGTGGATACAAACTTTATGACAGGCAGAAGAAACGCGGAGACAATTTTTCTTCAGAGAGATTCTATCTTTTATTCCGCTTTGTTGTGGGGGGTTTGCCCATTCGTTCCGCGATTCACTCATTCATTCTTCTTGCTGGGGAAATGCGACGATGCACGGGAAATTACTGCTGGATCTCCAAGAGATCCAGCCATTACGACGAGCGATTACATTTTCGATTCCCTGCTCCCACTTCCTGAGCAATTCTGATAGGTCGACCGTTCAGCTTGCTCCCAAACTAGTAACTGCTTTCAAACCTTAGTTTCTCACCAAAGAAGGAGTGACGTCACAGATGTACACGTGGGACAGTCATGCAAAACATTTTTGTTCACTCATGTTTTCTGACCTTTTCTGACCCGATGTTGTCTGTGCCGGCGTCGACTTTTGAAACTTTGTTATGGTCTTTCAAAACATGATTTGACTCACAACGGTTCTCTTCGGTGCGTGTCAGCATGACCTGCACCGAGCTCGACAAAGTTCACCCCTTCTCATAATTACAACTAGTGGACCTACACACTTTTAGGCATACTAATAATACTCATAATATAACATAAGTACTCCTACGGTGATTATTATCATTATCATTATTATTATTTGTACTCACAAAGAGTTATCACACAGGTAATCGTCAGTGATTGCTCACCGACAACAACCAGTGGTGTTCCCTGGAGTCTGAGTGACAACAAAACTCCCCAGATTTCCAGTACTCTCAATATCTTTTCGATAACCACCGCAAATGACCTTGCGGTATCGCAACAGCCGCTTACCATTGCGTTCTCGCTGGTAACGCACATTGGTCTTATTTGGTATTTGGGTGGCAATAAGGCTCCCCAAGGTTCCAGCACTTTCCGCAATCTTCCAGTTGAGGTCTGGTTTGTGCTGGTTTCTCATCCTCCTTGACCCTCTACAAATATTTCATGTGGTGTCAGCCTAGACCGGCACCGTTTAGGGGGGGGGAGCTTTTAATATTTCTCGCAGTTTCTGTTCATGCGGTGTTGTTCTTCATGTGGTTTTGTTTTCTTCCTATTGTAACTTCCATGTGACTGGTTACCATTCGTAACTTATGCGGGTTGGTTTCTGCATTCGAGGATTTTCCTTAAGATTGCAGCTGTTTTGATCATTGCCGTCTTCTGTATGGTCTCAGTGATCCCTTTGATTCCAATTTCTCCCAGTCTTTTTTTCGAGTTTTTTGAGGGCTGTTCCTAGTGCTCCTACGATTATTGGTATTATACGGACTTTCTTCATGCTCCATATTCCTTTTAGTTCTCTGACTAGTTCCGTGTATTTGCTTCGCTTTTCCGTCTCTTTCATCTTCACTGTGAGCTGCTGGAACGACGAAGTCATCGATTTTGCACGAGTTTTCCATCGTGTCGATTATTATAACATCCTTGCTTGTAGTAGTTTATCTGTTTGTATGTCCATATCCCAGAGGATTTTTTTAAAATTAATTAATTAATTTATTTATTTTAATTTTATTATTATTATTATTATTATTATTATTATTATTATTATTATTATTATTATTATTATTATTATTATTATTATTATTATTAACTAAATTTACTGACTCGACATTTGTATTCAGTTTTAATAGGATTTTCAAAATTTCAATTTCTTTACGATATTGCATTATTTTTTAAAACTAAAAAATATAATAACAGTAAATAAAAATAAATAATAATGTTTAAATTACGTACTTGCGAGAAACGCATAGACACATTATCACACAGTTTCATCATTACAGAGACGACAGCATAGTTACAAAAATGAAATTACAAAAAAAGGAAACCAAACTGAAAGTAACGACTCCCGTGCAACGCCGGGGAGGTCTAGCTCGCACATAAACAAATATTATTGTATATGGCTGACAGTGAGTTCTTGGCATTCGTCCTAGAATCACAGTGTAGTACCTGTTTTATCTTTGGTCGGAGAAGGACATACCCTTCTTGACTGGGCAATTTTAATTTTTGTCTACCCCTGAAGTGCCCCTTTTTTGCGATGCTGGATATGACTTACGTTAAACACTGACCGTGTGTAACTTTGCCCTCGTGGGGAGGCAAGTAAATAGAGACATATGGAGGAAGGGAGAAGGGCGGAGAGACTGAATTACACAGTGAAGCTGGGTGAAAGGCTATCAAATGTATCATCCAATGAAAAGAAACTGATGCACCAGAAGAGAGAGAGAGAGAGAGAGAGAGAGAGAGAGAGAGAGAGAGAGAGAGAGAGAGAAAGAGAGAAAGAGAAACAGAGAGAGTAAGAGAGCGAGAGAGAGAAAGAGAGAGAGAGAGAGGGGGGAGAGAAGAGAGGGAGAAGTGGGGTCTTTTTTCTCTCTTCTTGTTATCTTTCAAAATATCGTGTGTGTATTTTTTATTTATTTATTTACTATTGATGCAAACTCTCCATTGTACTCAATTCATTGTAATCGATGGGTTGAACACGTGTTTTTTTTTCTTTGTTTTTTTTTTTTACCCGAAGCCGTTGGGTGGATTGTGGGTCCATACTTTCCGCAATGTTTTGTAAGGGATGGATCCGATAAGATTTGAACTCGGTTTGCTTTGCAATCCATTATTTCGAACGCTAAAAGTGCACTCTTCAATAGATAGATAGATAGATAGATAGATAGATAGATAGATAGATAGATAGAAAAATCGAGAGGGAAAGAAAGAGAGAGAGATAGAGAAAGGGAGAGAGAGAATGAGTGAGTGAGAGAGAGAAAGGCGGAGAGGAAATGAGAGATTCATATATATATATATATATATATATATATATATATATATATATATATATATATATATATATAAATTAATTAATTACGTTCAAATATATTGATAAAATAAACTTGAAACCAATATTTTTCAAAAATGCGCAATACAAAGTAAGGTATATATATATATATATATATATATATATATATATATATATATATATATAGATAGATAGATAGATAGATAGAGAGAGAGAGAGAGAGAGAGAGAGAGAGAGAGAAGCAGGGATGCGAACGGGAAAGAGATATAGATAGATAGAGAGATAAAGAGAAGAAGTGGGAAAGAACGATTGATTGTTCGATCGATCAATAGATAGATAGATAGATAGATAGAAGGAGAAAGAGAGAGAGGAAAGGCATATATATATATATATATATATATATATATATATATGTATATAAAGAGAGAGAGAGAGGGAGGGAGATGGAAAGGGGAAGAATGAGATAGATCGATCGATTGATCGATCGATCGATCGATAGATAGATAGATAGATATATAGATAGAGCGAGAGAGAGGGTGTGTATATATATATATATATATATATATATATTTTTATATAAAGAGAGAGAAAGGTAGAGAGAGAGTGAAAAAGAGACAGATCAATATATATATATATATATATATATATATATATATATAGAGAGAGAGAGAGAGAGAGAGAGAGAGAGAGGGAGAGAGAGAGAGAGAGAGTTAATAGAAATATATTATAAAACAAGAACACCTCCCAAAAAACAGGTAAAAACAAAAACAAATAAGATCTGAAGAAACTGAAAATATAAAGATTGGTATGAAAAAAACAACAACACACAAACAAAAACAAATAAACAGCAACAACGCCAAACACCCCCCCCCCCCCACAAAAAAAAAACCACGACAAAAAACACATGAAAGAACACAAATAAACAAACTAACGTAGACGGGGAACAAAATCGTCGACATTGTAAGTCGGCGTACTAACTCATCTTCACGCATGCGTGTGTATTTCAAACCTTTAGTAAAAACGGGTTGGATTACAGCTTTTTTGGAATTATTAAAAGGGGAGGAGGGAAAATTACGGGGAGGAGTAGGGGGGGGGGTTGTTTGATGAAAGGGAAAAAGAAGAAGAAGAAGAAGAAGAAGAAGAAGAAGAAGAAGAAGAAGAAGAAGAAGAAAACAATAGCGAGGACCAATATAGCAGCAGCATAAGAGCAGAAGAGGAAGAGGTGGTGGGCGCGGGTTGATCTCGAGTAGGGGTGGGGGTAAGTGCGGGAGGAGGGTGGTGCTCCGCCCTGCCGTTGTTCATTCATCGCATTATGTATACGGGCAGGTTCACATTCTCCCCCCCCCCACCCTCCTCCTCCTTCATTCATTTTAGTGTGTTTACGTTTTTGTTTTGTTTTGTTTTGTCGTACATCGTGGCAGCCGGCGTTTGTAAAGTGTGTTTACTCACACGCACGGACTCGCCTTAACAAACCCCTCGCCCATCCTCTAGTCCCCCCCCCCCACCTCGGCTGCTCATCGTCTGCACACCCGCACCCCCGCACCCCCATCCTACGTTTTCTCCACCTACAAACGCCCGCCCCCTATTCGCACACTTACCATATGACGCTGAAAGTCTTGCGTAAATTACACACACACACACACACACACACACACACACACACACGCGCACACGCACACAGACACTCGCGAGCGAACATGAAACGAACTATTTTCAGTGATCGATTCTGAACACTATATACTTATCGCCATTGTTGCGGGTTCGATTCTCACTGGGTGCTCGCTTCAACTAATAATTACGAATTATATTATTATATATTTTGTGTCTGTCTTGAACCGCAATTACGGCATGTTGCCAGACCTTTTGTTTTCTTTGATTCAGCAACATTGGAATTGTGTGGCTTATTTCAATACCAATTCTACTGTTGTTTTCTACATACATTTTGTGGTAGGTATAACATATTTTTTATATCAGTATTATTAACATGCAGTGTTAAAAATATTATTAGTGATGGCGTTTCTCTGTTTCATTTTACTTCAGCCGAAGTTCTCAGAAATCAAGCGCCCCCTTCCTGGAGCTAACACTTAATCTCTATATTCTATTCAAGTTCTCCTTTAATTCTCAAACGTTGAGTTAGTAAAGAAGTTAAGAACATTAATTTTCCTCTCCACAATTGACCCGTTAACTATGTCATATGTCTAGTAGGTAATTCAAATAATATATATATATATAAGTTGTCATATGCGTAAAGTAAGGTCAATTTTCCTCCGTACTTTTCTGATCGATAGCTGTTTTACTACAAGCTACTCTCTTGTAATCATGAAAGCAAATATTTGTTTAAACACAAAACGAAAAAATTCTAATCGATTTCATCGAATTTAATATTTAATCCGTTCAACAGTTTTTGTTTGGATTAGGCTTTAATAAATTTGAAACTTAAATATTATAAGTGTTTTTTGTTTAAATGTTCACGCTTGGTCCCTTCGATGGGTAGTTTTATATTGCACTACCCTCTCTCTCTCTCTCTCTATCTATCTATCTCTCTATCTCTCTCTCTCTCTCTCTCTATCTATCTATCTATATATCTATCTATCTCTATCTCTATCTATCTATCAATCTCTCTCTCTCTTTCTATCTCTCTCTATCTCTCTCTATCTATCTATCTATCTATCTTACTATCTATCTATCTCTGTCTGTCTGTCTGTCTGTCTGTCTGTCTGTCTGTCTATCTCTCTCTCTCTCTCTCTATCTATCTATCTATCTATCTATCTCTTTCTGTTAAAACTTTTTTACTACAAGCTACTGTCTTGTAATCATATAAAGAAAAAAATGTGTTTAAAAACAAAACGAAAAATATTCTAATCGATTTTATCGAATTTAATATTTAATCCAATCAACTGTTTTTGTTTTGATTAGGGTTTGATAAACTTTAAACTTCGCGTTTATGGGTGATTTTTGTTTAAAAGTTCAATTCATGCTTGATCGCCTTCGATGGGTACTTTAATGTCGACCAACTTCCTTCGCTCTCTCTCTCTTTCTCTCTCTCTCTCTATATATATATATATACACACACACACATATATATATATATATATATATATATATATATATATATATATATATATATTCGCTAACACGAACGAAACCGGTCAAATCTCTTGATTTTTGTTTTTCTCCTGCATTTTAACCTGTTTTTCGTTTATCATTTTTCACACACACACACACACACACACACACACACACACACACACACACCCACACACACACACATATATATATATATATACATATATATATATATATATTTATCGCTTTCTGTTTATTAAGTAAAAAATAAAAACTATAAAATACTGTTACATTGTGATGTCCGTGTTTGAATGGAAAAGTTTGAGTGACACCTTAAGGGTCAGAAGTAACTCCAGAACGGAAGTCGTCAAAACCATGTGACGTCCGGTCGTTGATTTTCTTTTCTTTTTGGTTGGCCAGACTTCAAGCAGAAAATACTGGGTGTCGCAAGACGAGCTATCCATTTCTCTCTCTCCCTCTCTTTCTCTCTCTCTCTCTCTCTCTCTCTCTCTCTCACTGCCACGCGTATACAAGTAACCTGCCTCTCTGATGTTCCTGATGACTGCTTTTCTTTTTCTTTTTAAATAAACCATTTTATAAATCAACATCGACGTCCGGGTCGTTTTCTATCCACAGATAGGCAAGAACCTTGGTTCGACGACGACGACGACGACAGCAAAGGTGTATAATGGTTTATACACACATGGGTACTCTAACATATAACAATAGAAATGGAAGTATCACCACAGTAGTAATACTATTTAACCTGAACCTGATGAGAAAAGTGCAAGTGCAAGTTGGAAAGATATGAAGATCTATGAGACAATGCCTCAGAAATGGCTGGAAAAAACATTGTATTTCCTATCGAAATCAGATACCGAGGTTTTATTGCCAACTCAACTTCCGCGTTCTTCAAAAATATTGGTCTTTTTAAATCAGACAAAGAAAAATATACAAAGAAAATACAAGACAAGGCTCTATCTGCATCAGCGTGGATATGGCAATCCCACAGAGTGACGACAATCCAACGAAGTCCGGTAGTATCCTGAGATACTGCTAAGGTGCTCTGGGTTAGTGGTAATTGCGCTTTGCTCCCGAAACCATGCCTAAACACACAGTCATCATCTGATGAAGGATTTGTTATAAGCAATGCTGCTTTACAAGCAACAGTTATTATATATATATATATATATATATATATATATATATATATATATATTCTATTTTCTTAGTTTTTAACTTATCATTCTGACGCTCCCTCTTAGAGGGTCAGACGATAAGGCCTTAAGGAAAATATTAGCATTTTTTTTCCACCCGCCCGTTTCATTGATTAAAAAAATGTTTCCTCTGAAATTTATCCTACGATTTTTTTGTACGCGAAATTAATATATATATATATATATATATATATATATATATATATATATATATATATATATATAATTTAATATAATGGTTTTTATTAGGTCAAACATCCCAAATTACCTTGAAAAAACACTTTATTTGCAAAGAATTGTTTCTGCCGATCTTAAAAGTGTCCATTTTCATGATATACAAAAATCACTTACGAAAGAGACTTCATCAGTACATATTTAAATATCTCCAACTTTCAGGCTGACAAAAATAAATTGCATCCATGTTGATTTACTTTTCTACTACTTATTTTTTCACTGGAAACCAAATAGAATTTTTACTTGTATTTAAAAGTTCAGGATATATAGTTTTCCTTCCACTTTTCTTCGTAATGAATTATATATATATATATATATATATATATATATATATATATAAATCAATGCGAAAGTTTTTTTAATTATTTATCACTCCTATATTCACATCAAAACGGGTTAGTGCTATTTAAAACAATAATACAACATATTATTTTAAGAAATATATACATATTTCGTAGAGAAAAAAGGCCTAATTTGCATAATTTGTCGTGTGACCGGCTCAACAATTATCTTCCACACTGGTGATTCCATTAGAATGAACGAAACATTTCGGTATTTTTTGTCAATTCTTGTAGATGTTTTAAAATTGGTGCACAATTCACAAGATGTTTCTATTATTTGGCCAACCTCTCTCTCTCTCTCTCTTTCTTTCTCTCTCTCTCTCTCTCTCTCTCTCTCTCTCTCTCTCTATATATATATATATATATATATATATATATATATATATAAGGTCAATACAACAAAAGATATAAGATGCAACTAATATCTTTAATTAGTGAACATCCGGATAAAACCGAAGCTCAATATACTGTTCTCCTCAAAGGACCATTACCGCAATGACATTACTGCAGGTAATACAAATTAAACTTTGAAAATATATAAAAAAATATATATAAAAAATACATAAAAGTATATAAAACAGCAAATATATCGGTCCAAAACATACTTTTTTTTGTTAAACTTATACGTTTCATCCAAGTCATAAAGTTTTAAACAGCTTCAAGAAAAATATCAAAGAGGTTGATTGAAAAACAATCCAGGTGGTGAATGGTATTCCAAAAACAAAAAAGTTACCCAGGCGGGAAATTTGTTTGCTATCGTTGCAGTAGATAACAGTGAAAAGTGTATTCAAGGTGTATGCAAATTAATAAAACGAGAGAAAAAAACCAAATCATATAAAAAGTTCAGAAAATTCACTTGGTGTTAAATATTATGATGTCCAAATTCAGGGTTCTTATGAGCTGATAGGAGTTGTGCAAACCATAACTTCCTGGTTAGATGCAAGCTCCGCTAAGGCCAATTGAATAAAATAAAATTGATCTTATGTATTCGGCCATTTTTTCTTCCGGGTCCGATAAAGTTAGTCCAGTGAAAAATTATACTCGAAGGTAATCTAACTCTCACAAACCCTATAGTGCTATATATATATATATATATATATATATATATATATATATATATATATATATATATATATATATATATATATATATATATAAGGGATCATCTAAATGGCTTCGTATACTATGGAACTGGCTGTGCATCCTCCTCCTAAGGAGCAAACCTCCCCTCTTTTGCATTAGCAGCGGGGGTTGGGGGATCGATTGGTGTAGCTGGTTTTGAGGCTAGAAGCGATCCTACGGATGGAAAGCAAGGATAGACCGTTTTGATTGTATTTCTATTAAACAGTTTATGGAGTTTATTTGATACCCGTACTTTCTTCAAACGGAACGCTTCAGCAAGGCACCGGCTAACGGTGAATCCAAGCGCCATTCCCCCCTGTGTTTACATTTCGGGACGCTGACAATTCCTTATGGATGATAGACGGTTTTTAAAAATTGAAAAAAAGCCAGTCCATCTGGATGAACCCGCGATATGACTCTGAAATATGTAACGTTTAGTTTTTTAAATAAATTAGTTGTATTTAGCTCTCACTTTTTTGCGATCGACCACTTTGTTAATTTCTGTTCAACATAACCTGACACACACGCACCCACACACACTATATATATATATATATATATATATATATATATATATATATATATATATATATATATATATATATATAATTATTCTTAATATGTTACTTTCCTACGACGTTGTTTGGAGCTTATGGCTCTCATCAACGCAGGGAAATAACAATCATAGAACCCGAACCCGGTTTACAAATACACCTTGAATCTGTAGTCCCATTTGGCCACGAGAGATTGTCACGTAATAACGGAGAAATTAAGTGATGTTTACACTGAAAGCGGCGAGCATAGACATCTAAACATTCGATAGCACTCAACAGCAGAGTATATATATATATATATATATATATATATATATATATATATATATATATATAGTCTAAAGAAGTTTTTAGTCATTTAAAAAAAAAAAGAAAAAGTAAAATGCAGTTTAAATTCCCAGAGAAACTAACTAAATCCAAGATATTGCAGACTTAACATTCGTTGGAAAATTAATAAATAAATAAATAAGTAAATAAAAAAAATAAAAAAGGTGGGGGGTTAAGTATCTAAGAGTGAAACAAAAACAGGAGACCTTAAGCGTCTAATATTAACACGGGGATCATCAGCTGTTTACCATGTAACTGTTTCGGAGATTTATATATATATATATACGGCATACAGTGGCTTTGCTGCTGGATGGGTAGGGTCTGGTTCCGTTCAGTCGACCCTCCCAGGCTTTACCCTCTCTCTGGGAAGACGTTAGTTTATTACTAATCGTCTGAAGCACTCCTACCGGGGAATGTCGACGGGGTTGTTCAGGCATTTTTGTAGGCCAGAGTGCACTTTACCTAGTGCTCTCTCTTTTCAAATCTCACATGACCATGTGTCTAATCTCAGCAGATGAGATTAATACATACGGCGTAATCAGGTTGACACACCGGTTTCCGTTAGATCACCGAAGTTAAGCGACGTTGAGCCTAGTCAGTATGCAATGGGTCACCATTTGGGTATACAAGGAGGACTTTCTGGTTAAACTGGCATTTATTTTTTTGAAGGGGACATTTTTTCCAATCGTCTTTGACTTCTTCTAGGCACCGGACTCAATCAATGCCGGTTCAGGAAGGGTATGTTTGGGATTGCGCAACCCTTGATTCAAAATATACTCCCCGTGCAGGCATCTTGCAGGGGGTATCCATTGTCTCATCTCGGGACTGAACTGAGTGTTATTTATCTACTTACGCCACTGCCTACCTACGTAATAAAGTATGGCCGCTCTGAAGTAGTTGCAACTCTCCTTGATGCCGCCACAGCCTCCGCCGCCGCCGCCATCCCGGTTTTAAGCACTAGTAGTACAAATAGTCGCTCTTCAAAAGCAATAAAACTCGTTGTCGACATTTCCCCTCATCAGACACAGCTTAAATTATTTATGAAGCGTGCACCTGGTGCTGCCCGTCTGGAGGAAATATGTTCCATTATACGAGGTGACACACAAAAAATGCCACCCATAAAATCGTTGATAAAATTAACAATCTTTTCTGCAATTCAACCATATTTGCTACACATGAACTTCAGTCGATAACTGACTTGTCCACTAAGTTTCAGCCACCAATGTCTAACAGTCTTTGTTTTATCACCGCTCAGTTATATGCGGGGGCACTTTGGGGATTGTCTCATCAGTAGAAAATGTGGCCATCTCATTTATATACACATGTCTGTACACCACAGACACATATGTAAATTAGATTGCAAAATACTGAATCTCTTTACGTCTATATAAGAATAGTAAAATAATAATAATGCTTATTATACTACTACTACTACTACTACTACTACTACTACTACTACTACTACTACTACTACTAATAATAATAATAATAATAATAATAATAATAATAATAAAAAGAGGACTGGTAAGTATAGAAGATTGTGTGGAAGACTAAAAAAAGAGCTGGAGAAATACACATGGAAATCCTTATCACTGCAGCAAGAGACACCGTTCCAACGAACAACTCGAGAAGCACCGAAACCAGAAACAAAACGACAAAATAAAGAAAAACCGGAAGAAAAATAACTACATGGAAACTTCATAAGACTCACAAGAGAAAAACCAACGAAAATAGCTGGACATGGCTAAGAAAATGACACTTGAACAGAGAAACGGAATCTTTACTGATGGCTGCACAGAACAATGCAATTAGGACAAACTACATTAAAGCTAAAGTCGATAAAACATAGGAAAACAGTAAATGCAGACTGTGTGGACAAAGAGACGAAACAGTAAATCATATAATAAGTGCATGTAGCAAACTAGCCCCAAAAGAATACAATAACATATATGACTGTGTGGGAAAAGCAGTATATCGGGAACTGTGCAAACAATTGAATTTCGAATACGCAAATAAATGGTACAAACATAAACAGTATTGGAAAACGAAAAACACAAAATCATCTGGGATATGTATATACAAACAGACAAACCCATACAAGTAACGAGACCTGATTTTATTATAATCGACAAGAAGGAAAAATCTTGTAAAATCGTAGACAAAAAAAAACTTTCAATCACACCGACGCGGACAAAGAAAAGACACGACCCTCCAACACGTGCTTTTGTTCAAGTTATTTGTTTAATAATTTTATATATATATATATATATATATATATATAAGTCAATGTTCGTTTTTAGTGTCTTATAGAAATCGATGTGTTGACAGTTACATTTTTCACAGGATCTAAAGGCACCATTGAAATTTTTCTTTCGATTCCGTCTGGGGTCACTAGGGGCAATTTTCGGTTAAGTTCAGTGAATATCTGAAATATATTAAAATGTAAAGGAAAAACAAAATGATTTTTTTGGGAAATTAAAATGACGGGTACAAATTCTAGTATATCTTATTTATTAAATTGTTTTTAACGCCAATAAGTAGTTTAAGAAAAGTAAATTGTTTTGGACTATTAAAATAATTTCCAACGCTATTGATGATGTTTACCCATTTATTTATTTTTTGGTGCTTCTTTAGTTCCGCTACGACATGTTAAACATCTCATTAAAGATAGCTAAATAAATGTATAAACTTTGTTATGTACTTACATGGTAGCTGAAAGGAAGTCTGTACACTAAAAAATACAATTGCCCCTTATATCCCCAGATAGAATCGAAGGTTATTTAAGTGTTCTCACTCTTAACATATCGACTTGTATCACCAAGAAAGAAACAAACAAACATTGATTTTTATATAGAAAGAAGTTTGTAGAGGGAATTGAATAATACAAGAAAGAACGACAAAATCAATCCATACAAAAATATACCATTTTTTGTTAACAACTTGTTTAAACAACCAAACATAAAGAGTTCGTAGTGACAGAGAATTCAAAGTATCTCGGAACATCCAAAGTAAAAAGAAATAGAATTTAGTCTATGAAAGAAGTTGAGTAGTCATATTTATTTTGGTTTTCGTTGTGTTAGTCTGCTGTGACAGTGTGTAAGATCAGTAGGCACTGTAGACAGTGTGTGTACATTTTTTTTAGTTAGGGTGAGAGTATGTGTGTTAAATTGTTTGTATGTGAGTTCTATTAGTTGCATATATATGTTGTTGCTGTGTTTAGTAAATTCTAGTTTTAGTCAGTGTGAGAGTACGAATCCCTCCAAAAAGTATCCGACCTTAGGCCAGAAAAACATTTCAGACAGGGTTGGGACGCTAATCCCCTTCAAAGTAGGTCCTTTGTGCTTGTACACACTTAGCCCACCGATCCATCAACCCCGGAAACACCCCAGGGAAGCCTTCTTTTGGAATGGTGTTCATCTCCACCGTCGTATTATGCTTGTCTGTTTGTTTGTTAGAAGATTTAGGCTATGTTTCGGAATTTTTTTAGATGAGGATTGATAATTTGCATTATTTGACTATCGTCCTCATCTTGGATGTTATTTTCACAACATTATGGCCGATGTAGCCTCCGACCTTATTGGCGAACTCGGAAATTTTTATGTCGAACTCGGAACTCGGGAATCTGCACGGCATTTCGAACAGAACACTTTATTTAATCTACGGGGGTAGCTTGTTCACGTTCCGCCAGCCATAAGTAATTCGTAATTGTATTCTTAGTATTACCCGCACTGAGGATTGAACCTTCAACCCCCAGAAGACCGTCACTTAGAACTGATAATACTTAGCACTTATATCCGTTACTCCTTGCGGACAATTCTAGTATGAATTTTAGGAGCCTTAAACCTATTCTTGTTTTTAGTTTTAGATGTGTAGTCTTACTACTTATTACTATATATCACTACTAATTAGTTATATTACTACTAATTATTATATCTATAACATATACACAAATATATATATATATATATATATATATATATATATATATATATATATATATATATACATGTATATATGTGTGAAATATGAAAATAGAGATAAAGATTATATTACTAAATTATATCCTATCTTGAATAATATGTACATAACTGATGAGAATAAGAATTGTTTGTACTTTCATGTCTTTTATATTTTTATATTACAGTCAATTTTATTGACTTATCTGTCAACTTTCCTCCAATAATAAAAGCACATCTTTGAAAATCCATGGATTAAGGAAAAGAAAAAAATGTTTCATATTACCCTTGTTTGAACAATTGATGATTTAATAAATATTGCATTCTATCCAATTTTTATTCTCATCATTTATCTACTTTATATATATATATATATATATATATATATATATATATATATATATATATATATATACCGAAAATAATACTATATATAGTATCATGTTATAGTATTTATATAGTATACTATATAGATTATATAAATATGAAATTGATAATATATATGATCTAATTGTTTACGTTATACCCCTCCTGCCACCACTTCTCGTCTAATTCACTTTTTATTTACGAAATTTCCCACCCCGTCACCACCCCTCGCCTCAATCGATTTTTATATACGTCATTTTCTCCTCCAACCACTTCTCGTCTTCTTCGCCCTTCACCTCACCGTCGAAAACATTGAATTTGCCCTCAAAACCAAGCAATATTATCAGTTTGAATATTATACAGATAGTTATACTATAACCCCTTAGCATTGCAGATGATTTATCTAATTGTTATTGTTCTTATTGTTATTGTTTGTGTTGTTGTTGCTGTTGCTGCTTCTGACGTTGCTGTCATTGTTGGTGTTTTGGGTTTTTTTTTTCTCCAAGTAGAAACATTGTCCATGCTCCCAACCGGCGACCTCCATTTCGCAATGCTAGATATGATACTCTCGCCTGTTACGAAGAATGGACGGAAAGAAGACAAAGGTTGACGTGATTGAACGTCGCGATTATTTATGGTCCGAAATACTGAACTGTCACCGACGACATCGGGTGTCGGGAGAGACCCTTTCTCTTGCCACGTGGGAGTTCCCCGGGCCCCGTGATGGACAGAAGAAGCACTTGTGAAGGTCCGATCAAGTTTCTGGGTTTTGTTTGTTTTGTTTGTAGGATGTTTTCGTTCGGGTTGTGTTTTGTTCTCGCGTACCAATGTTTGTGTGTCCGGCGCGGCGTGTTTGGATAATGCTGCCTGTCCCTTCAGCCTCGTGGCGACGGTTCTTCATCCTGGAGGCGAGGTGAAGGATCGGCCCCGGTTGGAGGAGAATAGGGGATTTGGACTTAGTGATGAAGTCTAGACATGGTTGCAAGAACACACACACTACACACACACACACACACACTACACACACACGCACACATACATACATATATATATATATATATATATATATATATATATATATATATATATATATATATATATTATATTAGTACTTCATGTATCCACATAAAATATTATAAGGAGATATAATTTTTTATGTGTCAGTTTTCAGTATTTACTTCAACAGTGCTCGATACGTAAGTAGAGCTAGGTAGTAAGCAATGAAAATATATATGGCAATCAAGCTACATAGAGGCTCCCGTGTTTCATCCCCGGGGGGAATCGTCAGGCTAAATGTATATATATTCATGAAAAGTTCGACTGCTAAGCGCAATAGATCCAGTTTCTTTAAATAAAGAAATTGAACAATAAAATGACAAATAGATCAATTCTAGAATTCGACTAAAATCTATTTTATTAGAAAGGAAAGAAAAATCATGCAGATATCACCTCATGTAAAACATGATTTGGGTGTGTGGTATAGTGTTGAAATGCAGCACTTTTTTGTAGTGATAGGTTAAAAAATGGCGTTGTTTAAATATATATATATATATATATATATATATATATGAAATAAATCAAAAGAAATTGATAAAAGAAATCCAAAACTCTACTATAAAAATGTATAACATATGTAAATAGTCCATGATAAAATAAATAAATAAATGTATATATATATATATGTATATATGAAATATTTTTATAAATATATATTTTTAATTTTAAAACATTTGTAGACAAAGAAAATAACCAAGGAAAAAAAGGGGGGTTATTATAATGGAATCATCTAACTCTATAAAATAGATGTTCTGTAAAATAGTAAATACCCACTTTGAAAGGAACAACACAGGTAAGGAAACTATATTTTAATACTTTAGAAAAACAAATCTGGAGGCAAAACTAAATTAAATATTTGTAAACTTTTTAAATTAAAAAATAATTATTAAATAGGGAGGTGGTGTCTGATCAACACTGCTGGGATGCCATGATAAAGAAATACTGTTTTGTTTTTAAAATCCCGAAACAGTTTTCATGGTAAACAACTGACGATCCCTTATATATAAAAACATATATAAAAATATATTTATATTAGAGTATATTCTTGGAAGTAAACTAAAATAGTGATTGCAGTAAATTGATTGACTTACTAGACTAAAATCTTTCAACAAAATTTTTTTTTTTTTTTTTTTTTTTTTTTTTTTTTTTTCTCTTCCCAGTTTTGAAGGTTAAAAGAACTTCCGAGACTATATATATATATATAATTCATGATTTTTTGGGGAGTACATCATTTTATCGCAAGCATGAAAGGAAGACGAATTTTATCGTTCATGATTAAAACTTAATCAAGAAAAAAAAAGAAAAAAAGCCAGCCGACCGGTTTCGCCCTCTCCTAACATATATATATATATATACGTTGAATATATGGAAATACTTTTCAAACGTAATAAAAAAGGAAAAATCAAAATTTTTCATGTATTCATCGACGTTTCCTCTTCATTTCATCCTGAGGAAATCTCAAAATAAAGACGAAACGTTGATGAACATATAACTAATTTTGGTTTACTTTTTTCATTTGTCTCTCTCTCTCTCTCTATCTCTCTCTCTCTATCTCTCTCTCTATATATATATACATATATATATATATATATAATTATGTCATGTATCCACATACAATGCTACGAATACAAGCACGCACGTCTTAAAATAAGGTCACCTATTAATTCCACACAATAAAGAAACAGGGATGAGTCACCCCTATACAAAACAGAACAAAAGAATAGGAAGCAAAATCAACCGAATTTTTGTTTATGAGAAGCTCTACTATTGGCTAATGTAAACATTAACCCGTAGGGGGTAACAAATACTCCGGTTGTTTAACTAGCTAGACTAAACTATCTCTCTCTCTCTCTCTCTCTCTCTCTCTCTCTATCTATCTATCTATCTATCTATCTATCTCTCTATCTCTCTCTATCTCTCTCTCTCTCTCTCTATATATATATATATATATATATATATATATATAGAGAGAGAGAGAGAGAACGGGTAAAATGAATATACTTATGAGAAAAGAGAGAGAAGGGAGAAAGTAAGAGAGAACGGATAGTAAGAGCAGTATTCAAGATACTAATAATATAGAGAGAGGAGAGAGGGAATGGTTAAAGGGAAGAGTATTGATTATACTAGTAAGCGAGCGAGAGAGAGTGAGAGAGAGAAAGAGAGAGAGAGTGAGAGAGAGAGAAAGAGAGAGAGAGAGAGAGAGAGGAAGAGTAAAGATATACCGTTCAATGAAAAAATGTTACCCCCCCCCCCTCCGCCACCAAAAAAGGGACATTTCAATTTATGGCAACATCATGTATTTACACCATCATTTTGCCAAGTAATGCGAGGCGATGAATCGACATAGTAACAAGATGTGAAATGCTGCATAGATTTGAGGACACTGTTGCCGCCTCAGAGCCAATACTACTGACTTCATTGAACCAAACAACTTGCCCCCAAATGTCCCTATTTCAATGTAATTCATTTTACTGTTTCCAGTTTTCTGTTAACTCAGTTACAATAACAGAAGAGAGCGGTTACATTCATACATGGGTCGATTTCAATATTTTTCCAATTCCGATACAATCATCGATTCTCTTCTAAATTCCAGATTCCGATTCTTTTCAAATTTCTAAATATTTAGTTATAGAGTTGTTGTTTTTGTTTCGGATTGTCGTAAAACCCGTGTAAATATGTACATATATTTTCACAAAAGTAAAAGTACAATTGTTCGAGGGGAGGGGAGGGGGGCATACATTACACGAATTGATTTTTATAACTGTTCTTTCTGTAATTTTTTTCGTCGAAATCGATTGAAAATAGTCATTTGATGAACTCATTGTGACATTTTAATCTATAGAAGAGGCGGGCAACCTCCGGCCCGCGGGCCACATCCGGCCCGCATAGGCTTAGCGTCCGGCCCGCCACCCTGCTACTGCCATGCTTTATTATTGCAATCCGGCCCGCAGACCTCCCAGTAAAACTCATATCATTTTGTGACATAGACGTAAAAGTAGGTTTCAATTAAGATTTACAGTGGCATAAAAATGTATAAATATCAGCGAGCGATGATGCATGTATATTTTAGTTTTCTTTAACTATTAATTTCAAATCCTTGGCCTGAGATAAAAATAGAAAAAGAGAAGGAGAGAGGCAAAGAGGAAACGAGAGACGCGGAAAGGGCATGGAACAGAGAACCTATGTGAGGCGTGTCAAAACGAATGCTGGATCAACTTGCTACTTCCCCCGTCATTATTTTTATTATTCCAAAATGGCTCTTCGTCGACGCCTTTAATAACATCACATACAGAAGTCTCTTGAGAAAAAATATCAGATTTGTAGAGTGTTCAATGCAATTTATGTATAATTTATTCACGTAAACAAAATATAGTAATTCTGAAATTTCGTTTTTCACTCCGGCCCGCGATCTACTTCCAAAAGTCTCATCTGGCCCACACTCTGAAAAGGTTGGCCGCCCCTGATCTATAGCTTTCACTTGTCCCAGTTTTTCCTAATTACCCACTCGTGCCATTTTTCCTGTGCCATTTTTACCGTGGCATTTTTTTTCGGTGTCATTTTTACCTAAATTCGTTATTATGATGTATAGATTTAATTTTACTGGTAGTTTAAAATAAATAAGTTGGAGAGCAATCTCGTGGTATCTTGTTCCACAGATTGGATGTCATTGGAACAGTAACTTTGTTCATGGAAATTTCGTTTGGGTTTCGTACCCCTTCCTCTTCCATCCATTTCTCTATTAAAGAAGAGTGATAGCGAGAAAAGAATAGTAATACTACTATTTAACGTTTTATTGGGGAGTGAAGGAGTCTGGAGTCTCAAACACACTCCCTTTATTGTCACGGGGGTACCACGCTCGGACTCCATTTATTTTTTGCTCTGGGACAGACTCGTTAACAAGCAGCAGCAGCAGCAGCAGCAGCAGCAGTGGCAGCAGCAGAACTGAAAGCAACGGAGAATTAACGAGTGTATCCCAGAGCCAAAAAATCCGAGCAATAAAGGGATTAGATTCGAGAGTCCAGACAGACGGTCCCGAGTTCGATACAGGACACCTGATGAAGGCCGGAGGGCAGAACGGCCGAAACGTTGTGAGCATAGCAGCCAAGATGAGGAATTCAATCCGAACACTGAAATCCATACTAAGATTATAGGTAGGAGGAAAACAGTCAGCAAGAAGAGAGTTCCACAAGCCTGCAGTTCTTGGAATGAAGCTACTGGAATAGGAAGCTGTATTACAGTGAGGTATCAAAACAGCGAATGGATGGAGACCAACGAGTCAAACGAGCTGAAACAAAAGAAGCAGGGAATAGATCACATATTTCTGAAGAACACATGCCATACTAGTATTTATAGAAAAGACTGAGACTAGCAAAGTCACATCTGTGAGAGAAAGATGGCACAGAGAAAAAGAAAGGTGTAGGCCAATCAAATTACAGATACGTTTCTACACCTTATCAAGAACCCTCAAATGGGACAGAGATTTTCTCTTAAACATGTCTTTCGACCCTTTTTTCCTTCCTTTCTATTGTCTTTTCCCCCTTTTCTTTCTATCTATCGATATATCTTTTTGTAGTTTCTCTTTGCACTCCCAGGTCTCTCCAACTTACCTTTGATCCTTTAGCCAAACCTCCATGATAGCAAAAATAAAAATAAAAAATTCTACCAATTTGCTAAACACTCGTAACACCTTTCTTCCCTTACCCCTCCCTCTGCCCACAAATAAAAACACTCCCAAAACTGCGACCCCTCCTACTTTTTATTAAGCCATGCTCATTCATTGCCCCCCTGAATGTCCCCCTTTGTCACCATTGTTCTGACACTCTGAAATGGCTTCTTTTCTCAACTTCGATTCATTTTTTTGTGCTTCCCTATATTTTTTAAAGACATCCATATTTTTATCTTTTTTCGCCCCCCCCCCTATGCACCCTCGCTTCTGGCCCCTGTCCATTGCCAGCACTTTAGCGTCTTCCCCTTTTGCCACTTATCACGTCTTATGATGCCCCTTCCCGCCCACGAACTAGAGCCGGAGAACCCCGCTTGCCAAATCGGAGAGGGTCAATCCTTTCGCCCATTTGTCATGTCCATCTCCAGGGTGCTGCTCTTGTTTCTCTCACCCCCCCCCCAGCAGGAGAGACCGCCTGTCCGACATTTCTATCTGTCTGTCTGTCGGTTCGTCCTACTGATTACGGTGGCAGATGGACAATCTCCACCGCTGGTCCGGAGGAGGTGGATGGCGGCAGATAAACAGAAAAGAAAGAAAAAAGATAAGAAAACCAAAATACAAAAGAAAGAAAAGAGACAAAGATAGATTGATTGATTGATAGGAAAAGACCCTCAAAGGAGAAAAATACGCACGAAGCAAAGAAGAAGAAGAAGAAGAAGAAAAAGAAGGGAAGAAGAAGAAGAAGAAGAAGAAGAAAAAGAAGAAGAAGGGAAGAAGAGAAAGGAATAGAGTGCGAAGACGGATGAGAAGGAAGAATAAGGTTAAGTAGGAGAAGAAAGAGAAGGAGAAGGAGAAAAAAGGAGGCCAAAGAGGAGAATGAAAAGAAAAAAAAGAGGAAAAAAAGAAGAGGACAAGGAAGAGGAAAAAGATGGAATGAAAGTTGATAACAACTTTGAAGAGGAGAAGAAGAATAAGATAAAGAAGAGGAAGAAGGCGAAAAAAGAGAAGAAGAAAGAAGAAGATAAAGAAAATAGCGATCAGGAGAAAGAGAAGAAGCAGACGAAATATAGGAATGGGGTGAAGAGAAAGAGTAAAAGAAATGCGAGTAAGAGAAGAAGAATGAAGAGAAGGAGGAGGAGGAGGAGGAGGAGGAAAAGAAGAGGTAGAAAAGAAAAATGAGAAGGAGAAGAAAAAAGAGAAGGAGAAGGAGGAAAGGAAATAGAAAGAGAGGGAATAAGAGAATAACGAAGAGGAGGAGGAGGAGGAGGAGGAGGAGGGAAGAAAAGGGATGGAAAAAAGATTTGAAGAAGTGAAGAAAAAAGAAGTCGAATAAAAAGAAAAAGAGGAGAAAAAGATGAGGAGAAAAAGGAAGGGGGGAGGTAAGAGTCAATGAACTGGTATATGAGAACAAGAAGACGGTTATGATAAAGAGAAAGTGACATATGAATAGAAAAGGAGAAACTTAGTAGTAGTAGTAGTAGTAGTAGTGGTCGTAGTAGTGGTCGTGCTGGTAGTAGTAGGAGCAGAAGGAACAGATGAAGAAAAGGGAGGAGGAGAAAAAAGAGGAGAATAATAATTAGAATAAAAGAAGTTGAAGCACAAGTATACGAAGTACACATTTATAAGAGTAAGGAATAAAAAAAGAAGAAAAAGAAGAAAAAGAAGAAAAGAAGAAGAAAAAGAAGTAAAAAGAAAATAATATTAATAATAACAATCATAATAATAATAATAATAATAATAATCAGAAGAAGAAGAAGAAGAAGAAGAAGAAGCAAACACAGGCAAACAGAAATGGAGATTTGAAAGCTGAAATGAAGGTTGCCAACATCCATAAGTGAAAATGGTGCTGTGGTACCGACTGGATTCGAACTTGAATTCGTCATTCCGTGTTGTTTACCACATCACGACGGCAACCTCTCGTTGTTTTCAGTTATTAGGTTGTTTTACATTTTTGGTTTATTTCATGAAGAAAAAAACAATTCATTGTCTACGATTAATTGAACACAATCTGTTATTTTACCCATAGCTGGAGGATAGCGGAATATTCATCGAAAAGAAGAAAGAATATAGCTACATCAAAAAGAAAGAGAGCAATATTACTGCGACGCCTACTCATGCTACGTGTTATCTACACAACAAGACCACACGTGATGAGCAACCCTCATCGAGATCATATAATTTGCTAAATGTTTAATAAGTATGCTTGAAATGGTTTTTACCTTTGCCTTTTTAGCTAGGAAAAAAGTGTAGTATCTGTTCTGATACTACACTTCATATTTTCTCTCATCGATCAGTGAAGGAGAAATACTTCTAGACTGAGACAATTAAATTTTTTGTCCAAATCCAAGGTGCTAATTTTTTTTGTAGCTGGATTTTCTCCACATTAATAATCGACCTTGTATCTAAGTCTGCCTTCGTGGGGGGAAGTTAATAGGGACAATATTTGATCTTAGATGCAGCTATGGTCCCACATGAAACCGAATATGCCTGATTGGTTCGTTTTACTCATGTGATATGAAAGATTTGAGGTGAGAATAGTTCTGTTTGAAGGTTTGGTCGGCAACGCACGCAGAATGTATGATAAATCTAGATAGGTTTTTTAAACCCTTCGTCCTTATTCTGACGATAGGCAGACAAATAAGTAAGCGAAAATAAAGATATATATATATGCATACATAGTCAATTAAGTATAATTTAAAATTATATAATCGTCGTCTTCTTCTTCATGTATGGAGTTCTCTTGCTATCTGTTCGAGACACGAAACAATAGAATATCGTCACTTTCAAACCATAAGAAGTTATAATTCCTGTATATTTGCTGATATGTTTGTTGACGAATTACTCATAGATTTTTGGAGATAGTCCCCATACATACATACATACATACATACATACATACATACATATATATATATATATATATATATATATATATATATATATATATATATAATAGAGAATGGTAGTTTGCTTGAAGCGCCCATTTTGGTAGATTCTCTGCACAGACGGAGTTTTCCTTTGGTGTTTATTATTTTTGACAAAGAGAAGTTTCCTTTTCCCCGAAATATTAAATAAATGATTTTTTAATAATCATCCGAACACACACAAACAGCTAACACCACACTTGCTGTTATGTAAGATTTTAAGATAAAATAAGTAGTAAGACCCATTTCGATTTATTATTTTTGTTCGTTCCAGCTTACAACTAACCTGGCACTTTGCATTGTTTTTTTAAAACATACTACTATATATATATATATATATATATATATATATATATATATATATATATATATATATATATATATATATATACATTATTGGTTACGTATGTGCATACATGTTTCGGTTGTACTCTTCACAGAGACTCAACCTCTTCCGACCAAGAAAAACGAGGAAGTGAAATGGGATTTGGAAAACTTTCTTATTAAGAATATTTATGGGGGATGGGACGTGTTTATACTTTCACAGCTCAAGCTTAGTATCGAATTACATTCTTTACTCGTTTACCCTTTCAATTCGTTTTTTATCCTTTTTATTTATTATTTTAATTACTTTTATCATCTATTTTAAAACTCCTGTTCCTTACCGTCTCTTTTTAGCGCTTAGTCAGGAATCCTTTACTTCTCAATTTAACACACAAAGTCTTAATCTACATACATATATTACAATTACATACGCTGTACTTAGTTGGTTTGCTGGCCTTAATGGTGCTTATATTGTAAGTTCCTTGTCTTAATACTAGAGCAGGTATAAATGTAAGCAAATGGAACAGAGAAAGTAGTAATACTGAATTATATAAATACTTAAGTTTTAATTATATAAATATGTGTGCATATGT
>OY744515.1:115926320-115946320 GCA_963556195.1 Sepiola atlantica
TGTGGCGAGGGCGTCTCGTGCAGGTTTAGTGCAATGTTGTTCTCACGGTCGTGGTGATGGGTGATGAGACCTTGAGTTCAAAGGTTAGATCACACCTGCGTGTTGATCACGAGATTTCGTGACGTCACAGTTTTCCCCGCTGGGAAAACTGGAGTGAGATTATCAGTTCTTGACTGGAGGCCAACGAGAGAACACGCGTTAGCCATGTAGCGATTACAAGCTAGGGGATATCGGATCCCCAAAAATGAGAGCCAAACGATGTCCCCCAACTTCCTTCCTTTGTAAGTAGTTAAGAGATTAGGTGATTAATGAAGAAATTCACTAGCGTAAGCCTCTCTCTCTTGTACAACGAACTTGCTCGGTGTCGACAGGATGATACCAATAAATGGCTCAAAGTAAAAAGAAGGGCTTGTTGTCTTTTGTCATGTGCGGGGAGATTTGGTTTCAGTCACAGAAAGAAACCGCCGGCCGAAAATGTAACAACGACACAAAGCGCAGAGAATGGTGACGGCGACGGCTCAGCAGGCTAACGATAGCAGTCGCGACACAAAGCAAGCGGCGACAATGACGGTGAAGAGGAGGGACGCAGGTTAGTACGAATAGTTGCATACAACGGCGAAGCAATGGAGAAAGAGAGAGACAAGGTTAGTACGAATAGTTGCATACAACGGCGAAGCAATGGAGAAAGAGAGACACAAGGTTAGTACGAATAGTTTCCGAGCCGTTGGGATTCTCGAATCGAGAAGCGACATATCGTCCCATTAGTAGCGATGACGTTCGTTCTGGATCAACAGGGAACAGTTCTACGACGACCAGAGATTCCGACACAAAGTGTTATAAACCATCAAATGCAACACATATACGTTATAATTATTTCTAGAACAATCATAAGTTTGCTAGTCTGTGAGGATTATATAATTGTGAAAGAACTACATACAAAGTTAAAGCAAAATAAATTGCTTTGAACTTTTAAAATAATTTCCAACGCTATTAAAAATATACATTTATTTATTTACTTACTTATTATCGCTTATTTTTTATTTTTTTTGTATTTATTTACCTTCCACAAGAAAGTGGGATTGAAAAGCCATCGCCCTAGAGGAAGAGCACACTGGCCCACAAAAAATTCTTAGACTTGCCGTCGACATTTCCCGGTAGAGGCGCCTCACGGCGATTAAAAATGGAAATACTAAAAAATATAATTATGATATTTATATAATAAACAATTTAGAATTCACCCATTTTAAAATGAATTGTTTTGAAATCAAATGAAATAGAATTCAGTTGATCACTCGACTTAAACAATTTTTTAAAATTTTAATTAAAATTTAATGCAATTAAATTTTAATTAAAATTTAATGCAGTTAATTGTTATCTAAATTCCAAAGTTAGGGCCCCATTAACGGTAAAGTCAAAACTCCTTATTTCATGTTAATTCACCTTTACACAGTATACGCACCATCTTTTTATATACTGCTTATGTATATGCAATATTAGTCGCAGAGTTAACAAATTTGCATATTGGTTTTGGAAAAAGACATTTTATTAATTAACTATTATTTTTATTGTTTTTTTTAATTTAATGATTATTTTGATTTTTATACAACAAATAGTTCTGTTTCGCAATATTGTTTTATTTCTTGGACAAATATTTAGTATTTGGTTTCATATATTGCCTGCCCACATTATATCTACCTGGTATTTTTTGGCTTCTCTTGTCTGTATTGAATTATTATTATTATTATTATTATTATTATTATTATTATTATTATTATTGTAGTTATTACTATGTTTATCATCATCATCATCATCATCATCATCATCATCATCATCATCATCATCATCATCATCATCATCATTTTACTTATTATCCAATTTGATTTATTTTATTTCCATCATTAACTAAGTCACGTAAACCTAAAAAAAAATCGAATCTTGGTAATAGTTTCTGAAAATTGCGTAATCCGTGCAAATGTTACAAGTTCGTGTCTAGTGTGTGTGGGGGGTGTGCGTGTATTTAATTATGGTATATGCCCTTTTTCCTAGCCCCGTTTTCCACCCACTCTTTTCTTCACTACATGTTATTCCACTCCTCTAATACCTTCTTTAAATTATGGTATCCGACCCTCTATCCCTTAACCTGCAATCTGGCTACCCAGATCAATTCTAAATTAGGTGACATTTATCTAACCTTGAAATAGATTAACGTCTCAGCTTCAACAGAGAATACACCAACGGTCCGATTAGAATATTATTTTAAATTTGATCATGTGAACCTTTCAATTTTGAATCTTGTTTTTTTCTCTTTCTTCATTCTTCAATATGAATAATTAAAAAGTAATCATGTTTTGTCAGCCTGACGAGATCGTAGCTTTTTAGAGCTGATAATCGAAACATTTCTTTTGATATGTTTATGTTCGCAGACACGTGTTTCGTCGCCTTATGATAACACGTTCATGTATAAAAGGGAAATATAATGATGTCGCATTTTTTATTTCCCAAAAAACTCTAATCATTCAAATCACATGAAATATTTTTTCAATTATATTATTTTTTGGTGAAAATATTGATTAAACAATGCTTTATTCAATAATAATATCGCTAATTCAAAAAATTAATTTTACTTCGAGTTATAGTGATTTTATTAACACGGTATTTAGGGGCCTTTTCTGTAATATATACGAAGAATTAAAAAAGTTTTTTTAAATTGTTAACATCTACAATGCTTTATTTTCATAAATGCAGTTTTTTAAATTAATATATTAAAGTAAAGGTGTATTTTGTTTTTAGAAAATAATACATTTTCACTTAGATTTTTAAAAAAGGGTTTCATTATATTCCGTGATTGTTGATTAATAAATATTGAAAATTTCATTAAAATTGGTTTATTTCCTGAATTTTAGTGAATTTTTAAGCGAAGGGAGGGTCAAAATGTTTTTACATTTTGGGAATCGGTCGTTGATTTTGAACGTACTTAATATATATATATATATATATATATATATATATATATATATATATATATATATATATATATATATATATATCAATTCTCTGCTGATATCTCCCTTTCCATCTCTCTCTCTCTATCTCTCTCTCTCTATCTCCCCTCTCTCTCTCTCTCTCTCTATATATATATATATATATATATATATATATATATATATATATATATATATATATATATATATACTATAAAATATATTTATAGCAAGTAAGCTACACAGAAACGTTTGTGTTTTTTTTTCAAGATAAAAATCATCTGAATCAATGCATCTTTTACTGCATCTACCAGCCATTTATTTTACTCCCGGGCAACGCCAAGTCGGTAGAGCTCATATATGTATATGTATATGCATATGTATATGTATATGCATATGTATATGTATATGCATATGTATATGTATATGTATATGTATAGATTATCAACATTCAGTTGCACTCATGTACCCACTCATGGCTGAATACGTTTGAAGACCGATTTCTTCTCATACTTTGCCTCATGAGAAGGCTCATAAAAATTCACCCCAAGTCGAGAATGTTCTTCTGGTCGGCCATATTTGTTTGGAGACGTTTTTCATAATTTTGCAATTATTTCCCAGCAAGACCAGACGTCGTCGTCGTACGGTAAGCTTGTATCGATTTTGCGTCGGCGTCGCGAAATATGAATAAAAAGTACACAAACATAACTAAAGTCTTCCTTTTCTTTCTTCTTCTTCTTCTTCTTCTTCTTCTTCTTCTTCTTCTTCTTCTTCTTCTTCTAATTCCCTTCTTCTTCTTCTTCTTCTTCCATCCACCTCTTTCTTATCACTTTCCTTTATTAATATTTCACTCTTGTGTCTACAGAAGCATTTATTTCATTAAAGTGTTATACTGTTGCACCAGTCCATTTTATTAGCTGACATATATGTTTTACTTATATTTGTCCATCATCATCATCATCATCATCATCATCATCATCATCATCATCATCATCATCATCATCATCATCATCATCATCATCATCATCATCATCATCATCATCGATTTTCCTTGTTGAAGGACTGTCTCCTCTTGCGGTCATGTCTGTCTATTAATATTTTTCTTGTCTCGAAAGATGTTTTGGGTGTTATCGATACAGTTTCACCGACCGCTTGAAGCAGTTGTTATTTCGGCGTTCTACAACTCCTAGATTATTTGCTCTGCCAAGACTTCCAAGTCCCGTTCACCCTACTATTTCACTTATAGCTGATAGTAGGAGAGACGTAGACGTAATCAAACTCTTCCAATAAGTGCTGCAATAGCCTGACAGAACTCAAGTCTTTGTGTACACACACACACACACATATATATATATGGAGAGAGAGAGAGAGAGAGAGAGAGAGAGAGAGAGAGAACAGGAAAGAGAGAGAGAGAGAGACAGACAGACAGACAGAGAGGTTGGACAAAATAATTGAAACACCATGTTAATTTTGCATCAATTAAAAAAATTCCTGTAAAAATTGAACAAAATTACCAAACTGTTTGTTTCGTTTTTTAATTATTGTGGTCCTGAATTTATTGGTTCAATTTATTTTTGATTTCGAATAGTGCATATAAGTAAGACAAATTTAAATGACAAATCTATAATATTTCCAAAGAGCGCAGATTGTTGGTGGCCGTATGGTAAGTGCTGTTGTAATAAAAATGGCTGCGATGGTGCTAATATCGAGAGGAACTGTCTTGAATCTATGTAAACGAAGGGAAACATCCTTCTCAAAACAAACTTCTAGAAGGAAGCCGAAGCTGTTCGAAAGAGATCGTAGAGCCATATATATATTATCTATATCATTTATATATAATATATATTATTTACACACATATATATATATATATATATATATATATATATATATATATATATATATATATATATACATATATATATAATCTATATCATTTATGTATAATATATATTATTTACATATATAATATATATTATCTATATCATTTATGTATAATTTATATTATTTACATATATAATATATATTATCTATATCATTTATGTATAATATATATTATTTACATATATAATATATATTATCTATATAATTTATGTATAATTTATATTCGTTATATTAGTTATAGATAGACATATACTTTATATGAATATATATATATATATATATATATATATATATATATATATATATATATATATATATATATATACAAGTTGAACAAAATAATGGAAGCACCTTGTAAATTTTGCATCAATTTTAAAACATCTATAAAAATTGAAAAAAAAAATACCAAAATGTTGGTTTTATTTTTTTTATTCATGGTTATTGTTATTCTGAATTAATTGGTTAAATTCATTTGTAATTTCAGATTTGTATATTAGTAAGAAACATTTTAATGACAGATCTATAAGATTTCCAAAGAGTGCAAATTGTTGGTGCCCGTATGGCAGGTGCTACTGTAACGGAAGTGGCTGAGATGGTGGGCGTATTGAGAAGAACTGTCCGGAAGGTGATCAGAGCCTATGAAAAAGAAGGGAAAACATCCCCTCTAAACAAAATTCAGGAAGATAGCCGAAGCTGTTCGAAAGAGATCGTAAGGCCGTTGTAAGGATTGTGAAGAAAGAGACCAAAACTAAGGAACCTAAAATTACAGCAGATTTTAACAATCATCTGGATGATCCGGTTTCAAGAAAAACTGTTCGCAGAGAGCTTCACAAAACTGGATTTCATGGAATAGTTTAAAAGCGTTTTCCATTATTTTGTCTAACCCCTTATAATATATATATATATATATATATATATATATATATATATATATATATATATATATATATATATATATACCAAATAGTCTGACCGGCGGTACGGTAGCATATTCTATACTGGCGAGTGTAAGGTAACGCACAACATATATATGTCTATGGATAATAAAACTGTTTATTTAAAAAATAATTATATATATATATATATATATATATATATATATATATATATATATATATATATATTATAAACTGAGTTGAGATCAACAAGATTTGAATATGATTCATATCGGTTCAAAGAATTCAGACACAACGATTATTTGTGGTACGATTCTTTCCAAGACAAGTTGATTAGGAACTGATTTTTAAATGATTTAAACAATATTGATCTCGGAGTTTAAAATTTTCTGCATTTACTAAATGGAAGACTCTTATTTGATAACTTTCATGTTGATATAACAGCAATATTTTGAGCTAAGACATTATTTTTCTTGTAATAACATTGCCCAATAATAATTGACGTCTAACCGCTTGATATTAGATTTTGTTTTTTAATGTACTGTTTTGGAAGTTGTTTTAATCTATGTATAAGTGGCCTCTTGTTTTTTGTTTTCTTCTAATTGCTTGCTGATGACTTTTTATAATTTTCTCATCATCTTTTTTACATATAAATATAATTATTTCATATTTGAAAATATAAAATAATTGTTTGTCTTCTATATTAAAGCGATTTTGATTTTCTTGTATATATATATATATTATAGATACGTTTATTCCTCTACTCATCATCATTATTATTTTACATTTTTTCTAATAATGTTACATTTTTACTTATAAGTATAATAATATTTTCAATTTTTTATCATAGTTCACCACAAACAAGGCAGGTCGCCACTGTAGACGTAAGGAGCTACTGAGAATTAGGGTGGAAGTTTTGGGGTCATGCTAAGTTGGGAGCTGTGCAGCGAGATATCCGTTTACATTAGTTTTACATTTCTGCATGTTGGTACAGTCGGAGGAAACAGGGAGCAGGGAGGGATTTCAAGAGCCCAGTAACAAGAGGAAAGAAGCTATTGGAGTAGAATGCTCTCCGGATTCTAGGGGCCTCCACAGTGAATGGATCGGATTTAGCTAATTGTCGGTTGGTCGAGTGTATTTACGCCGAGGGACACTAAACTAGCAAATTCATCGGAGCACAATCCATTAAAGTACTTGTAAAACAGGCACAAGGATGCAACACTGTGGCGATGGGACAGAGGCTGGAGCGTGGTGGATAGTGAGAGACCTATTAGATTAGCGACTCTTTTTTGGACCTTATATAAGAGGGAGAGACTAGTTGATGGTGTACCAGCCTAGATGTGACAGCAATACTGCATGCATGGGTGAATTGTGGCTTTGTAGAGATATAGGATAATGTCAGATGTGAGAAGTTTTCAAGCACGGCAGGCGGAGCCGACTTTTTTGCAGCATCCTTGGTAATGTCTTCAATGTATTTGTTCCAATTCATATTACCTGTGAATACTAAGCCGATGATTTTGAACGTTGCACATTCGGGTAGGGTGTTATTTGCCATGGCAATCGGTGGCTGAAGAGGTTTCTTGTAGTGTTTGAAGAAAAGGAGCTTTGTCTTTGCAGCATTAAATGTTACCATCCATTTATGACCCCATTCCACTACAGACTGTAGGTCATTTTCTAAGGATTCAACCATTGTCTCGGATATGTACGCATCCATTTTACCCACATGACGAGAGTAGAGTGTGGTGTCGTCAGCAAATATACCCGTGTCAGACACAATGTCATCAGAGAAGTCGTTTATGAAAATCAGGCGCAAAAAAGTCATAGGATCGATTCCTAGGGGTACACCTGCATTTATGTCATGTTGTGTGGATGAACGGCCATCGAGGAAAACCTGGATCTTTCGTTTGGATAGGAAGGATATAATTATATTAAATATTCATCCAGTAATATTATATGAATTAATTTTCATGAGAAACCCTTTATGTCAAACCTTGTCTAAAGCTTTGGATATATCAAGCGCTACCACCCTAGCTACACATGCCTTGTCCAGTGTATGGTATATGCGTTCAGAGATGACCGTTAGTATATCTGCCTAAACCCATCCTGATAGTCAAAAATAAGTTTAGCATTAACGAGGTGATGCACTATTGCTGGATTGATTAAGGATTCATAGTAGCAAATTTCATTAATTACAGGGAAATATTTTCGCGAATAGAAGGAATGGGAAATTGACTACGATATAATGCAGCTGCACATATATCCATCGTCTCAATTAGGGGAACACAGGTAAAAAGACTTGATATATCAAAGGAATACGTAAATTTGTCAGTGTAAGAATAATTTTGTCGGAAAATGAAAAGTAAGCTTCAATACAAAAAGAACTATAGCGTTCTAAAACTAGTTTTAAAAGCCATTTTGCTACCTTATGCTGTTCTGTCATATATAATATGGGTCTTAGGTAGACCATAGAAGCGAGGACGGATAGAACCGGAAGGTCTGATTAAATTTAAAATACTAATAGGAAGAGCTCCCATCTTAACTCATTTAACCAGATGTTTTTTTGATACTTGGTCTGGATAGATAGAGTGAAATCATGTGTATCTACCGGACCCAACCGAACACACTTAGAGGTACCCACCAGGATAGTCATCATTTTATTAACATAATCTTGATGTTCAGGGATGACGACACCGGAGGTTTTATCAGGTTTTGTGGTAACCAAAGATTTATTATGGCGAAGTGTTTTAATGGTACAAAAATGTTCACTACGCCATTTGGTTTCACAAAAAGAGACAGGTGTACCTGCGTACGAATGAGCGAAGTCATTTAATTTCGCCTTAAGATCACTAACCTTAGAGTCGGATAAAAGTGAGAGTCTTACTAGTTGAGCAAAGAAGACTTTACATTCAGAGTAGATTTCTTCACGTTTCGGAATAGTAGGAGGAATACAGATGTCCAACCCATGTGAAAGGATATTAAGTTCAAATGGGGACAAGTGAGAGGAAAAAAATATTGAGCACGTTTTGACTAATATCAGGTTCGAAAAGATGTATTTCCACACTACCATGATAATTCTATTATTAATTTATTTAAATGTAGTTGCAGTTCGCACTACATTGGGAGACGTCGCAAAGATTGGACATCCGGGTCAAACAACACGTGCCCATAAAAATACGTCAGGCAAATTATTGAAGAACTGATGTTTTGCATAATACATACGGTTATTCCATCGCCGAACATCTCATAAATGACCGTTTATGTGCCTCAAATTTCAGTGTAGACTTATTCTTCATTCTCAGTAAGTCACACTCTCCCTTTCATCTGAAAATCCTAGAAACTATTTATATTAAGTCTTTGCGACCTTCTCTTTGTAAACAAAAAGAAACACTTCTCGGACTTAATTTAGTTTCTATTTTATTCAATTTCCCTCCTTTTCCTCGCTATAATCTCCATAGCATATTTTTCTTCTGAATCCTAACCTCGGTTAAGCTCTGTTGAGCGAGGTTTGAAACGGTCAGCTTGCTCTTAAATTCTTTTATTTTTTAAATTTCATCATGTTTAAAAATAAATATGGAATGTATATAGCAATAATTAAGTTAAGTATCACAATATATATATATATATATATATATATATATATATATATATATATATATATATATATATATATATATATATATATATATAGCCCCCCGACCGTCTGAAATTGCTACTTTCCTGCACTGATGAGAGCAATAAGCTTGAAACGTTAGCGTTTGTAGGTATTAATAATTTAATAGTTATTCATAAATATTATACTAAGCCCCTTTAAGAAATTAAAGTTTAGAACTCTAGGGGATGTTAAAAATAGACTGTCAAAAATCTATAATGCAAAGTTCCGAATACGTTCGTCGAACACTCTCGGCTAGTCTTCTATCTGTACCCGCTTCTAGGTACACATATATTTTAATTTCCTTTAATTACATAAAAGTTTCCGTTGGCCGAGTAGATATGGCGACTGATACTAAGCTCACCCTGTGAACCGGGTTCGCGCCTCCCAACCGTCTGAATTGTTACTTTCCTGCACTGATGAGAGCAATAAGCTTGAAACGCTGGCGTCTGTAGGTATTAATAATTTAATGTTCATTTACAAATATTATATATATATAAATATATCTGTTTTAATCTCCATGCGTATAAGTTTCATCCTTTAGGGAATCGTCAGTTATTATTCATACCGGTTACTGGACTCGAACCCCAGAACACGAGTCATGTTTGAAACTTAAATTCTGACGTCTGAGCCCACGCCGCCAGTATCAACAACCCGGTAAATCAACGAGAGATTAAACCAGTGAAAGGCAGCCGTCGTCAGAGTGTTCGACTGCTGGATGAACATGTATTTAAAGCCACGGTGACGGCTGTGCTAATACTACTCATTACAGAGCCCATCCTAAAGTGGAGGCGACAAATAATTATAAATATTTGTATTTATTTACATACCTATACATGTTCGACTGCTCGAAGAAGTAGATAAGTGATAAGAATAAAAGATTGGATAGGATGCAATTGTTTAAACAAGGGTAATATAAAACACATTTTTCTTTTCCTTAATCCATGGATTTTCAAATATAAGCTTTTATCATCAGAGAAAAATCGACGGATAAGTCAGTAAAATAAACTGTAAGGAAACATTTGAACATATCAAAATATAAAAGACATGAAAATATAAACACTTATAAAAGTTTCGACTATGCAAAGAAAGTCATTACCATTGTAGAAGCAGAGAGAAGTTTGTTTAATCAAATTCAAGGATTCAAAGTATGAAGGAAGTGTAGGGTGATGGATATTTTAAAATGTTTGCATTACTGTAAATTTTATTGACTTATCTGTCGAATTTCCTCTGATGATAAGAGCATATCTTTGAAAATCCATGGATTAAGGAAAGGCAATTAGTTTTTTTTTGAACAATGGATGATTTTATAATTATTGCATTCTATCCAATTTTTATTCTCATCACTTAGCTACTTATATTGTTGCTCTATCTCGTATATCAAGCTTTGATTATTCAAGATATAATTTAAAGATATAATATTTATCTCTATTTTTATATTTCATATATATATATATATATATATAGAGAGAGAGAGAGAGAGAGAGAGAGAGAGAGAGAAGGGGGGGGAAGAGAGAGAGAGAGAGAGTAGGTTTAGACTTTTAAAATTACCACATTATTTATATAAGTTCCAAGAATTAAAAGGATATTGATTTCTGAGAACTTAAACCGAAATAAAATGAAGAAAAACAACAAAAAAACGAATATACTTAATTCATAAGTAAACAATAATTAACGTGATGATAATCTAGCTAGATAGGAGACCTACTAAGCATATTTAAAAAAAAATAATTTATTGAAATTGCTCCAGACAAGGCATGTAGCCACTTGATGTAAGAAGCTAACAAGAACGAAAAATGGTTATCGCAAAGACAGGACATGCCTATTGACCGTAGTCTTGAAAAACAAAGGCTACAGGTAGGAGAAAAACAGTCAGCAGGAAGAGAGTTTCAGAAGACACCAGTTCTCGAAAAGAAAGCTAGTGGAATAGGGAGCTGTATTTCAATGAGGTATCAAAACAGCGAATTGATGGAGATCACGAGACCAACGAATCAAACGAACTGAAACAAAAGAAGCAGGGAATAGATCACACAATTCTGAAGAACACATGCCATAATAGTACTTATAGAAAAGACTGAGACTAGCAACATCACGTCTGTGTGTGAGAGAGAAAGAGAGAGAGAGAGAGAGAGGGTGCAGAGAAGAAGAAAGGGTGGCACCAATCAAATTACAGATACGTTTCTGCACATTATCAATAACCCGCAAATGGGACAGAGATCCACTAGCCTAAATATAACAACAGTACTCATCTGGGTGATAGTTACGGTACCGTCGGTTTCGGCTTGTATTCGAAAGAAGTGAATATTTTTCGAATAACTCACTCGCAGTGCAAGATTTTTTTCATAGAATTTGGTGAACACTGTGAAATAGATTTCTACTTTCGTGACATAATGTCAGACCCGCATTGAACTGCGGTTTGTGTAAGCACAAGGGAAAATGGATTGTTACGTTGAAGGGCGAAGAAGGAGAATGCTAAAACTGATCAAATAAAACAAATAAAAAGGAAAAAGAAAAGGAAATATAAAATGTTTTCCAAGTTTCGTTGCCACTGCCACTACGGTCCTCCATTTCTCTGTCAGATTTTGGTGCCTTGCCATTTTTGATGTTCTGGAAATAGATTTTTGGTTAGGGGCCTTGAGAAGATTGAGGGGCCAAATCATGATTTTGTTGTACGGGTGACTTGGTTACGTCAAAGAGAATTTTGAGCGACAAAAATGATCATGTTGTAGATGTTGGATTGAGAAGAGAAAATGTAGTGTAAGGGAAGAGGGATGAATGGGGAGAAGGGTGAGAGATCAGGAGTAGAGGAAGAGAAGATGCAAAAAGATGAAAAAGATGAGAAAATAAGAAGGAGGAGGAGGGAGGAGGGGGAAGTCAAGATTGATGAAGAAAAATGAACGAAGGATGAATTGAGGACTGTAGAAAAAAGAATTGAGGAAAAAGAATTGCTGACTTAAGAATTGAAGAAAAAGAGGACGAAAAGAAAAAAAAGAAAGTTATATGTGTGAGAGAGAGAGAGAGAGAGAAAGAAAGAGAGAGAGAGAAAAAAGAGAGAGTGATAGACGTGTAGTAAATATATAGAAAGAAAACAAAAGAGATGAAAAGCAAGAAAACGGAGAGAGTGTGTGTAATAGATAAAGGGAGAGGCAGAAGAAAATTAGGAGAGAAGAGAAAAGGATGAGGAAAGCCATTAGTAAGTTATTAACTCTCGAAATTTAAAAGAGGGGAAAAGGGGGGATAGGAAAAAGAAAGAAAACGTGTAGATAAGAAGGAAAAAGCGCAAGAAAAGTTAAGACAAATAAGACAAAAAAAGCTGCAAAAATATTAGGATAGGACGTAAATTAATTCGCAGAAAAGTAGAAGATGAGTCCAAGAAAAAGAAGAAGAAGATAAAAAAGGAGGAGGAAGGAGAAAGAAAAAGAAGAAATAAGAAAGGGGAAAAGAAAAAGAAAAAGAAGAATAGGAAAGAAATATGAAGAAGAATAACAACAAAAAGTAGTAGTAATAGAAGGGAAGAAGAAAGTAATTAAGAAAAAGAAATGAGACGACAAGGAAAACTAAAAAACCCGATTCCAATGAAAAACGAAGGAAGCGAAGAAGAAGGATAAATAATCATAATAATAATAATAAAAATAATAATAATAATAATAATAATGATAATGACAATGATAATGATAATAATAATAACAATAATAATAATAATAATGATAATAGCAATAATGATAATAATAATAATAATGATAATAATAATAATAATAATGATAATAATAATAATAATGATAACAATAATATTAATAATAATCATGATAACAATAATAATAATGAAGCTATAATAATAATAATAATAATAATAATAATAATAATAATAATAATAATACAAATAATAATAATAATAATGTTAATAATGATAATGAAGCTAATAATAATAATAATAAAAAATAATAATAAAGCTAATAATAATAATAATAATAATAATAATGATAATGATAATAATAACAACAATAATAATAAAGCTAATAATAAAGCTAATAATAATAATAATAATGATAATAATAATAATAAAGCTAATAATAATAATAATAATGATAATGATAATAATAATAATAACAATAATAATAATAAAGCTTATAATAATAATAATAAAGCTTATAATAATAATAAAGCTTATAATAATAATAATAATAATAATAATAATAATAATAATAATAATAATAATAATAATAATAATAATAATGATGAATATGATAAGTCGAAGAAGAAAAAAGAAAAAGGAGGGGAGATGAGAAGACAAGGAAGAAGGAAAGGGGTGAAATGAAGAACAAGAAGACCAAGAAAAAGAAGAAAAATAAAGAAAAAGAGAAAAAGTAGAAGAAGAAAAGGAAGAATGGGATTAAGGAAGAAGACGAGGAGGAGGATGATGATGAAGAAGACAAGAATAAGAATAATGATGAGAATCTGACACGAAATAATAATAATAATAATAATAATAATAATAATAATAATAATAATAATAATAATAATAATAATAATAATAATAATAAGACAAACATCAAAAGAGAAGTAAGCAATAATGATGAAGAAGATAGAAGAGGGGGGGGGGGGAGAGAATAAATGAGAAATGAAAACACCAAAAATCTAAACACATTAATAAATAAAAAAATGTCCACGGGATGAAAACAAAAACGAAAAAGAAGAAACAACAAAATAAAACAACATGACAAATTCCGAAGAGGGCTGGATTTAGGAATGAAATGGGGATGGAGAAAGCGAGAGAGAGAGAGAGAGAGAGAGAGAGAGAGAGAGAGAGAGAGAGGGGAAAGAGACAGAGAGAGGGGGGATTGAAATGGTTTGGGCAGTGGCCAGAATGAGTGCCCGCACGAGTTCATGTCGTCCAACTTAAGCCGCTTCCTCGCTGTGTCATAAAATCTTACCAAAGAGACGGACACACTCGCCGCCGTTCGGATTTGACATGGAGGCTCCCTTGCCCAAAGGAAGCCGGTCAATGACGGTGCATTCATATCAAGAATGTGACATCTTGACAAAAACAGAAAGAGACGAAGAATATATATAGAGAGACACACACACACACACATACACACATACACACACACACAGAACGATATTTCCTTGTCTCATCAAATCAACGTCTTAACTTCTGGTAACATGAGCCAACGGCGAACACTACTCTTCCTCACTCCAACCCCCCTTCATCTAAACAAAAGCACAAATATATGAATACTAACTGACCCAGCCGGCGTTGCCCGGGATACAGTAACAAATTATTTTAATTTTTAATTTCTATTTGTTTGCACATTTATAAACTTATACAGAAAAACAAATAAACTTTCAGTTGTAAGGTAGATAACTTCCATTATATTCCTCAATTTAAAATCTGATTTTTACTTTGAACTAATTCTGCAAAAATGTTTCTTATTGCTAGTTGTCCGGGTCGGACTGTGGCCTTCGTAAAGAGACATTCCAGTGAGCCTTGTTTTTCTCGTGACGTCACAGTGGTTGGTGCTAAGCAGATACAAAATACGCTGCAAAGAGAACGGTTACATTCTGTATGTGAACATATGGCGGTGGTTATTTCTATCTGAGATTATTCCATCTTTGATTTAGTAATTGTTTTGTATTAAAAAAAAAAGGATACTGATGGTTTTGTTCATGTCGTTTGCAAGGTAGAAGTATGCTAGTTATTTGAAGGTAAAAACTATATAAAAAAATGTAAGAGTAAAATCCAATATGGACGATAAATCTGTCGCAATAATCATAATCGCATATAAAGAACAAATGCTTGCTTGTTCTCCCTAAAATTAGAAATACTTTTGACACAATAACAAGTCTGCATAGCAAAATAGTTTGTTTGTCGTGATACAACATTCGAATTTATTTTTAAACATATATAAAATTGAACATTTATGTTTACCTGTCAACATATTTTTTCAGACAATTTCTTAGCTATAAATTAATATCGAATCGAAATTTTTATTAAAACTTGTTTCTTTTTAATAAGGAGAGGTAGTTTGTTTGAAGCATTGTGTAATACGTATATAGAGGAGTATTAGAAGCCCATCACAATGTTTCTTTTTGTATATGAAGAATTTTACAAGGTTCAGTTTTGTGCAAAAATGTTATTTGTGTGCAATAACATTCTAAAACGGTTTAGATATGTCTGATTCATTCGGGAATTAAGTGTGGAACATAAGGGAGGCCATCATTGTTGCCATGGATTTGAGATGATATAAAAGAGATAAAAGATGGAGAAAAGTTGAAAACTGTTGAAAACAAAACAGAATGTAAGAAAAGAATGATGGAATGAATGAAGAAAAGAATGATGGAATTAAAGAAGGAGAGAATGATGGAATTAAAGAAGGAGAGAATGATGTAAGGAATGAAATTTGAGGAAAGAAAAAGAAAGAAAGGTAAGAGAGGAGGAAAAATAGCAAAAAGAAAGAAAAAGAGCAAATAATAGATGGAAAGAAAGAAAGAAGGAAATAATGAAAGAAAAAATATGAGTTAACCAATGAAAGAGATAAAGGTTAAAAGAAACTCAGAAACTAAAAAAGTAGTTTTAGCAAAAGAAAGACAGAGGCAAATTGCAGGAGGAGGGGGGGGGCAAAGGAAACATTGAATAAGAGACAAAACGTTGAGCAAAAGAAATAGAGAAAGAATGCTAGAACAAATGGTGATTGAAAGGATGCGAAAAAGCTACTTATGTAAGAAAGTAAAGATATACGTGAATAGATAAGAAAGAATGAAGAAAAATATCAAATTTAATGGTGGAGAAATAATCAAAGAACAAAGAGAGGTATTCAACTTTTAATTTTCGTTTTTGAGATAAGGATTGATGATAGAAATTATTTGTATTGTTCGGACTATTGCTCTCATCTTGGGTGTTGTTCTCCAAATGTTTCGGTCGATATAACCTCCTAGCTTCTTTAGACGTACTTTGACAATAGCTGTTATTGGTAAATAGTGAACAAATGTTTTTGTTCTTTTTTGTTTTCGCACGTATCATGGTCGTTGAAATTTCAAAATCTGTGATTACGAAACCCAATAAAGCGTTGAGTAGTTTCCTGTGTTGATTCAGGTCACTACTGATTTGGTATTACATTTTTGGAATTGGTTAGTTTTAGATGAGGATTTATAAAATGAATTATTTCAATTATTCGGACTATTGCTCCTATCTTGGGTGAAAGTACATAACAGATTTTGACATTTTAACGACGATGGTGCGTGCAAAAAAATAAACAAAAAACATTTTCCCACTATTCGCCAATAACAACCATTGTAAAAATACACCTAAAGAAGGTCGGAGGTTATATCGGCTCAACGTTGTGAGAACAACATCCAAGATTATAGCAATAGTCCAAACTATCCAAATAATACTAGAAAGGTTTGTAAAAATATCAAATTAAATTGTGGAGTAATAATAACAGAACAAAGAAAAGTACGAATTATTTTCATTATTACCACCATTATTCTCTTCTTGCTTGTTATTCGCACAACGTTTTTTCAGGTGAAAAAAAAACAACGATTAAAGTTACATTCAAAACAATTTAGAATTAATTTTATATCAGAACAAAAAATACAATTTAAAACAAGTAGACAATAAAATATGTTATTCATATATTTATTCAAAACAAGTGCAATAAAATATTTAATTTATATATTTATTTCAAAATAGCTTTGTATTTGTTGAATACAATTTAAAACAAGTACACAATAAAATATTTTATTAATATATTTATTTCAAAATAGCTTTGTATTTGTTGAATACAATTTAAAACAAGTACACAATAAAATATTTTATTTATATATTTATTTCAAAATAGCTTTGTATTTGTTAAATACAATTTAAAACAAGTGGACAATAAAATATTTTATATATATATTTATTTACAAAATAGCTTTATATTCGTTGAATACAATTTAAAACAAGTGCACAATAAAATATTTTATTTATATATTTATTTCAAAATAGCTTTGTATTTGTTAAATACAATTTAAAACAAGTGGACAATAAAATATTTTATATATATATTTATTTACAAAATAGCTTTATATTCGTTGAATACAATTTAAAACAAGTACACAATAAAATATTTTATTAATATATTTATTTCAAAATAGCTTTGTATTTGTTGAATACAATTTAAAACAAGTACACAATAAAATATTTTATTTATATATTTATTTCAAAATAGCTTTGTATTTGTTGAATACAATTTAAAACAAGTACACAATAAAATATTTTATTAATATATTTATTTCAAAATAGCTTTGTATTTGTTGAATACAAGTTAAAACAAGTGTGCAGTAAAATATTTTATTAATATATTTATTTTAAAATAGCTTCGTATTTGTTCGAATACAATTTAAAACAAGTATACAATAAAATATATTATTTATTTATTTATTTCAAAATAGCTTTGTATTTGTTGAATACAATTTAAAACAAGTACACAATAAAATATTTTATTTACATATTTATTTCAAAATAGCTTTGTGTTTGTTTAATACAATTTAAAACAAGTGCACAATAAAATATTTATTTATATATTTATTTCAAAATAGCTTTGTATGTGTTTAATATAATTTAAAAGAAGTGGACAATAATATATTTTATTTATATATTTATTTCAAAATAGCTTTGTATTTGTTGAATAAATACAGAAGAAAATCATCAAAAAACGAGTGATTTTAACCGTCTTCAGAAAAGGTTAAGATTTTAAATTTATTCGATAACGGTAAAAACATAGGAAATAGCAGAGCGCACATAGAGACATCATTGGCACGTGTCTAACTATTTTAAAAATGAAAAAAAATGATAAAACGCGCGCGGAAAAACTTTAAAATGGGAAAAAAGTTTCAGATATATTTTCTTCATCGGAGCCAAATCTCTTTTCCCGGAACATTCGTTTGAAGTCTGTAAATAGCCAGTAGTCGATGGGGGCCATATCTGGAGAATAGGGTGGGTGCGGAAGCAATTCGAAGTGCAATTCATGTAGTTTTGTCATCGTTACGATCGACTTGTGACAGGGTGCATTGTCTTGGTGAAAGAGAACTTTGTTCTTCATTTGTGTCCTGTTTTTTTTTATTTCTTCAACCGCATCAACAATGCTATATAATATTCGCTAGTGATGATTCTTCCTTTTTCAAAACAATCGATGAACGAAATGCCTGGCACATCTCAAAATACGGAGGCTAAAACCTTGCCTGCTGATGTTTACGTTTTTGGTCGCTTTGAGCGGCTTTCAACCGCAGCTGTCAACTCAGCTGACTGCCGATTTAACTCCAGAGTGGTGCATCCATGTTTCATCTATTGCTACATATTGACACAAAAACTATATTTTCTATTATTAAAACCGTTGTAAACAACTCTCTGAATTGTCGACGCGTTGTTGTTTTTGATCGACTGTGAGCAAACGCGGCACCCACTTTGAACACAGCATCTGATAATAAATGTTCATGCATAATGATCAATACATCGTCTGATGACATCTTGAACTCCTCTGTTATCTCGCACATATTCTATTTACGATCTGTTAAGAAGAGTTTGTTGGCTTTTTTATGTTTTCTGGAACAACTGACGAATTTTGACGACCTTAACGTTCAGCATCATTTGGGTCTGGACGATCGCGTTTAAAGTCAGCTTACCACCTCTTTAGCGTTGTTGCTAACGGATAAGAGTACGAATAACACTAATCAAATCATTGCTTTGCTTGAACATAACCAGATATATTCTGATCTTCGAGTGTCTTCGGTCTCTCTGTACAAGGGTTTGTCAGGACAACCTGATATGAGGATACTTCCCCCTACAAGTAAACGCTAACCAAAAATTCAAATTAACATAGTATTCGCAGCACACATAAAATCCTCTCAGTACGGCTATACACTTGCTCATACGAGGAATAGTGCACCTTCTCCTGGTGATGTTACCTCAAGTAACAACACTTAGCTGGATACTCCACCAGACTAGATGAATTATTGTCCTGGAATCCGGTAAGATCAAGAGACCACAAGAAAGATATACTACAACGGAGTTAACATGTCAAATGAGGGGGCGAGGGAAATTAATGTTCTTAACTTCTTTACTAACTCAACGTTTGAGAAATAAAAGAGAACTTTAACACAATATTCGAATATTTATGTATCTTATATAGAAATAAGGTGTTCACCCAGGAATGGGCCCCATGATTTCAGAGAACTTCGACTGAAATAAAATGAAACAAAACATAGACACTCATAACAAGAACTATTTTGAAACTACATTAACCAGAGTGCTTAGATAGATATAGCTTGAACAAATGTGGCAAAATAATATCATAAGGACTGCGTTCACGCCAGACGTCCACGAAATAGAAATGTGTCACTAACTCCTCAACGATTTTGCTAATAAACCCTTATAAGCATAGCAGCAATATAAAACAGATTAATGATACTATTGTGAATATCTAACCCTAACCCTAACCGTAACCCTAACCATAACCCTGAACCCTACACTCCAATAAGCATGGCAGCAATATAAAACAGATAAATAATACTACTGTGAATATCTAACCATTACCCTAACCCTAACCTACA
>OY744515.1:115951320-115956320 GCA_963556195.1 Sepiola atlantica
AAAAAAGAAAAAAAAAACAAAGTATAAAACAAAGAAAAAACAAAGAAAACACAAAATAAAGAAAAAACAAAGAAAAATTAAAGAAAAACAAAGAAAAAAACAAAGGCAAAACAAAGAAAAAAACAAAGTAAAAATAAAGAAAAAAACAAAGAAACAAATACAAAGAAAAAACAAAGAAAAAAACAAAAAAACAAAGAAAAAAGCAAAAAAACAAAGAAAAACAAAGAAAAAAAAACTAAGAATAAAACAAAGGAAAAAAACAAAGAAAAACTAATCAAAAAAGAAAAAGGAAAATAAAACAAAGAAAAATTAAAGAAAAAACAAAGAAAAAACAAAGAAAAAAACAAAGAAAAAAACAACGAAAAAAAACAAAGAAACAACACAGGAAAAATTTAAAAAAAATTAAAAATAAAAACAAAATAAACAAAGAAAAAACAAAGAAAAAACAAAGAAATAAAACAAAGAAAAAACAAAGAAAAAAAAACAAAGAATAAAACAAATAAAAAAAAAGAGAAAAGAAAAACAAAGAAAAATTAAAGAAAAAACAATGAAAAAACAAAGAAAAAAACAAAGAAACAAAAACAAAGAAAATCAAAGATTGAAAACAAAGGAAAAAAACACACCAAAACAAAAAAGAAAACAAAGAAAAAAACCCTAAAAAACAGAGAAAAAAACAAAGAAAAAACAAAGAAAAAACAAAGAAAAAATAAAGAAAAAAACAAAAAAAAAAGAAAAAAAAAGGAGAAAATAAACAAAGAAAAAACAAAGAAAAAAAAACAAAGAAAAAAACAAAGAAAAAACAAAGAAAAAAACAAAGAAAAAAACCTTCACACGGGGAAAGAATCCCCTATTAGGTCGCCATTTTAGAGTTTTCTTCGGTACAAAGTTAGTACACCAAAAAACGCAGACATTCTAGAATTTTTACTTCAGTGATATTCCTTAATATAGTTATTAAATTCTATCATTTATTCATAACAATGTTTTAATTCAGTTGCTTGTTTGGTTTTCTGATTCTAATGAACGGCATAGATGAAATATCCTGGAAATATATGCGCGAAACGATCGAAATGTGCACCGAATGTTTTGGATTTTAGAAAGAAAAGAACAAATAAAGACTTGGTCAATGGAATTTAGGGTTACTATTATATATATATATATATATATATATATATATATATATATATATATACATACATATATATATATATATATATATATATATATATATATATATATATATATATATATATATATATATATATACATACATATGTATATACTATACCTATATAAATATATGTATACAATATACATATATATGTAAACAATATACATATATATACATATATGTATATATATATATGTAAACAATATACATATATATACATATATGTATATGCATAAATATACATATATATATGTATACTATATAGATATATCTCTATATATATACAATATAAAATTATCGTTAAAAACTATAACAACAAATACACACACACACATATATATATATACACACACACACACACACACATATATATATACATATATATATATATATATATATATATATATATATATATATATATATATATATATATATTCACCTACAGACGACGTCGTTTCGGACTCTCCTACCCTCATAAGTGTAGGAGTTTCGGTTGCAGGCGGTCGCATGGGCTCGACCCCTGTGCGTAGATTCACACTAGAATCACTAGACAAACGCTTAGGACTACACGGCTGCGAGAAATCGACACCGACAGTAATTGAAATTAAGATAAACTTACCCGGGAGGCGGTGGAATTGTCTTGTCGTCTACAGTGTTCGACGCACGAGCGGAACTTGACTTATATATATATATATATATATATATATATATATATATATATTTGTATGTACATTATTCTCTCTTAGACTAATGAACCTATAATCATTAATTAGGAATATATGTTCAAGTCAGCATAGTGAGTAAATTGGGCACATATCTTCATTTTGTCAACTTTACCGTAAAAAATCTTTTAAAATAAGCGAGACACACACATTTAAGAGCGAAAAAAATTGCTGTACATCAAATTTTAAGTTATATCATGTAGGCGAAGGTAACGATGCCGGTTTCTACCCCAGACCCGACGTAGCCAAATCGATGAAATCCCGGGTACATCCAACAGACACTGTAATGTATATTTTTAGATATAATACTTTATATTATCCATTGTAGGACCTACGATTGAGCAATTTATTTGTTCTTTTTCAACTAATTATAATAGATGTTATATATATATATATATATATATATATATATATATATATATATATAAAGTACTTAAGCTTTTTCATGCATCTTTTATATGATTTTATATAGTAACTACCATATTGCAGAATGGTTCTTATGTGTAGTGTTTAAATATTATTATTATTATTATTATTATTATTATTATTATTATTATTATTATTATTATTATTATTATTATTATTTATTTATTTATTTACTTATATATATATATATATACTATATATATATATATACTATATTATTAAATGAAATAATAAAATAAGGTGTCAATCAAATTTTATTAAAATTCAAGCTAAGTATCTTAACGTTGTTGTATATATTTTTATATATTTTCAAAGTGTAATTTTATTACTTGTAGTGATGCCACTATGGTAATGGTCCTCTGAGGAGAAGATTTATCTTTGAAAACTCATGAGTTAAGGACGTTAAGATACTTTGCTTGAACTTTGAATTTTAATAAAATATGATTGACACCTTATTTTATTATTTCATTTTATATTATAATATTAAAGCTCTATCCAGTATATTGAGCTTCAGTTTTTAACCGGATGTTTTCACTAATTATAAGATATTACTTGACGCTTATATCTTTGGTTAGATTACTTATATATATATATATATATATATATATATATATATATATATATATATATATATATATATATATATATATATTAAGTAAATTATAATATTTGATTATTGGGGAAGTGGTCATTTAATTAGTACCACTGGTAAGGCATGAATTTTATAATATTTCTGTTTTTAAATCTCCGAAACAGTTACACGATAAACAACTAATGTTCCCCGTTTAATATTTCACGTTCAAGTTAAGGCCCCCTGTTTTTGTTTCACTGTTTGATACTTGAAGTCCTTTTTGTATTTGTAAATTTTCCAGCGGTAAGTCGGCTTATGCAAGTGCTAAGTCTGCGATATTTCGGATTTAGTTAGTATCCCTGGGAATTTAAACAGCATTTACTTTCCTTGTTTAAAATGACGCAAAGATTCTTTAGACTATATATATATATATATGACCACGAAACACGTGTCAGTAGATAAGTATATTTAAAAAAAAACATATATGTCGCTCACCTATCTGGGGGAGGCATCACATTGGTGAAGGGAGAATTATTTTCAACTAGCATGTAGGTAAAATAAACAAATAAAGAGATACATTCAGTACTAGCGGGGATAGACTCTGTGGTAGACTTTCAGACTCTGGGGTCCTCGTTTCGAAGATCGCTAGGTTTAACCACGCTGTTTAGTTTTATAACGACGAAACACGTGTCCCTTGATACTTTTACTTTTAATATATATATATATATATATATATATATATATATATTTGCATATATATTCATATATAATGTGTATTCTAATAATATCGATGTATTATTATTTATTCTTATTCTTATGTATAGCAAAGTTGATATATATATATATATATATATATATGATTAATTTCATCTCTAATTTCTGTTACGTTTTTCCACATTGTGCTATTTTCCTTTTTATTTTTCTCTGCTGGCCCCGGCACACCATATAGCTTGCTAAAACGTAATTGCATTTGCGTAGGCCATTGTAAATCTTTATATAATGTATCTTTATAAAGCTCTACCTTGTATTGAGCAGTTTTGAAGTTCATTTTATCAATATATTTTTTTATATATGTATAGATTTGAAATAAAAAATTATATATATATATATATATATATATATATATATATATAGACTACGACAGATGGCGAATAGCTTTAATAAAACGGAAATAAAGACAGATCTGTTGTACGCGTGACAAACCCGGTGAGAACAAATGCTAGTGGAACGTGACAATGACGCTGGTCTTTGTATGGTTCGCTCTGTTGAAAGGATGGTCGCTGATTGGAACTGGGAAATTTATCGGTGGGAAAAACTTCTTTATTGTTCCGCTCTAGAATGGGAAGAGTCGATCGCATTGTGTCATGGTTGGTGGATGCCACTGTAACAGTTGTTACGGGTATTCGAACCTTGTTTCGCATTGTGGACGAAGTTGAGCAGAGAAAAGACGGGTACATAGTTGAATAGACAAGCGAGGCACAAAAAGAACATATCTTTTAGATAGATCGATAGATATATTTTATTGCTGTACTCCTGTCACGAAATACAATGGATACCCCCTGAAAAGCCCACGATCTATCAGAGTTATAGTGAAGCAAGGGTTGAACATTCACCAACCGCATCTTGTTACGTGTTGGTTATTAAAACACGTTCTTTAGTTTAATTGTCTCTTACTTTAATTGTTCTCAGTTTCTCATCAGCGTCGTAGTGGGTGGCATTTAGTCATCATCATCATCATCATCATCATCATCATCATCATCATCATCATCATCATCATCATCATCATCATCATCATCATCATCATCGTAGTGTGTCTGAAATCAGATACTTTTTCATGCATTGAGAGGAAAAGCGAAAAGCGACGGAGAGTTTAATGGTTGTTTATTTTGGAGAGAAATTCTCGTCATACGAATAAAAGTCACACATTAACATTAAATGGATGGAGGCCAAAATTGTTCTTAACTTAACTACTTAGTTACAAGAAAAAGAGGAAGGAACATACCAGTCGCTATCAACTCTTTTAGGAATTAAATTCCCATTTTCCTTTTTTAAATTTCATCTGGAATTCACATCTACTCGTCACTGCTTCCAGAAACAGACTGACTAAAAACGT
>OY744515.1:115961320-116036320 GCA_963556195.1 Sepiola atlantica
TATTTCTTAAAAAACTTTCATTCTTTCACCCGCTTTTTAAAATTCATTTTGTGTCATTAAAAAGACCTAATGATGATTCCGGAGAGAATCGAAAATGTTTGTCAAACATACGGATCCTACATTAATTCATTTCATGTCAACGTTAAAAAGATCATTCGAAGAATGGAAAAAATGAAAAAAGGGATTACCAAACAGAAGAGTTCTGTTGTTTTCAACAACACATGCATTAATATATATATATACATATATATAAATATATATATATATATATATATATACATATATATATATATATATATATATACATATATATATATATATATATATACACATATATATATATATATATATATATATATATATATATATATATATATATATATATACATATATATATATATATAAAGGAGTAAGGCTACCAAAATTTGTAAAAAGATTTTTTCAACATTTATTTATTATTTTGTTATTTTATCATTTTATAATTTTATTTTTTTATTATATCAGATATGTAAATCATGCGCAAAAACGGCAAACAATAACACATTTCTCAAATGAAACAACACTCTTTCAAATCGAAAGACATTTCTTCAAATGGATTCACATATCTGGCGAAAGCGGACCACCGCTTGAAACGGGTTATATAACATTATAAAATGATAAAATAACAAAATAATAGGTAAATATTGAAAATACTTTTTACAAATGTTGGTAGCCTTACTCCTTTACATATATACTTTTCTCTCGTTGGAACTGCACTAATACTGCACTACCCTCTTTTCTCTCTCTCTCTCCCTCTCTCTCTCTTTATATATATATATATATATATATATATATATAGGTATTAAAATATTTAATAAATATTTATTTATAAATATTATTATTTATCAGCCCCCTCCAACAAATGCCGGGCACTCTTGAGTTACTTTAATAACAAGCAGTGCAAATAGCTACATGCACGATCCGAACGCCGTTCGTAGATCACTCTAAACTGCTTGGGTAAATCTAGCCGCCGACTCGCTATTTACATTTAAATTCATCCATATTTACTAACTAATTGGCTATGGCTGATGGGATAAGACTCTCGACTACGAATCAGTGGCGATTTGTGATCGGGGTTCGCGCCCACCGACCGTTGAGAATTAGTTCCTACACTGAAGATTGCGTCTGTAGGTATTAAAATATTTAATAAATATTTATTTATAAATATTATTATTATATATATATACACTCTAGTGATAAGATTTTGGATATTTATCTTTACAGACAAGATGACATACTTTATTTTGAAATTAGACAGTGCATCTTTGTATGTCTATCTTTTTTTAGTGTTACGTGTGCATCTCTTTGTGCATTTGTGTTCTTGCTTGTCCGTCTCTATCTGTGTTGGTGCGTATATCTCTTTGTATGTGCGTCACTTTAGAGAGGTAATGTGTTACCGATGGTTGCGTCTTTCGTGTGACAAGAGGTTGTTTATAGTCGCGCGTCCCCCACCTTAATTTTTATATGGCGTTCATGGGAAAATATACAGTGTATTTGATGATAATAGGACGACAGATTGTCAGTCAAGAAGGGTCTAAAGGAAACGAGACCGGCGAGATGATAGATAGCTCAGGATGTGGAGTGGAGTATCTTAGTCACTGAGGGAGACGGATCCGTTGAAACTTGGGGGCGGATCAATTGTTGGATATGTTCACATAGAATGATATCACTGATTGATCAACGTAATGGCCCGAGAAGGAGACAATGGAAGAAAGCGGGCGGTCAAAGAAAAACGAAAATGAAAGAAATAATGAAGGCAAGGAGAAAAAAGAAGCGGGAAAGAAAGAAGGAAAGACACAGAAAGTGATGTGTCATGAAAAGAAATGAAAAAAAAAACAAAGGAAAAGAAGGGAGTGAAAAAAGAAAAGAAAAAAAGAAACAATGAAAGCAATGAGAACAAAAAACATCAGGAAAGCAAAAAGTGAAGTGATGTACAATGAAAGAAATGAAAACCACAGATGAAAGGTGATAGAATTCGAGAGAGTTAAATAATAAAAAGGAGCGAATAACACGACAGAAAAGAACGAATTAATAAAAAGAAAGAAAGAAAAGAAGGCAGCAAAGATAAAATAAAGAATGGGAGAAAGGGATATAAAAAGAAATAGATTCTCATGAATGACTCTGCTCTTGAGGAGAAACTGACTCTGAAACTTGTTGGTCTTTCTCTCTCATCAAATCTTTCATGGAGTTCATACATTAAATCCATTGCTCTTTCTTCTGCTCGTCAAGTCGGTTCTCTCTATCGGTCCAAAAACTTTCTCACATCTCAGGATATTCTCTATCTCCACAAATCCACAATCAGACCATGTATGGAGTACTGTTGTCATATTTGGGCTGGTGAATATCTGCCCCATTTGAGGGTTCTTGATAAGGTGCAGAAACAGAAACTTGACTGTAATGTGATTGACCCTATCCTTTCTTCTTCTCGTCATCTTCTCTCTCACAGACGTAATGTTGTTAGTCTTAGTCTTTTCTATAAATACTATTATGGCATGTGTACTTCACAATTGCGTGATCTATTCCTCGCTTCTTTTGTTTCAGCTCGTTTGACTCGATGGTTTAGTGGTCTAGTGGTCTCCATCAATTTTCTGTTTCGATACCTCATTTTAATACAGCTTCACATTTCAGTAGCTTATTTCCATGAATGTCAGGCTTCTGAAAATTTCTTTCTGCTGACTGTTTTCCTCCTACCTACAAGACTAGGGCCAATAGGCATGTCCTGTCTTTGCGATAATCATCTTTCGTTCTTGTTAGCTCATTACATTAACTGGCTTCATGCATTGTCTGGAGCGATTTCCATTAAAAAATATGTCAAAAAAAAAAAAGAAAGAAAGAAGAATGAAGGTAGGGAGGGACGGATGTCAAAAGAACGCATTACATATTAAAAAGGGGACGTAAATAAAGGGAAGGAAGCGGCGAAGGAAAGAAGCAAAGAAGGAAAAAAAGAAGAAAAACGTTGCGATGAAATATGAAGAAATGAAAGAAAAGGGCAAAAAGAAGCAAATGAAAAAGAGAGAAAGAACGAATGAAAGGAACTAAGAAATAAAATAATGAAAGGGATGGAGAAAAGATGAAACAAAGAATGACATAAACCAATTTTAAAATAGGAAAAGAAAGAAAATAAATGAATTAGAGATAGAGATAGGGAGAAAGAGAGGGGGAGAGGGGAAAGGGACGTAGAAAGAAAAGAGTACGCATTAAAAAGGGAAAGTAAGCTAAAGAAGGGATACAGCGAAAGATGGAAGGAAAAATAATTAAATATGAAAGAAATGACTGTTGAAAATAACGAAAAAGACGCAAAGAAAGAACTGAAGGAATAACAAGAAATGAAAAAGACGAAAGGGGAAAGAAAGAAAAAGAAAGAAATAAGAAAGGAATAAACTGGTAAGTAAAAGAGAACAAGAAAAGAAAAACACGAAAGAAAGGGAAAATTGAATAAAAGACAAATAAAAAAAGAAGAAATATAATTAAAAAAAACAATGAAATATATATTATAGATTGTTCCACTTTTTGAACGCATTGCGTTATTTGAATTATATAAAAAAAACGTTATACGCCAAGACACTGCAGTTTCTTTTTACATAAATATATTCATTTAAAAAAAAATCAAATTTTCGACATAAGACGTCTTCATCGGAAGTAAGAGACATTTATGGATCCATATTAGTTTCTACTAGAAATGATATCAGCGAGAAAGAATATACAAACAGTTATAATTGTTATTATATAAAATTTACCGGTGACCCGTTGGGTCACAGCCACTACCATAATTTGTTCTATTTTCAAAAATTCATAAACTGTTAACAAATTTTACTTGTATAAGTAAAAAAATAATAAGTCGCTTTGCTTCTACGCTATATTTATGAATACTATAGATATGAAGAGACCTATTACTTTGCGGCGATATTGAATAATCTAATGTATACGCCGCCATTCCGAATTCACGACATCAAGCCGCCATCAATAGACTGACTCTCTTGCACCAAACGGTCATAATTAAAACAAAAAAGTCACATAAAACCTTTTTTTCAGGTAAAATTTTATAATTAGAATTAATTAAAATTTACTGGAATCATTTTTGTAATTAAAATTTAATCTCAAGTAAAAGTTTAAAACTATCAAATAAATCCAATTGAAAAAAAATGATTTTTTTAAATTTAATTATTTTTAGTGTACAATCATTTATATCGGGTTAAAACCTAAATTAAATTTTTGTCAATAAAGTATATAGTAACAGAAATTTGTGTGTTATCGAATATTAAACTCCAGGATAACAGTTGTATGCGTTCCTTGTTTGTGTCTTGTGTGCTAAAACTCCAGGAAGCAAGTAATAATAACAACAACAACAACTAACCTACGACAACAAGGAGAACGCGCATCGAATCGCAGCGCTATTTAACAATAATAAAACAAGCGTTTGTTACGAAACATCTTGTAACGTCGCGTTACCTATTTATAATACCGAAACAGCTGGTAACGCTACGTAACCCTATTTGATATCGAAACAACTGGTAATGGCCAAACAAGAAAGAGAGAAAATGAGAAGAGAATAAAGAAAAGAAAAGAAAAGGGGAAAATTAAAGAAAAGTTAAAAACAGACAAAAACATAAAGACGTCAAAACAAAGAGATAGGGCAAGAACAAAAAGAGAAATAATAAAGAAAGGGCGACAGACAGTGATGACAGACGATAAAAAGCCTAATAATAATAATTACACTGAAAAACGAAAAAAATGAAGAATGAGAATAAAATACAAAAAAAAAAACGAAATAAGAAGGGAGAATGAAAATACTAAAAAAGGAGAGAGAAGTTAAAGAAAATATAAAAAGGAAGAGAAAAATATTAATCTTACATATAAAGTCCTCTTGTCGGATATTCAAAGTCATACCGAAATAGCATTTAAGTTGACAAACCAAAATTCGCACCAGATTAGCCAATTCTCATTTGCTATTTTTGTAACGTATTATTAGCAATATACTGACGTAAAAGTAAAGTGGTCGACCTTAGTCGAGGGCGACCCGAAGGCTCCTTTTTCATTAGCTACTAGACGGATGTGTATGGGGAATGAACCACTCCTTTCTCAGGATTACTCCACTTACCCTTTATCCTCACGTTATAATGCTGAGTGTTTAGCAAGCGGGCGTCAAGTACCATTTCTTGAGTCTTTGGTATGACTCGACTGAGGATTGAATCGTACTCTCCCGGCCAATTAGCGAACTCTCTTTCCATTATTTCAAATCAACCGTACTTCGTCAGAATTTATTTTACAAAAATATTAAGTCCGACCAACACAAATGCTGATATGAATCATTTAAAAAATAATCACTTAAATATAAAAACTAACAATGGGGATAACTGCTATTTTTTATTGTAAAATATGATAGGAGTTGTCTACCTTATGTGCAAAAAAAAAATTAAAAACTAAAATGGCTTCAGTGCATCCCGACCAACGCCGGATATGTACAGCTGATTAAAAGTGAAAATCTTCGAAGCAGCAGCGGCATTGAATGTTGCTTTTATATATCGACTTTTGATTGGCTAAAGATTAAATCAGCAGTTTATTTCAAGCAATGAAAACACAGGAAATATGCATTTCCAAACCTCGTGCTTGGTATAAAATCCAAAAACAAAGCGTAGTTTTAGTTTCCCTTTTCTTAGATTTCTTCCACAGACAACAAAAGTGACTACGTCATAATTCCACCGCAAGGCTCTCAGCAAAAACGCACGTATGACGAGAGACATTCACGAACTCCTGTTTGCCTAATGAAGCACGCGCATGCCGCTCCGTGAACGCATATACACAGTTCGTGCATACACCCACTCAATAACAAAACAGGTATGCTAATACACACACACACACACACACACGCGCGCGCACACATCTTCATGCCTATCCCATTTAAACAGACGTAAACGCACCAGGCTCCAGCCAAAATGAACACGTTTGCTCAATTTCTCCTAACACAGAAAACAACTCTTTCACCAGAACGTTCATTTAACATTCGGAACTCTCATTTTTTACCTAACTTTATTTTCGTTGCAACATCTCTTTGAACATAGTTCACCCGAAACAAGGCAAGTTGCCACTGTAGACGTAACGAGCGACTGAGAATTAGGGTGAAAGTTTTGGGGGTCATCTAATTTTTTTGTTTTACTAATGGGTCACCGAAAATCAAGACCGACGGCCGCTTGAAGATAAAGGTTACAATTGGACAATAAACAACACTATGAGAGGATTGAAAACGATGGGTAAAATTGTCAGAATTTCATCATCTAAGAGGACGGCTCTCTAAGTATTTGTTAACATCGGACTTAAAGACGATCATGGTTTAGTCAGTTAAGGAAGCAGTCACACGGTATTTTTTTCCACGAGTGGGATGTTCTCGGAAATAAACTTTGTTCATGGAAGTTCAGTTTCGTTGTAGGTACACACAGAGAGAAAGTAACGTCCTTTAATGTGGTTGTAGCTATACGAATGTCAATGTTTTACAGAGGGGACCCGAGATAGGAGCTCAGTCGAGCAACTACCACGAGCATAAGGATAGAGTATAAAGAGGCTAGTATTGAATCTTCTATGGGAAAGGGCTCTCGAGAAGAGAAGAGATCACACACGCCCACTAGATTACAAAGTCGATTTTGTACTTTGTCAAGGCAAAAAGGTTCGCCTTTTTCATGTGTCCAATATACAACACACCGGATACATGATTTAAAACACTACCTACAAGCATTTTTTTTAAAATAAGTCGAAATAAACAAAGAAAGAAAAATGGAAAACGGATTGTTTTAAAGTGATATGTTCGTCAAATACGAAAACAAAACAAAAAGTCCGAGAGAAAAAGAAGCAGTTAAGCCCGTGTAAACAGCGAGACGGACATTTGATGCGTTGATGGATCCACACGCATGCGCGCTCGCGGAAACGCGCGTACGAGCACCCAGCATCCGTAAACACAAAAGAACGTGATAAACAGTCTAAATAATAAACAAAAACGCGTCTTTGTTCCGGGTCGACCGTTTTGTTTTTAGTTCATAATGCGTCCGCGTCGATAGAGTGTCGCTAGTGTTGTTGTTATTATTGGCAGATAGAAACCTTTTTACAATGTTATTTTGATCCGATTGATCACTGTCTATAGTGAGGTCTGCATGACAGCATGTCAGCCATGCTTTGTTTTTGTTCCCCGTGGGTGGATATATCTATATAGGTATTGATGCATCTGGACGCAGCTACTTCGTTCTTAGTGACAGACATTGATTTACATCAGGCTCACTTCAGCTAGTTACATACCTTACCTTTTTTCTGTCACTTTACCTTGCTACACACGCACGTATATGCGTACATATAAACTTGTATATATATATATATATATATATATATATATATATATATATATATATATATATATATATATATATATATATATATGTATGTTATTCATATAGACATGTACAAAAAGCCGATACACTGTCATGTCGATGTTATCGATCAGTAGTTATTAGAAACTAAGATCTCACAAGGCGAAACAAGTCTGATCTTTCACTTAGATGTTCATATTGCAAAAAACAATTATCAGTATCGTAAAATAAAATTAATTTTACAACGATATAATTTCGTCCAATCAGTTGGTAGAAAACAGGACACCGATGGTCTCGTTTGATAATGACTTGTTATGTGTTTCGAGTCAATACGAGGGTAATTCGCTCCCTACATCCAGCAACACTGATGAGTCGTAAAATTACGAAACAGCCCTCGATAGATAACTATATATATATATATATATATATATATATATATATATATATATATACATACATACATACAAAGTTAAATTCCTCCTAACTTATAAGCTAATTTATGGTGGCCAACGGATAAGACTTTTGACTTTGAATCAATGGCGATTAGTAATCGGAGTTCGCGCCCGCCGACCGTCGGAAATTAACTTCCTAAAATGAAGATTGCATAAGCATGACACATCGATGTATGTAGGTAATAAATAATTAATATTTATTCATAAATATTATTAAAATCCCCCTTTACTAAGGCCGGGCACTCTGAGAGAGTTTAATAACAAGCAGCACTACTAGCTTTATTGCGAGATCCAACACGGTTTGTTGTTGATCACTATTCGCTGCTCGTTGTAAATACCCGCCGACTTGGCAATTTACAAGGTTAAATTCTTCCTAACTTCAAAGCTATTTTATGGTGGCCAACGGGTAAGACTTTTGATTGCGAATCAGTGGCGATTTGTGATAGGAGTTCGCGCCCGCCGACTGTCGGAAATTAAGTTTCTGCACTGAAGATTGCGTAAGCATGAAACATCGATGTATGTAGGTAATAAATAATTAATATTTATTCATATATATATATATATATATATATATATATATTCTTTGAATCCTTATGATTTCAAGATATGTATAAATATTATTTATTATACTGTTATTTCTTATGATCAAAACTATTTGATGATAATCTTAAAACTTATATGTTTTAGTTTTATTTGAATGTTTTGATTAAATGTACGGTATAACTCTAAATATAGATAAGTCTTAAGTTTTCTTTTGCGTTTCTTCATCGATATATATATATATATATATATATATATATATATATATATATATCGATGAAGAAACGCAAAAGAAGACTTAAGACTAATCACCGGACTTCTTTTCAACGGAAATTTACCACCCGGACAATTTGCATATCTTTTTCACGGAACTTTTCTTTTCATTCAATACGTTTTTTTAACGTTTTTTTAACAAAAATTATTTTAATAATTTTTAATAATAATTTTCATCTTTTTCAAATATTTGAACTTTGGTTTTTTCGAAAGCCAACTTATCCATCTGCATTTCTCCTCTGATGATAAGATTTCGATCTTTGAAAAGCCTTGGCTTAAGGAAAGAATAATACACACTAGTTTATTACTGAATGCACCTTGCATTGAACAATTGAAATTTGAAATAAATTTGGACAATCGTCGCATATTTATCACTCTTTTTTCTCCTATCTCTATATACATATATATATATATATATATATATATATATATATATATATATATATATATATATATATATATATATATATATATATATCATTCTACTTGTTTGTTAATTTGTTTATTTTCTCAACCAACCATGTCTGTTCTGTCTAACGTATGTCAACATGATAGCCGCTTGGGAAGAGAAGGGAGCGTTCGTTGGAATGATGGAAAGAACTATATATTCATGGGTGCAAATTTGGAGGGTCAGAAGACTGTCACCTACATTTGGCCAACACGAACTTTGATCGTATTTGAATCTTGTCTATTTTTCTTACTGTTTTTCTTAAGATCCGGCTTTGTGCTGGTGGCATTGCCAATGCCAGATTCTGACTCTTTATTTGTATATTTATTCAGTCTTTGAAGAGGTGTGGTAGCATTGAATCGTTAGTTAATTAACGTAAGGCTGTAATATTGTTCATGTAATTTTATAAATGATCTACTTGTTATTGAGCACTTTTGAAAATATTAGTTTTATATTCATTTTATTAACATATTTGGACTGTACTAATTAATACATTTTTATATATATATATATAAACATAATTCTTATAGTTGTAATTATATATATATATATATATATATATATATATGTATATATATATATATATACACTAGCAAGTATATAAACTTATAGCAAAGAAAAATGTTTTAGCACTAAGTGAAACAAACTTTCAATCCTCAATCTTATCTCACCATTTTTACATGACTGACTACCTCCCACCATTGTACCCTAAAGACTGACAAACATATGCACGGGCTAGGAGTTTATGTTCGGACCCCCCCCCCCCATACTAGAGAACATAGGTTAGAATCGGATGACCAAGACTACACGTTGTTTAGGTTGACTTTACATCACAGTGTTAGTTACTGATATTTTATTATACCGTTCCCCTTCGACCCAGAACTGTACCCTGTTAAACTCTGTCTCTGAAAGCACTCTCACTTGACTCGAATGCCCAGATAAATGTATTTGGGGATTTTAGTGCACACCACCGTGACTGGTTGGGATTCTCCAGCCTTACTGAGGCAGCCGGCAACTCAACGTATAATTTCTCCTTAGCTCACTCCCTCTCTCAGACTGTCGATTTCCCGACCCGCATCCCGGATTGAGTTAATTAGCAAGCCTCACTTCTAGACCTTTTCTTGACCTCAATGTCCGAGGCTTGTATGACAAAAGCTCATATCCCACTCGGGAATGTTGATCACATTGTGCTAATGATATATATCACCCTAAAAAGTCGTCCAAAAGCTGATGAGCCGTTGCTCAAAACAACAAGATACTACGAGCAGGCTGATTTTGAGTCAATCAGAGATCACATCAGTGACGCTCCATGGAGGGAAACCTTCTCACTCTCTGTTGACCAGTGTGCAAATAAGTTAACTGACTGGGTCAAAGCAGGCATTGAAGTCTATGTCCCCATGCGAAAATTCTTTAGCAAGCCCCACTTTCCTCGATGGTTCACCTCGGAATGTACAGCTGCCATTGCTGAGAGGCAGCAAGCATTCTTTAAATTCGCCCGCCATAAGTCAGCTACCAATAGACAGAAATTTATAGAGTCAAGAAATAATTGCAAGGCCGTGATAGGTGAAGCAAAGAGAACGTTTGCTGAGTTAACAAAAAACGCATTCAGTCACAGAAACTAGGTACTCACGATTTCTGTAAAATCTGCAATAGTGAGGTGAACAATGGTCAATCAACAATTCCCCCACTACCAAACCACAATGATGTCGTTTGCACGTGGGGTCCCTCTACCGTGCTAGTAAACTCCTCACACCTGATATTATCCTCTATCTCTACAAAGCCACCATTCGCCCATGTATGGAGTATTGTTGCCACATCTGGGCTGGTGCATTATCCACTAGTCTCTCCCTGCTAGACAAGGTCCAAAAAAGAGTCGCCAACTTAATAGGTCCTTCACTGTCAACCAAGCTCTAGCCCCTGTCCCATCGCCGCAATGTTGCATCCTTGTGCTTGTTTCACAAATACTTTAATGGATTGTGCTCCGATGAACTGTCTACGCTGGTGCTCCCTCGACGTAAATATACTCGACCAACTTGACAATCAGCTAAATCCCATCCATTCACTGTGGAGGTCTCCAGATGCTGGGGAGACTTCTACTCCAAAAGCTTGTTTCCTCGTGTTGCTGGTCTCTGGAACTCCCTTCCTACTCCCTATTTACATGACAGTACCGACATGCAGAGTTTTAAAACTTATGTAAACAGACATCTCGCTACACTTCTCCCAACTTGGGGTAACACCCAAAACTCACACCCAAATTCTCAGTTACCCTTTACGACTACAGTGGCGGCCTGCCTTGTTTGGGGTGAAATATGTTAAAAACAAAATATTCTGTCTCCGGTCGCATATTTTTGCAAGTCTGGGATGATGATATCATGATAAACGAACATATACTGCACTGACTCCCAAAGGAGGAGGTAACGTCTGAGAGTATGGTATCATGACGAACGCCCCCCCCCCACCTCTAGAGGAGGAGTTAATACCTGTGAGGATGATATCTTGACAACAGAACCAATACTATACTACCCCCACATTTAAAGATAATACAATAATAGATTAAATTATTTTCTTTTCATTTATTTGAAAATGTCTATTCTAATAAAACATGTCAATGGTTCTTTTGACTGTCGTATCTGTTCTCAGCACCACGGCGACATCAAACGTATCTGTTCTCAGTATTCGAACGATATCAGATGTTTTTCTACCGACGAAAATATTGCATATTATATATAAGAAAATATGACAATGCAAAATTTAATCAGTATATTACAGAATATTAATTTATTACGAGCTCTTTATTAAATAAATATGTAAATTAAGAAGACTAAGTCATTGTGGGCATTCTAAGTCTACTATATATGACATTTCAAAATATGATGTTGTCCTTTTGGCTAAGATCAAAGTATAGTATCTGTTCCAATGGATACTGCACCCCTTAGACTGGTATTGTCTTGGCCTTCGGGGCTTGATTTACGCCGGTCTATGGGTCTGTCCTGTGCAGTTTTAGGAGGTCCACCCTCCCAGGCTTTGCCTCCCCTCTTTGGGGAGGAGTAAGTTTATTGCTTACTGTCTGAGGCGCCCCTATCGAAGGGTTTACAAAAGCTCCGGTTTAAATGGGTCATGATACGTAGCCACATGTTTGTACAAATAAAATCATTCTATTATATGCGGTAACACTTTAGCGATCGTCCTATCAGTAGATATTGAAGCAGTTACCTCCTCCTTTCAAACATAACTACACCGGTTGGCCGTTAGGTGTCGCTTTTTCACTGACAGGTTGCGCTGAAAAGCGACACCAGAGTTATCTGCCCTTCTGATTATAAAAACCAGTGTAAACGGAAAATCACTCTCTTCTCTATTCAATTGGCCTCGCTGAACGACGCTAAGACACCAGCGCTCCGTCAACACGTGTTCAACAATAGTAAGAGTTCTCAACTCATTTTCTTTGTATACGGTTTTCAAGGACTTTCCCACGCCGGACTTATTTCTTCACATACACTTTTCAAGAACTGTTTTCTATCGACATACATACATACACCACACACGTCATCATCCCACATACACACACGTTCAATAAACCTTATTTGAACTACCTCCTTTTGTTTGTTAATTATTACTCTTTTTTTTGCATGCAACAATTGCTTGATTTTATGAACTCGCTTATAATCGGGAACACGACGCGATTCTAACAATATATAGTTACAAATAAATATAAACTTCGGTCTACTACTGTTGCGACCCTCGGCCAGAAAGAAGACACGAACTCAGAGCCAACAGTCCTTATTTTATCACCGTTCTATCATATGTTGTGACACTTTGGCGATCGTCTTATCAATAGATATATACTTGTATAATACCTTTTTCAATATACTTAGAGAATAACAAGTATATTGAAAAAGGTATTATACAAGTATATATCTATTGATAGGACGATCGCCAAAGTGTCACAGCATATAATAGAATGGTGATAAAACAAGGACTGTTGGCCATTCATGGCTGTAACTTGGTGAACAAGTCAGTAATTGACCGAAGTTTATTGGTACCACGTATGGTTGGATTGAAGAAAAAATAAGCTCACTATTATGTTCATGTCTTTTATCGAATGGGGTCAATAATGATGTCAGTTGAAATATGATGCACAACGTTTCCGAATTTTTGAGACCAGGATTGATAATTTGTAGAATTTGGATTATTCGGTCCAGATTCCCGAGGTTCGACAGAAACATTCCCGAGTTTGAAAAGACACACCTGAAGAAATCCAGAGGTTACAGCGACCGAAACGCTGTGAGAATAACACTGAAGATGTGAAGAGTATTTATTTACCTCCTCTCCAGGAGGTTAGGCACAAGGCCAGTTTTTATCTTACTCCCACAAGGTAAGATGTCGGGAAAATGGGGTTTGAAAAGCCAGCGCCCTAGACAGTAAGCACTCTGGCCATTAAAAATTACTTTAACAGCCCCGTCGGCATTCCCCAGTAGGGGCGCCTCAGACAGTAAGCAATAAACTTACTCCGACCCAAAGAGGTGAGGCAAGGCCTGGGAGGGTGGACCTCCTAGAACTGCACAGGACATACCCATAGAACGACGTAAATGAAGCCCCGAAGGCCAAGACAATACCAGTTTATAGGGGTGTAGTATCTATGGGAACAGATACTACACTTTGATAGCAGAATGAGCCTACACTATTATTAACAGAGCGTGCTATCAAATAAATAGGAAGCACAAAGTATATTTTGTTCTTTCATCTCTTTCTTCATCTAGTCGTTTGTACAGTTCTACGTTGTATAAACCTCTCCCTCTCTCTGTAACACCCCCCTCTCTCTCTCTCTCTTGCTTTTCCATTCCCCGCCCTAAATGTTGATTCGGTTCTCATTTAAAACAGACTTTATTTATTGTGCATCATTTGCAGATGAAATGACGAAAATAGACTCAATCTATTGAGTCTCTGAATGATAGGGGATAGAGAGAGAAAAGTAGAGAGAGATGTAAAGAAATATATATATATATAGAGAGAGTAAGAGGTAGAGAGGTAGAGAGAAAGGTAAAGTAAAAAGAAAGAGGTAAACACAAACATAGAGAGGGGGTAGAGGGGGAGGGTAGAGAGATAGAGAGAGAGAGAGAGAGGGGGAAGTAGGGAGGTCGAAAGAGATATAAAGAGAAAATAATAAAGAGAGAGGGGTGGAATTAGAGAGAGAGGGGGTCGAGAGAGAAAGAGGTTAGAGATAGAGAGTTAGAGTTATAGATGTAGAGAGAGGTGGAGATAGAGAGAGAGGTAGAGAGATAAAGAGAGATGGTGGTAGAGAGGTGGAGAATGATGTAGAGAGATAGAGAGGTGGAGAGAGGTAGAGATGGAGAGATGGAGAGAGAGAGGGGGAGAGTGAGGAAGAAAGAGAGACAGATCCGCTGGAAGATCAAGAAATAAAAATGGATTTGAGGAGCAGGATAATAAAAAGAAGCGGAAGTCAGTTTTGAGACAGATTCCCCTTTGCCCCCCCCCTCAATCACCAAAGAGTACGACTTACCCCCGATCCACGTACATCCACACGCAGACACTGAAACAGGCGGGAGTAGATGAGTTCACCCAGTGAAAAAGAATTGTTCCATAAACTCAACCAAGCAGAAAAAGACACCGAAAAGCATCATTTTCGTGGAATAATAAAAAGAAATAAAAGCGAAAATCAACTAATTGGGGTTAGTCGTGAGCTTCTTTTCGTTTTTTTTAGGATGCGAATAAAAGTGGGAGAAGGCAGAGAATACGCCGAACCAAAAGGAAGATTCCATTTTGATTTTCTTTGTTACTCGGTCGCTGGAAAGGAGTCAGAGTTATCGCAAGTTTCCAGCACTTTTGACAACGACGGGATATAAAAAAAGACAGATAAAACTAGAATTAGAAAAGGGGGTATTCATACTAGTATTGTCCGCAAGGACCCGTGGCGCAGTGGATTTAGTACAAAGTAAAATTCAGTTCTAAGTGATAATCATTTGAAGGCTGAAGGTTCAATCCTCGGTGCGGGGGATACGAAGCGTTTGCGAATTACTGTCATGGCTGACGAAACGATATCATGTTACCCCGTTCGAATATCCTTCCAGATTCTCGAGTTCGGCAAAAATATTTCCGAGTTCGAAAAGATACAACTGCAGAAAGACGGAGGTTACAGCGACCGAAACGTTGTGAGATAAACGCTCAAGATGAGAACAATGGTCTGAATAAGCCCAATTATACAGAATTAGAGGAGTTGATCACATCGTAATAATATTTAAAGACATTTTAAAACCAAATAATGTATTATTTTTGTTTAATGAATAAAATCATTTATTTTAAAAGCTAAGAGTTTCGACTGATGAAATGCCATTTTCAAAGCAATACTTCTCTCTTTTCTTTTTGTTCATTCTACTGGTATTAACCCCAGGATGGGCGGCCCTCTCATGAGGACAGCAAAATATACGTCCGGTCTTAGTGACGAAACTTTTAAAAGTAAAGTCCGGGGTTGATAACTTTCGTTACCAGGGTCAGACGTATATTTTGCTGTCCCCACGAGAAGGTCACCGTCCTGGGGTTAATACCAGTAGAATGAAGAAGAAGAAAAAAGAGAAGTCTTGCTGTGAAAATGATATTTTACTTGTCGAATGTCTCATCTTTTAAAATAAATGATTTTATTCATTTTTTTATGGAAATCGCTCCAGACTAAGCATGAAGCCACTTGATGTAAGGAACTAACAAGAACGAACTATGATTATCGCAAAGACATAATGTGCTTATTGGTCTTAGTCTTGAAAGACCAAGTCTATAGGTAGGAGGAAAACAGTCAGCAGGAAAAGAATTCCGCAAGCCTGCAGTTCTTGGAAATAAGCTACTGGAATAGGAAGCTGTATTACAATGCGGTATCAAGACAACGAATTGATAAAGACCACTAGATCAACGAGTCAAACGAGCCGGAGCAAAGGAAGCAGGAAATAGATCGCATAACTCTGAAGAAAACATGTCATAATAGTATTTATAGAAAAGACTGAGACTAGCAACATCACGTCTGTGGGAGAGAGGGTGCAGAGAAGAAGAAAGGGTAGGGCCAATCAAATTACAAATACATTTCTGCACCTTATCAAAAACCATCAAATGGGACAGAGATTTACCAGCCCAAATATGACAAAAGTACTCCATATATGGTCATACTGTAGACTTGTAAAGATGTAGAATAGCATGAGGTGTGAGAAAATGTTCAGAGCGATAGAGAGAACCGACTTTACGAGAAGAAGAAAAAACAATGAATCTAATGTATGAACCTCAAGAAAGATTTTATAGGAGAGAAAGACCAAGAAGTTTCAGAGTCGATTTCTCCTCAAGAGCAGAAGTATCCATAAGAATCTCAGGAAGAAACGGGACACGCATTCGATTGAAAGACAATAGCTGAGTCTTAACATGATTAAATGAAACAAGCCATTTCGTACCCAACTCCACAACTGAACCCAGTTCAACTTCTAGATCAGTTGCATATTTCGACTGATCCGAGGGAGATGGACGAGAAGCAACACCAGAATAGAGAGTGGTATCATCCGCATAGATGTTTATTTTCTGAATAATATTCTCTGGAAGATCATTGATATAGAGAAGAAACATTTGGGTCTAGAATAAAGCCCTGACGAACACCAACATTGATAGGAAAAGAGAGTAAAGAGACACCGTCCAAAGTTACCCGCAAGTTTCGATCAGAAAGAAAACTAACAACACATTATTTGGTTTTCAAATTTCTTTAATATCAGATAAAGCTAGGTTTTAAACGACGTTTTAATCGACATACAGTGCAACTCTGGGATGAGCGACTTGGTCGCAAGAAAATCTGAAACCTCTTTCTTTAGCGAACTGTGATGAATTGGTAAAACTGCAGTTTAGAGACAATGTAGCTAAAACAATTGTTTACCTTAAACACTTATCTAGTATAAAAAGAAGAAAAATCACACTCCAATACACATAAAAACGTGTAGTTTTCCTTTGAAAGGGTTATCATACGGATAGTATTAACCTCCCTACCACCACGGGAAGATTTGACACAAAGTCGGAAGGTGGGGATTGAAAAGCCAGTCCCCAAGAGGCAAAGAGATCCAGCTTACAAAAATGCCTGACCCGGTAGGGGCGCCTTAGACGAAAAGCTAACCCATTCTCAAAGAAAGACAGTAAACTCTGGGAAGGTTGACCTCCTAGGACTGCACAGAACCATACCTCAGTAGCCTAGACTATGTCGGGCTGATTGTTGAAGACGTATTCTCGAATGAAAATCACAACCACCGTTAAGGATCAGTTCGAATGAAATCGTCAATAAAGTTAATAATCCTTTCTGCAATTCAACTTTATTCGTTACAATACACTGCACTCCATAACAATCTGGTTTCAGTCATAAATGTCTAACAGTCTTTGTTTTATCTCCGTTTCAAAACAAAAGATGACCATTTCTAATGTCGCTGCTACATCCCCACTACGACTACCTTTACACTAGATGTCATTACCCATTGATCCAACTACTTTCGTCTTACGAGATCTATAAAAAAGAGTCAGATTTATCGCGAGTCTCCAGCACATTTGACAACCTATGTTTTAAACGACGTTTTATCTAACTTGGTGAGCCACGACTCTGTCGCAAAGAAATTATGAAGCTTTTTACTTTAGCGAAACAATCGGCGAATCCATTAAACTCCTCTGACAGAATGGTGCTCTGGCAGTTACTTGTTAGCTTCCGGGTCGCCGAATGATGATAAGTTGAGAAAAATGCGGGTGTAGCCAGTTCCGATGATCAGCTGAAAGTAACGGAGAAAAAAGACTGAAAACTTTAAAACTAGATATATTTAGGACACAAGCAGATCGGTCAATTAAGATTGGAGTCGACAAGGAGATCGGGTCGACAAGTTAGATGGCTCGAGACGAGCTGACAAAATAGACAACTCGACGAGTTTAGCGGGGTCGTACGACGGAGTTAGTCTTAGCTAAGATTCTGAACTTGAAAAGTGAGAATTTAACTCGGATATACACGTGGGATCCCAACACCACACACACCCGTGTTCAACAAGTCAACTACACAATTTACATATTTATGTGGTTATTTTTCTTGTGTGTGCCTGCTTTGCTTTTGGTTTGAATGCAACATGTAGATCAGTGCATGCACCCTCGGTAATCACTAAGGCTAGAATTGACACGGATAAAAAAGATAGAGAACAAGGAAACTCACGGCACATCGCGTTTTCGGTGTCGACTATCGTCGAGGGTGGCGTGGTTATACAGTTATACAATTTCTTTAAATCTAATACATGTTCCACAAACTAGAAAAAATAAATTTACCGTTAAAATATCTATCTATTTGAGTTATTCGGACTCGTATTCTTATCTTGGTTTTTATTTTCACAAGGTTTCGGCCGATGTATCCTTCGACCTGCGCCAAGTTACTTATAAAATGACCTCCAGTAAATGGGGACACAAGCGGATGGTAACATTTAATGCCACCCAGACAAAGCTCGTTTCTTTTAACAACTACAAGAAACATTTTCATCCACCGATTAGCATGGATAATAACACCCTACCCGAGAGTCCAACGTTCAAACTTCTCGGCTTAACATTCATAGGTAACATGAGTTGAAACAAATACATAGAAGACATTGCCACGGTTGCTGCAAGGAAAGTGGGCTCCGTCTATCGTGCTAGAGCACTTCTCACACCGACCAGCATCCTATATCTCTAAAAAAAACACCATCCTCCTATGCATAGAGTATTGTTATCACATCTGGGCTAGTGTACCAACCACTAGTCTCTTCATCTTAGACAGGGTCAAAAAATGAGTCCCTAATCTAATAGGTTCCTCACTATCCACTAGGTTCCAACCCCTGTCCCATCGCTGCAATGAAGAAAAATAAGCACCTGCTCTAATGACGTAAAATGCAATTTTTTTTAAATTCCCAAAAATAGCCAATTATGGGATATTGATTAACTTTTCTGTATTGGAAGGGTTAAGAAATAATCTTTCCCTTAAAAAATTGTTAACTCGAAATTTGAGAGAAAACTGTTTTTTGTGGTGTGTCATATTATTATATTGTGTTATATTGTGTTAGATTGTGTTATAATATTGTTATATTGTGTTATATTGTTATATTGTGTTATATTGTGTTATATTGTTATATTGTGTTATATTGTTATATTGTGTTATATAGTGTTATATTGTGTTATATAGTGTTATATTTAAGGTTTGTTATATAAATATTATTTAATGTGGTGTGTTATGTTGTTATATTGTGTTATATTGCGTAAAAAACAAGATAAATATTACACAATATAATAATATAACACACTACATAAAACAGTATGTTATATAAATACGGTTTTATGTGGTGTGTTATATTCTCATGGCTCTTCTCTAACTGATCGATGCTACCATTTATTAAAGCACAGAATACATGTCTAAATTAATAACTTTGAAAGATAATTCTTTGTAGCTTAATATTTTTAACGTAACACTAACTTCTAGTCAAACGGAAAATTACTTTTAGAAATTAAAAAACGCTAATATGAATACAATATTGCTCGTCGAGCGAATATTTTTGGGTTTAATATTTTCTTACTTTATTACGAATTACTTTAAAAAAATTATTTTAACAAATGTTCGAAAAATTGATTGCTCCAAATATGTTATTTTCGCTATGTGGGCCGAGCAGTGGGCCGAGCAGTAGGCCGAGCAGTGGGCCGAGCAGTGGGCTTCTGTACTTGAAAATATCATATCTACTCGGTCCACGAACTGAAAACAAAATGTTTAATCTCTGTAATTTTCTGTCTTTCTGTGTCCGTTCACAAAAATCGGACTATAGGGTCCCATACGCGGAGTAACAACAGGGGAGATAATTTCATACTGGCTGCAAATCTTGAAGTGAATAAAGTTTTTTTTTCATTTATTCCGGAAAAACTCGAAGCGGCCATAAATATTAAACTGTATAAGTACTTTGAATATTAAAAAAAATATTTATGTTGCAAAAAAAAATGAAATTCAGAAACCGGTTTTTGTTAGTTTAGATTATTACATATTTGTGCTTCCGTATTTTGTAAGAAAAGGGGTGTTACTTTTTAATACTTGTAATTTAAAAGTCACCGATAAACCGAATATTTGATCATTCCTATCTAGGAGTTATAACAGTATAGAATTAAACTGTTCATATTATATTTCGAGTGTATTTTGTTCCAAGTGCAACGCTATTCTTTACAAGAATCGATAAATTAAATTTACAATCGCAGATAATAAAGTAGGGACATTTGTGGGAAACCGTCACCTTTACGCTATCCTTGATAATTATTTCATTCGCCACAATCTTTCACCATTTCTCACCCTTGAAAACACGTAAAGAAGAACAAATATGATGATTGCGCCATTTTTAATCAACCTATTATCTGATTGATTACATCTTCAGTTTCAAAGAATCTTCATAATGTTTAAAATAAATAATCAATGGTTATTAAATTCTTATGAAATCTTTATTTCAGATTCGTCTTCTCTAGCCACACTTTATTTATTTATGATTATTTAATTACGAAGTTTAAGCAGGAGTTCCGGGCAGCCATTTTTCTGGCGATATTTCGAGGGGTAACATCGCTGTAAAGTTTTTTAAGCTTGTTAATGCTTAACGAAATCAGTCAAGTGTAATGCCGAGGCCTCGGGGCAAAAGTACTCTGAAAGGTAGGATAATGGGTCACATACGAGGTCCGCAAAATGAAAGTTAGTTCGAAATTAATCATACATGTATTGATACACACGTGTGTTCCCCCCCCCCCATTTATTTCAGACTCACATACGTGCCCAAACCCAAACACGCACATGCGCACATACATGAAAAACTCTAACACAATTAAACAATGTAATGGCTTCTCCAATTATCTCCTTTAATCAGCAAACTTATTCTATCCGAACAGAAATTGAATTTAGATCTAGGTTAGCTATTTTACACTACACTACCGACAAAACTTTGACATAATATCGTTAATAAAATAAATAAATTAAAAAAAAACCACTCATTTAATGTCATAAACACATTTTGAATTCTAATTGCCATGATTCGTTCGTAAAAAAGAATAAAAAACATTATTTCAACTACAAAATCGCACTACATTTTTGAATTCTAACGACGATGTGTCGTTTGAAGAAATCTAAAACATTCAATGTCATAAACGCATTATACATTTTGGATTCTAACGACTATGGTTCGTTTTTTTGAACGAACCATAGCCGTTAGAATTCTGTTATTCGTGCAATTTTTACGAATAGAGCGCTTCTTGTTTAGTTTATGATATCTATATTATAACTAGTGTGGATTGAAGATTTTACATTGAAATAATAATCGGTGTTGCGAATAATAGTTCCTTATTTATTATTATCTACGGTGTATAAGAGTTGCGTGACAGGAGTAAAATGTCAGGGAGAAAACTATTATGCGACTCTCTGTTTCTATTAAGTTTTTGGGAGAGTAAGCCGTAGGGGTCTAAAAATAGTGTTTAATGTTTGAAGATCATATTGAATGAATGTTCCGTGAAACATGCTCGAGAGAAGTTGTTGAATGATGTAATGAGTTTTGTAGCATATGAAGACTTTGTTCAGTTGTCTAGTGTGGTCAAAGTGGCAGAGGAAAAAGCAACTCTATTTAATATATATATATATATATATATATATATATACAAATATATATATATATATATATATATATATATATTGAAGCATTGCTGAGAATTGTACTAAATGTATTAAGAAGGCTGAAGACAATGCAGAGAGCCGGATTGGTGAGAAGCTAGAAAGAACAGCAATAAAAATCGAAGGAGAGGACTTACAACTATATATTTATTTTATTTTCAATCTTACATAAACAGCAAGTATGGTGTTAGCTGTGTGTGATGTCCGGATGATGATTAGAAATCATTTGATATTTCGGGGAAATCTCCCCCTTGTCAAAAATGGACACAAAGGAAGTTTGTGTGGAATTCAATAAGATGGATGCCAGAAAGTAGAACACTAAATAGATAGATGTAAGTCTTTTCCTTCGAATTTTTAATTTTTATTCTTTCTAGATTCTCATCAATCCGGCATTGTCTTCAGCCTTTTTAACATTTATTACAATTCGCAGCAATGCTTAATGCAAACTACAATTCTCTTTCTCTCTCTCTTTCTCTCTCTCTCTCTCTCTCTCTCTCTCTCTCTCTCTCTCTCTATATATATATATATATATATATATATATTATTAATAATTTTATATGTACATAAAAGTAATCAATGGACACGTGTTTTTAGTTCACAGCCGTCATTAGCACAGCTTACTTAGACAAGGATCGAACGTTCGATATTGATGTCTATAGTCCATCGTCTTACCATTGGACTAAGACGCCCTGTCTAGAAATATGTACGATTTTATCATCAAAATATTTAATGTACGTAATTATTTTTATTAGTGATTGCAACATTCGTTGTTTTTTCTTCCTTACTACTATTTCGATTGTCTCACTTCCAAGTGATTAAGATATATATATATATATATATATATATATATATATATATATATATATATGTATATATATATATATAAACATACGTAACATTATATATATACATATATATATATAGATATATATATGTATATATATACATAAGTTTACGTATTTGTTATTGTTTTTATTGCCGTTTGAATTTTTCCACTTCGTAAGCGGTAAAGAATTATGTAGAATATTATATTGTTGCCTGTAATAGGACGTGTTTTTATTATATATATTTTTTATTTCATTATATATATCTATTTATTAATTTGTAAGTACATGAAATTTTATGTGCGTAAAAATTATATATATATATATATATATAGAGAGAGAGAGAGAGAGAGAGAGAGCGTGTGTATGCGCCTGTATATCTGTGTGTGTGTGTGTGTGTGTGTAAGAGGGAGAAAGAGAAAGAAGGGTAGATAATAGACCACTTATGAAAAATGGGATAAAACAAAGATGTATGGGACAGTCGGGGACAGTCGGGGATCAACCGGAGAAGTACAAAGTGTAAACGATGGAGAATGTAAAAAGAAAATCGCTTAGATGTTAATCGCCACCGTCTGTTCTCGGCGACAGTCATACTTAGAAGCTTCCCAACACGTGCGCACGGGAGGTAGACGCGCACCACCGGCTATTATTATCATTCAAACATTTTTTAAATGCATGCAATTTTAATTGAGAATTGGTTTTATCGTGTGTTTTGTCATGCCCGTGGCGATACTTAGGCAAGAGTCTGGATGTGTCAGTCGAAACGATCAAGGGTTGGGTTTTATTTTCTCAAACTTGAATTGACACACGGATAGAAATAAGAATAAAGAAAATGGTTTCTTTTTTTTATTATTAAATAGGCATAATAAAAATTTAAAAAAAAAACAGAAGAAAACTGTGTTAGAAATGGTGTTTATATCCCGCTTAACTCTCGGTTTGAACCTTGGCCGCTCGAACCGATTAGCATAAAAACAAATCAAAATAATGTTTTGGAATTTTTGAGATAAGGATTTATAATTATTATTATTAGGATTATTCGGACTACTGCTCTCATCTTGGATGTTATTATCACAGGGTTTCGACCGATGTAGCGTACAACCTTCTTCAAGTTCGGTTTGTCGAAATCTGGAATATTTATGTCGAACTCGGGAATCTGTTTAATAGACTCCTAAAATTCATATTAGAATCGTCCACATAGAACCGTAGCGCAACAGATAAAGTGCTAAGTATATTCAGTTTTAAGTGACAGTCTTCTGGGGGTTAAGGTTCAACATACATATAATTAAAAATTACTTAAGACTTTTTCCCAGTCATGGCAGATAGAACGAGAGCATGCTACTCCCGTTGATTAAATAAAGGGTTCCGTTCGCAATTCCGTACAGATTCCCGAGTTCGACAGAAAGATTATTCAGTTCGATAAGATACATCTGAAGAAAGTCGGACGAAAGGTTTAGAGAATAACATCCAAGATGAGAACAGTAGTCCAAATAATCAAAATGAAAATAAACAAGTAACTAATTGGCAGGCATCAGAGAGTGTTCGCTGAAAACAATTAAGCCAAGAGTAGGAACAGAACAAGTTTCAAAGTTTAAAATATTTAATGTTCCTATCTAACTGTATTAGAAGTAAGGGAACGGACTACTGATTTTCGGATAAGTAATTATTATACCAGATAAGAGCAATGTGAATATAAATGGTGCTTAAAATAGAGTGATAGTCTAGCGATCAGGTCGATCCTTCTTGCAAGAACTCTTTGGTTACACGAGTATCCAGTTAACAGCTGTTGTTTTGTTGACATAGAGTAATAGTAAGCTTAATCAATTGTGATATCTCTCTGTAGTAGTGACAGCGATGACCGTAACAGTGTGTAGAGTTGATCTGTTTCTCTTTTTCTTTCGCTTCTTTTTCGTTGTTTTTAATAGACGTAGTCGTAGCAATTAAAAAAAAACAATAGAATTCTTTTTGCTCTCCGACTTTCATGTTCTTTGTTAAGATAATTTTTCTTTTTACAAATACATAAAAAATTACCAAAATAAAAGATCAACAGACCACACACCACCACACGTTGCAACATTTAATGGCCTTGTCCCTAATTGTATGTATTTTAAACGAATATAATTCCCTTTTTAAATTCTCATAAATTCTGCTGGTTAAGGGAAGACTATTCTATTTATAATGGTCACCAGTCATTAAACATCTACATACAAATAGTTATATTTATCTATATATAAGCATGATTCAAATATTAAAAATGTTCATAGAAAGATGGTTGAAGTAATAAATGATAAAATAAAAAGAATATACTCTGACATTATATTTTTTCTCTTTGGACCATTGCCTTCATTACCTTTAATATATTCTACTAATTTGTCGGCTGATGTGCTCTCCAGCTTTCTTGAAGCGCATTGTTCATTTATGCTGATGATTTTCTTCCCTGAAATCTGTGCTTAATGTAACACTTCATATATGCCTTTCATTTCGGTCTCTGACGAACAGCAAGTGAATGCGTTTAATAGCTGCATTTTACACGCTGGAAAACAATTGTAAGACCACAAACAATTCCGCCATGCAAAAACTGGAATACAAATAAATTATTTGTTTAAAGACTGGATTTTTTGGTCATTGAAATATAAACAAAAACTCTATGCTCTGAAATCTGTAACCTAATTTTCATCGAGCTTACAATTTTAATAACTTGGAAAGTTCTATTAAGGAATATATATTGAAAAAATATATGTTCTCTATATAAAAGAAAGGGGCAAAATTCCTTCAAAGAACCATGTGTTAGATGCAGATATTTTTTATTAAAATACAAAATTAAAAATGAAAACATTTTTTTTTCTTTTTCATCTTGACTTTTTTATCTAATATTTCGGTTGATATAACAAGCCTCGACAGAGCTTTAGACAAATAAAAGGTATTAACCTTAGTAGGCCCCGTTACGTTCCAGATACACACGCGAATATCGAAAATCTGCGAATAGATTTTGATGCCTCTCAAAATCGGGTTTTTGTACATTGGCATGTGTTTTTTTTGCACGAAAGCCATCAAATTAGCGTAAATGAGCCCTTTCTGCTTGCAAATTGGTTGATTTTTTAAAACTATCTAATTTCCGTATAAAATTCGCCAAATTTTGGAATACCAATGCTTTTGTATGAGCCGCATTTAATATGAATCCTAAGTAATAATTAGCGCTTTTAATTGCGTTTTTTAGTTGGAATTAAATGATAACCCTATTTATAAGTTCTACCGAATTCATGAAGAACATGTTAAGTCAATGCTTATGCTGAAAATCCGCAAATTTGTGAAACCGCGAGTGGTTGGCCGGCGTAGCCGAAGATCGGCGATTGCTTTGGGTGTTGTTGAAGAGATTGTTTTTATTAATGTCCGATATCTGTAGTGAAAAGACGATGAGGAAGAAAAAAAAGGGAAGAAAAAGAAAAATATTGTTTGTATTACCATGGTTACCGAAAATTTTGATATAAAATAATGATCTAATAAATATTTCATTTATTTGAAAATATCTCGCGTCAAGTTGTTTGGTTTCGAAATTTTAAAAATTTATCATTTCAACGGCGCTTCTAACCCATCTCATTATATATATATATATATATATATATATATATATATATATATATATATATATATATATATATATATATATATATATTAATACTGAAGAGTTACATTCGTATTATATTAGCTTTTTCTCGCCCGCTCGCGGTGGTGCATAAATATAGAGTTCAAAACAATGCATTTGAATCCGTTCAGAGAGCTAGCTAAAGATAAATATTTATCTTGCTAAGTGTCACTGCGAACTTCCTGTCCATGTCGTCATATCCTGAACACTTCCAGTTTATTTATACAGTTCGCTTTTCGGTTTTATTCAACACAAAATATAACAGAAGAGGGATCAGAACACAGATGCCCGAAAGCAGACGGCGACACTCTAAAGACAAGCGTTAATAGACGGTTTTGTTCGTTCGTATGGAGAGATGGAAGATCTGCTCTTTCTGTGTCTCCAATTTTCCCTGTTCTTAAGCACGTATCTGTACTTACTCAGAATCAAAATATCGTCATTTATTCTACCCAACTAACGGAAACGAGAAAAATAGGACGAACGGAGAAAAGTTTCGGAGAGATAGAAGCGCCAAATCAGCAGAAGAAAGACAGTGAAGGATCATCATCATCATCATCATCATCATCATCATCATCATCATCATCATCATCATCATCATCATCATCATCATCATCATCATCACCACCACCACCACCACCACCACCACCACCACCACCATCACCACCACCACCACCACCATTACCACCACCACCATCAAAATAGTGGTTTGCTAGTGCTGTGGTTCACAAAAGCACATTTAAAAACAGAGAACGTCGAATTAAAACAGCACTAGAAAACCATTATTTGGAGCTCAAAGAAAACGGACGCTCACCAATAATTGAATGGAAAATAATACGACAGGCCAGTACATGTAGAAATTTAGACGACCCGTGTAGATTATGTCTAAATGAGAAATTTGAAATTCTAAATTTTAAAGATCCCCGAAATCTATTAAACTGTAGAAGTGAGATAGCAAACAGCTGCTTACAAAGAAATAAATTTACCTTAGGCTAACGATAAATAAATAAACAAATAAGTAAAAAAACAAAACTAAACAAAAGCTTAACAATTTAAAAATTAAAACCTAAAATAAAAATACAAGGAACCACGTGTTAAAATAAATTCACCCATTATATTGACACAACAAAGGAAACATTATATAGGCAAATCTATAGAAAACAGAACAATACAACAGGATATAGGAAGTAACACCAGCAAGACCTTTGTTCGCGGGAAGCCCAGCGATTGGCTGAGAGAACAACAAAGAATCTGATTGGTTAACTAGCTAGCCGTGTATATAAACACACCCGGCAAAAATAACTCCATGCATTTTAGCCTGAAATTCCCCCCGGTGATGAAACCCGGAAGCCTCTGTGTAGCTTAATTGCCATAAATATTTTTTCATAGCTTACTACCTAGCTCTACTAACGCATCGAGCACTGTTGAAGTAAATACTGAAAATTGATACATAAAAAATTATATCTCCTTATAAAATTGTATGTGGATACATGAAATACTAATATATATATATATATTATTTACCAATCGGTAGAAGGATATCGCGTGAAATAACTTGAAAGTTAAAACAAAGAATGAACGTTGCACGTTGTTGAAAATTCCAATTTTCTTCATTTTCTTCATTTCGTATCATTTTTGACAAAGAGCAGAGGACTGCTCAAAATATCAGAATAAGATATAATAAGTACAAAAACTACTACAACATCGTTTTTATTTTTAATACATCAGTAAGCATCCTTTATATATATATATATATATATATATATATATATATATATATATATATATATATATGTTTGAAAAAAGACAAACGGAAAACAGATTAGAATGCCCCCATATATATATATATATATATATATATATATATATATATATATATATATATATATATGTGTGTTTGAAAAAAGACAAACGGAAAACATGTTAGAACGCCCCCCCCCACACACACACATATATATATATATATATATATATATATATATATATATATATATATATATATATATACATATATATATATATATATAAATATATATATATACATACACTGATGATTCATAATAATTAGTCACGTTGCATGATCTCCCCTAGGAAGATTAAATTCTATATTAGAGTCACACAGCTTGTGTTTACATTAATAATAATACGAGACATTTCTCTCGTGTTAAAAGCGGGATCATATCGGCGGCCGAATGGTTATGAAACAGGGTCACGGGTCCATAATACGTTGAGTCGGGGTTCGAATCGTTCGACCGGCGATGTGGTTATGTAATTCCATACTGAGGAGCGTAATAAAAAAAATGCGAAACACAAACGTCTAGAGATATATATAAATATTGTCTCTTTCATGACATTATAAAGTATATATATATATATATATATATATATATATATATATATATACATTGATGATTTTCTATTGTTGCAAAAATAATATTGGCATAAAAATATTGTTTGGTTCACGACAAATGAAACGGACCGGAAAAATACATTCACAGAAATTTTTTTTTGGGGGGGGAAATGTGAAAAAAGAAAATGGTTATTGGAATATAAAACGAACCTGAATTATATATGCTCTGTTGTTACTGATTGACAATCATCGAGCTGAATCTTTTAAAGAGACTACAAAATAAAAAGGCACTGATAGTATATGTCATTAATAATTATATATATATATATATGTATATATATAAATATATATATATTTTTTTTATTATCTATGTACGTATACGCTTCGTCCTTTTTAATCGGGACTCCTCAGAATAGAGATATAACTATTTACTATTAGTCGCGTGATTCGAAACCCCGGGAATTACAACTAAAATCCCGACACCAAGAACCATTCGACTAAATAAGCAGTGATACTTTTAACACTTATTTCGGCGGCTTGACGTCATAAGAGCGTTCAACTTAATGAAAGGAACGATGCATTTATAGCTAGCGACATCATGCTGTGTTAATATTACACTTACAGTGCCCATCTCGCCTCACACAAAAAAAACAAGTGAGTTAAATAAGTACTGACAAATCTAATTTAAATAGATAAGTTAATTGAGAAAGCAAATAGCAAGTCAGACACCCCACTTTCAATCTATTTCTATAATGCGACGGTTTCATTTCTTTTCTTTTGTTCTGGACTGTGAATTTTATTAACGATTCTATGGGTGATATCTTTTTGGGGTTACCGTGTATATTAATTAAAATCTGGAATAGAATATTTTTTGATTCACACACTTCGTTGTTTTGTTTTTAAGTCGGTGTTGTAAATTACTCGGATTGTGTTTAATGTTTAAAGTTAATGTTATTAAACTATTATTAAACAAAGGCTTTGCATATTATAATCCTTAGTATCCCGGCAGGTATGGCGGCGTTACAGATGTGCTGATAACAGCCGCTTGAATGTTGGGAGGGAAGTACAGATGCGGGCTTAAACGACATCTTGTGTGTATTTTTCCAATTGAGCTGAAGTGAAAGGGGACCTAAAAAAGTGACGAACGACACGGAAGCGTTCGGGATTTGAAAGCCAACACCATCTTTTCGTTTTGTTTTCCCGTTCATATTATGATTTCTTTTTCGGATTAGAGTGAGAAAAAATTGCGTAAAAGAAGGATAAAATGTGGAAAAGTGAACAAAAGTGAAAACGAATAAAGAATAGAATTTTTTTTTTTTTTTGAAATGGAGGAAAAAAGTATCTTGTCGGAGCAGAAACAGACGACGATGAAAAAAATGTATAATTAAGGGGAAATTTGCGACAGTAAATGAATGAAGACTAAAAAATGTGGTCGAAAATTAAAGAAATGGGATATCGGAGTTGGAGAAAAAATGGCGACGTAAATGAAAAAGAATCTGATTGAAAGAAAGCGATAAAAAGAAGGTGGGAAATTGAAATATTGAAATGAAAGACGTTTAAAAGTGAGAAGAAAAGAACGAAAGAACGAGAGAAATAAATAAAGAAATAAAGAGATGAACAAATGTTCAAAAGAGATTAATATGTGAAAATAATTTTTAAAAACGAAGAAAAGTAAAAGAAAATATGGTTGAAAATTTTTAAAAATAGCATGACGGCTTGAATGAAAGGAAATCTGGTGGAAAGAAAACAATTAAAAATAGGGTGGGACGTTGAAATATTGAAATTAAAGACGTTTTAAAACGAGAAGAAAAGAAAGAAAGAAAGAAAAAAAGAAAGTGAGGAACAAAAGTTCAAAAGAGATTAATATGTGAAAATGATTAAAAAAACGAAGAATAAAAAAATATAGTCGAAAATTTTTTTTAAAATGGCAGCGTGAATGAAAAAGAATCTGGTTGAAAGAAAACAATTAAAAAAAACGTTGGAAATTGAAATATTGAAATAAAAAACGTGTAAACAACCAGAAGGAGAGAAAGGAAGAAAGAAAGAAAGAAAGAAAAAGAAAAAAGAAGGAAAGAAAGTGCAAAAGAGATGTGAAAATAATTTTAAAAAATGAAGACAAGAAAAAAAGAAAGAAAATACATGATAACGTTGTATGACAATGAATGCCAATATCCAAAGAAAAGATGACAAAGTCTATCGATACAAAATAATCAACTTTCAAGTTCAAACTGTCCAAAAACGCTTTAGTTGAGAAAAGAGGTGTTTTATCTGTAAAGAGGTATTTAGTAATGTGTTAATTTCGGCTGTCGGCGCGTGCGTTTACGTGCGTGTAAATAGTACAGGTATGTAGATTTGTTTTTGTTTATTAGTGTGCCTATTTTGTGAGTGAGTGAGTCCATGTATGAACTGTGTATGTTAGTTCGGTATGCGGTCGGTGCCTGTATTGGCAGCGTGATTAGCTGCTCGTGGAAGTCTTTGGTTATTTGTGTATTATTTGCCGATGATCTTTCCGGCGCTGAAGGGGCTTCTTTTTACTAATAGGTCACCGCTTATCAAAGCACAGGAGCCACTCGAGGATAAGGGTGAAAACATATTCTCAGTTAGACGATGTACGCCACCCTGAGAGGTATTGAATCAAATGAGTGGGATGGACAGAAAATTACTTAAGAGTAAGTGATTATCTTAGAGGACGACTCTAGAAGTATTTGTTTACATTAGACTTGAAGCCGTTTATGCTATACTCGGTTGTGAAGCATCCTCGTGGTATTTTGTTCCACTGATAGGATGTTCTAGAAAATAAACTTTGTCGATTGTGTCGTCTTCGGTTGGATTTTGACGTATACACAATAATTAGTAATAATAATAATTAGTAAAATTAATTAGTAAAATTAATTTGTAATAATAATTAGTAGTGATAATAATAATTAGCAATAATATTTAGTAATGATACTTATAATAATTAGTAATAATAATTAGTAATAAGATTTTTCAATAATAAGTAGCAAAATTAATTAGTAAAACTAATTATAAATAACAATAGTAATACGTAATAATAAGAATAATTAGTAATAATAATTATAATAATAATTAGTAATAATAATTATAATAACAATTAGTAATAATAATTAGTAAAAATAATTAGTAAAATTAATGATTAAAAATAAAAATATTCAGTAATAATAATTAGTAATAATAATTAGTAATAATAATAATGATGCAAAGAAGAAGAAGAAGGAGAAGAAAAGAAGAAGAAAAATAAGAAAGAGAAGAAGAGGAAGAAGAAGAGGAAGAAGAAGAAATAAAATGAGAAGAAGGAGAAGAAAAAGAAGAAAAAGAAGAAGAAGAAGAGGAAGAAGAATAAGAAAAAGAAGAAGAAGAAGAAGAAGAAGAAAAAGAAGAAATATGATTAATGAGCAAAAAGAACAATATACAGCTAGATAGATATATGGATAGATCGAAATAGAGAGAGTAGGGGAGAAATAAGAGAAGACGGAAGGATATTCACTTAGAAAGAAGAACAGAGAAAGAGGAAGTGGAAAAAGAAGTCGTTGATGAAGAAGACGTAGAAAATCAAGAAGGAGGAGAAAAAGAACACGAAAAAAAAAAGTTTAAGAGGAAAAATAAGAAAATTAATAGGTGAGAGACAAGAATGACTTAACTAAGAAGAAAATAATTATGAGGAAAGAAGAAGAAAAAGATGATGAAGAAATGAACATATTAATAAGAAGAAAAATAGATGAAGAAGTAGAAGGAGAGAATAATAATAATAAGAAGAAGAAGAAGAAGAAGAAGAAGAAGAAAAATAAAAATAATAATAATAATAATAATAATAATAATAATAATAATAATAATAATAATAATAATAATAATAATAATAATAATAATAATAATAATAATAATAGAGTGGGTTGAGGAGGGAAAGCGCAGACCTCCACTGGAAGAGCGCGGACAGCTCTGGGACCTTGGGGAGGCTTGTTGCCACTCGGGCCCCAGAGGGGACCAATGGCCCTTATCAGCGGGAAATCGGTGGTAGGTGGCTGTTGCGATACCGCAAGGTCATCAGCGAACAGAAAAGAGGTGGAGCATACTGGAAGTCTGAGGAGATTGTTGTCACTCAGACTCCAGGGAATACTACAGGTTGTTGGCAATGGGCGATCACTGACGATGACCAGTGTGATAACTCCTAGTGAGTAAATAATAATAATAATTATGATGATGATAATAATAATAATAATAATAACGCTACATGAAAGGCTAGCACAAAACTGAGAGGATGTATCCATAAAACAGACGTACCAGAGTGGATGACCGAAAGAAAGGACAACGCTCATACAAAAAGACGCCAAGAAGGGAACAACCCCAAGCAATTACAGACCAATAACCTGTTTACCAACAATGTGGAATATCCTAACGGCACAACTGAGAGAGCAAATTTACCATTCCCTGAACAGTCGTGGACTACTTCCCGAGGAACAAAAAGGATGCCAGAAAGGCAAAAGAGGAACGCATGATCTGTTATACATAGATCAAAAGATCCTGAAAGAAGTTAAAAGCAAGAAAAAGAACATATCTATGGCATGAATTGACTACAAGAAAACGTACGACAGAATCCCCCAAGCATAGATAATTGAATGTTTAAAAATGTACAAGATACCCAACAGGATTATTAATTTCATCAAGAAAGCAATGGAAACATGGAGATTAGAATTGACAGCTGGAGGACAATACTTGACGGAGATAAAAATACAGAGAGGCATTTTCCAAGGAGACCCCCTATGACCACTACTTTTTATCATAGTCATGATGCCACTCAACTACATACTCAGGAAATGTGATGCCGGATACAAGTTCACAGGTAGAGAACAACGAATAAACAATCTCATGTACATGGACGACCCGAAGCTATTTGCAAAAAGCAAAAAGGAACTGGAAAAGCTGATAAATACGACCAGAATCTTCAGTCAGGACATTCAAATGGAATTCGGAATGGAAAAGTGTGCATTGCTAGAGATTAAAAAAGGAAAGCTGGAGACGACTGAGAGAATGGAACTACCCAACCAAGAGCAGATGAGGGCGCTAGATGAACAAGACAGCTATAAATATTTGGGAGTTTTGGAAGCAGACACAATCAAATCAACAGAAATGAAAGAGAAGATTGGAAAAGAATACCTGAGAAGAACAAGAAAGCTCTTAGAAACAAAATTATATAGCAGAAACTTAATCAAAGGAATACATACCTGGGCAGTATCACTAATAAGATATTCTGGACCATTCATAAGCTGGGCTAAAGAAGAACTCAGGCACTTGACCTAAAGACTGGAAAATTAATGACTATGCACAATGCGCTACATCCAAAAGACGATACAGACAGACTCTACGTGAAGAGAAACGAAGGGGGAAGAGGACTGGTAAGTATAGAAGACTGTGTGGACGACGCTAAAACAGATCTGGAGAAGTACATACACCAGAACACAGAAAAGGCTATCACCGCAGCAAGAGATACCGTAACAACGCACAACACAGGAAGCATCGAAACTTGACACAAACAGACAAGAAAAGAAAAATGGGAAGAAAAACAACTACATGGACGCTTCATAAGACTCACAAGAGAAGAAACCAACGCAAATAGCTGGACATGGCTAAGAAAAGGACAATTGAACAGAGAAACGGAATCTTTACTGATGGCTGCACAGAACAATGCGATTAGGACAAATTACATTAAAGCTAAAATAGATAAAACCCAGGAAAACAATAAATGCAGACTGTGTGAACAAAGAGATGAAACAATAAATCATATAATAAGTTAATGTAGCAAACTTGCCAAAAAAGAATACAAGAACAGACATGACTGTGTTGGGAAAGTAATACACAGGGAACTGTGAAAACAATTAAATTTCGAATATGCAGACAAATGGTACAAACATAAACCAGAAACAGTACTGGAAAACGAAAAACACAAAATCCTCTGAGATATGGATATACAAACAGATAAACTTATACAAGCAAGGAGACCTGATGTCATTATAATAGACAAAAAGGAAAAATCTTGTAAAATCGTTGACTTCGCCGTTCCAGCAGACGGCAGAGTGAAGATAAAAGACACGGAAAAACGAAGTAAATACACAGAACTAGCCAGAAAACAGAAAGAAATATGGAACATGAAGAAAGTTAGTATAATACCAATAATCGTAGGAGCACTAGGAACAATCCCAAAAAACCTGGAGAAAAGACTAGGAGAAATTGGAATCAAAGGGACCATCGAAACCATACAAAGGACGGCAATGATCAAAACAGCTGCAATCTTAAGGAAAATCCTCGACTGCGGAAACAACACGGATAAGCTACAAAGGGTAACAAGTTACAAGGAATTTACAACAGGGAGAAAACAAAACCACACGAAGAACACAACAACACGAACCAAGTAACAGTAACTGCGAGAAACAGCACTTCATAATCTCCCCACCCTCAATAAATTACACCGGCCTCAGCTATCACTACACAAAAATGAACCAAAGAAACAGAAATTACAAGAAACACTATAAGCTCCTCCCTCTCTTCGCCACCCCCAATTTTTTTTTAATTAAAAAGAATTAAATTTTTTTTTTTTTTTAAATAAGGAAAGAGAAAAGGAAAAAATTAAGGAATTGAAAGGAAAAAAAGGAAAAAATTTGAAAATTAAAAAAAATTAAATTTTTTTTTTATCTTGTTTTTAAATTAATTAAAAAAACAACTATTCTATTCTATTTATTTATTTATTTATTTATTTATTTATTTTATATAGACAAAATATTTGTAGAGGGTCGAGGAGAATGAGAAGATCGAAGAGGGACAGCACAAACCAGACCCCCACTGGAAAAGTGCAGAGAATGCTGGGACCTTGGGGAGGCTTATTTCCACTCAAATCTCAGAGAAGACCAATTGTCCTTACCAGCGAGACATCAATGGTAAGAGGCTGTTGCGATACCGCATCGTTATCGAAAAGAGGTGAAGAATACTGGAAATATGGAGAGGCTTGTTGTCACTCAGACTCCAGGAAAAACCACTGGTTGTTGCCGGTGAGCAATCACTGACGATGATCTGTGTGAGAACTCCTAGTGAGTACAAATAATAATAATAATAATAATAATAATAATAATAATAATAATAATAATAATAATAATAATAATAATAATAATATGATGATGATGATGATAATGATGGTGATGATGATGCTGCTACTACTGCTGATGATTACAAAGTCGGCCATTTTGTAGCGTTTCTATTTGCAATCCCCTTATTAATTTTGCGTAACGTAAATCCAAGGGAGATAATCTTGTTATTACACAAGAGTTGGATAACAAGTTAGCATCACATTAATTACGCCTTTATTTTTCTAGTCTTTCTTTGATTTTCATCTCACTCATCTTTCAAATACAAATGCAACAACAACAACAACAACAACAACAACAACAAAAATGGCGGCTAAAGGACAACAAAATAGTAAATTGCTATGAAACGATCGTAAAAAATGGTCCGGAAATAAAGAAAAAATAGAAAGAAAAAAAAATGGGTTGAAAGAAAGTTGAATCAGCGTTCGAGTTTTTCAGGTGATGTAGGGCGCGGGGTGATTGGTTGGCACGGTTGTGTTTTGTTCTGATTCTTTTTGAGTTCGAAATCGGCTCAGCGTCCTTGTGTGTGTTCAGATCTGGAAAGACGATAAGATAATGCAAGAAAAGAGGCTAATTATGAAAAAGGGGACGGCGAGTGTACTATTCGACACTTTGCGAGATTTTGCATAGAGTGAAAGAGAGAGAGAGAGAGAGAGCGGAAAGAGAAAGGAAAGAAGGGAAACAGTAAAGAACGAAACGGAATATATAAATAAATGTTATATATATATATATATATATATATATATATATATATATATATATATAGTACCTTGTTTTTATTTATACAAACATTATTGGTTACATATGTGCATACATGTTTCAGTTGTACTCTCCGATATAGTTTTTGAATTCCTGTATTTGGTCTGAAGAAGTTTACTCCATGGGATAGTACAACTGAAACATGTATGCACATATGTAACCAATAATGTTTGTATAAATAAATATTTATTTATAAAAACATGGGCACATGTTTGTGCGCACTCTTTATAAACACTGGAGTTTCAATATCGAAACAAATATAATACAGGTAACATATATATATATATATTAATATTATATATATATATATATATATATATATATATATATATATATATGTACGTATTCGTAGTTGTGTCTAGTCATTTTAGATACGTCCATGAATTTCTTTTTGGATTGTCACGCTTAAATTGGAAATAGTATTCGTAGATGCGTCTAGTCATTTTAGATACGTCCATAAAATGTTTTTTGGATTGTCACGCTTAAATTGGAAATAGTATTCGTAGATGCGTCTAGTCATTTTAGATACGTCCATGAAATGTTTTTTGTATTGCCACGCTTAAATTGGAAATAGTATTCGTAGATGCGTCTAGTCATTTTAGATACGTCCATAAAATATTTTTTGGATTGTCACGCTTAAATTGGAAATAGTATTCGTAGATGCGTCTAGTCATTTTAGATACGTCCATGAAATGTGTTTTGGATTGTCACGCTTAAATTGGAAATAGTATTCGTAGATGCGTCTAGTCATTTTAGATACGTCCATGAAATGTTTTTTGGATTGTCACGCTTAAATTGGAAATAGTATTCGTAGATGCGTCTAGTCATTTTAGATACGTCCATAAAATGTTTTTTGGATTGTCACGCTTAAATTAGAAATAGTATTCGAAGATTCGTCTAGTCATTTTAGATACGTCCATAAAATGTTTTTTGGATTGTCACGCTTAAATTGGAAATAGTATTCGTAGATACGTCTAGTCATTTTAGATACGTCCATGAAATGTTTTTTGTATTGTCACGCTTAAATTGGAAATAGTATTCGTAGATGCGTCTAGTCATTTTAGATACGTCCATAAAATATTTTTTGGATTGTCACGCTTAAATTGGAAATAGTATTCGTAGATGCGTCTAGTCATTTTAGATACGTCCATAAAATTTTCTTTAGATTGTCACGCTTAAATTGGAAATAGTATTCGTAGATGTTTCTAGTCATTTTAGATACGTCCATAACATTTTCTTTGGATTGTCACGCTTAAATTGGAAATAGTATTCGTAGATACGTACAGGCATTTTCGCTGCGTTCATAAAAATATCTTTGGACCGGCACGCATAATTTTAAAATATAATTTCTAGATGCGTGCAGGGATTTTCGCTGCGTACATAAAATTTTCTTTGGATTGTCACGCTTAAGTTTTAAATAGAATTATTAGATGCGTCAATCTAATTTTCGCTGCGTCCATGAACTTTACTTTTGATTCGCACGCTTAAATTTAAAATTGCATTTTTATATGTGTCTACACATTTTCGTTGCGTCTGTAAAATGGTATTTCGAATGGCACGCTGACGTTTAAAATTGCATTTTTATATGTGTCTACACATTTTCGCTGCGTCTGTAAAATGGTATTTCGAATGGCACGCTTACGTTTAAAATTGCATTTTTATATGTGTCTACACATTTTCGCTGCGTCTGTAAAATGGTATTTCGAATGGCACGCTTACGTTTAAAATTGCATTTTTAAATGCGTCATAGCGTTTTCTTTGAGTCCATGAAGCTATCTTTCGACTGCTACGTTTATGTTTTTAATAGCATTCTAGATTATCCAGACATTTTCGCTGCGTCTATAAACTTTTCTTTCGAATAGCACTATTAATTAGAAATAGCATTTTAAGATGTTTCCAGGCATTTTCGCTGCCTTTGGACTGGCACGATTAAGTTTTACATAACATCTCGTTTCGTTTCACACGTTTGTTTTAAATAGCATTTTCAGATACATTCGTTTATATCTGTGAGATATTTATGGTCGGTCCATTCGTCTCTCACGCTTAAGTTAAAATAGAGCAGGTTGAATCGACACATATGAAGAAAACGCATCCCTGTTTATGTTTAAAGAATACTAAACAAAAATTACAGTTTCTAAAACGTTATAAAAGAGAGAACTATAAAACCAAAGAAAATAATCCAAAATAAAGAGAGACTGTATGAAATAAAGCAATATTAAGACTGAAATCAAATCCAGAGGAGACAACAGCCGATTTGCAGATGCAAAATCGCAACGAGCAGGTGATGTTATGAGAGTTAATTTTTCAACGATAATCTTTGAAAGATGACAGAATGAAAAGAAGAAAGGACACAAATAACAAATGAAAGAAAAACATGAAAGAGGCTGAGTTTGCTCATTTTCGATGGCAAATTCAAGTGCGATTGCAAATCTTCGAAAGATGTGCGCACCCATGTAATCGACAGCTGAAGAGAATGTCCGCCATTTTTAAATAGATGACGTTCTCGTTCACTGGCGCATGCGCAATCGCGATATTTATGTCGTCTTGCACACGTCAACGGATAAGACAGCCGCTCGAACACCACAAAAAACGAGCTTCAGTTACTCGTTAATAAGCAGAAATTTGCGGCAAGAAATTTTATCTTGATAATTAAAATAAATCAGTTTTATAGAATAAAAATTAGTTTTCATAATATAAACTTGCGCCGTAAAATGATTGCAAATCAATTACTAATGGAGATTTGGCATAAGTCTGTTTGAAATCGAAACTATACTATTACTTTTATTAATTTCATCATTGTACTATCTTTTAATTCCTAATTCGGTTTACTATACTATTTAAGACTCATCTACTATCGTACCGTGCTCTGTATCTTTTCTGATAGCATGGTAGAATCCTTCTAGGCATTACTTCCTCCCATTCAGTAGAGTACTGTAATATGTGACAATTGGTAATTTTACAACTGTTTTCATCGAATTTCTGACAAGAAGTTTCAGTTCATTTCTTTATTGTTTCCAACTTTCTGATATAAAACAAGAAATGATAAATCGCAATTTTATTGTTTATAATAAATGTTCTAAAATATATTGGCTTTGAAACTATTGTAAAATACATTTGGTACAAATTTGTTTTAAATTGGATCTTTCTTGTATAAATTATATTATATTATAGCGGTAAATAATATATTGTATTAATTAAATCTTATATTATACCTAATGAAATTTGGTATCTGTCTGTTTGAAATCGAAACTATACTATTACTATTAATTGTACTATTAGTGTTCAATTCAGTTTACTATGCCATTTCAGACTAATGTACTATCTGTCAATGCTCAATTCAGTGAGGTTCTGTTATCATTCGGTTCTATTATCATTCATCAGAAGTATTACCTCCTCTTTTGGGGAGGCAGGCGATCTGATTTGATTTGGTCGTCAATTTTGAAGCTCTGTTTATGTCTGATAAGAAGGTTACATTATATGTAAATTTACAGTGCTGTAAAGATATAGCAACAAAGAATAATGATGTCGTTGACCAAGTATATTTTTGGCGCTTTTTTATTCTTATGTTAATACAGCGACAACGAAAAGAAAATGACGAATGTTAAAATAAAAGAAAAGAAATAAGAGGAAGACAACGAAATTGGTGCTGCTTTATCTCCACTACGACGACCATAACTGCTACTACTACTACTACTACTACTACTACTACCACTACGACGACGACGACCATAACTGCTACTACTATTACTACTAAGAAACGTTATTAAACATTCAGCGGCGATTATGCAGTACAGTTTAGAAATATTAAAAAATAACTGCTACCAAGGACAATAAAACTTACTTTTCTACCTACCTGCATATTTCTGGGTGATTTAAAGTCTTTGGGAGCGTTTTTATTTCAATTTGAGATTTTGTTTAAATACGATCCTGTTAGAGTAATATTTTCATAATAGCGGCACATACACATAGTGGACATCCCCGAAGTTTGATTGATAATTCTTCATCTCTTTGGTGGAAAAAACAAACAAACAGACAAATATACAACACTTGACTTTAATAATAAAAATTTATCCTTCTACCTAATACAATAGACAACGTTAGGAAAAAGAAAAACTAAGCAATTTTCGGTGATTTCCGGAAACTGGAGTCAGCCATTTTGTATTTTGACGATAACAAGATCGTATTCGAACAAAATCTTAAATTGAAATAATTTTTTTAAAGACTTTAAAACATACAAAAAGTATGCAAGTAAGTAGAAAAGTAACTTTTATTGCCTTTCGAAATATTTATTTGTTGAATATTTGTTTTTCACCCCTTTTTGTTAACTATACTTCATGATTACCCCTTGTGCCAACTACTTGCAACGTGTCAACGAAATGACAATTGTTTGCTGTCGACTAAAAAAGGTGCAATCGGTTAACCGAGAGGCTTTGTTATCAAACGTTACAAACGGCTTATAATATATGATGGGTGAGGGCTATCTGCCTTCATTATAATTACAGTCCTATCTGACTCTATACTTTAAATAAGTAGACGACAACAGACGACATTGAAGGTTAACGGAAATTATTTTTTATTTTGGTAGTGCAAAAACGAAACTACACCAGCTAAGTGTCAATCTTTATAAAATAGGGGCGCCATGAATTGCTAGAGATTACGAATGGCAAATAAGAGAAAGTTTATTTTTACTAACTGGTAACCAAGTGATCAAAAAGTGGTGGCCATCAAGCAAAAAAAGGTTTCTGTTGTTGGCTCTTCCAACTATTTGTTGCTTGATAAGTATCAAGGCTAGATGCCGCGCGAGGATCAGCGTTAATACGATAAAAGGCCTGTCCGAACAAAGTTTGATTACTTTTCGAGAAGGTTCTAGATAGGATTCTGTTGACATTGACTTTGAAGACGACCAAGTCGAGGACACAGGGAGCAGGGAGGGAGTTCCAAACGCCGGCAGCTCGAGGAAAGACGCTATTGGAGTAGAAGGCTCTCTGGCATCTGAGGACCTCCACAGTGAATGGATGGGATTTAGCTGATTCTCGGGTTGGTTGAGTGTATTTACGTCGAGGGAGCACCAGAGCAGAAAGCTCATCGGAGCATATTCCATTGAAGTACTTGTAAAACAAGCACAAGGTTGCAACATTGTGGCGATGAGACAGGTGCTGGAGCTTGGTGGATAGTGAGGGACATATTGAATTAGAGACTCTTTGTTGGACCTTGTCTAAAAGGAAGACACTAGTGGATGGTGCACCAGCACAGATGTGACAACAATACTCAATACATGGGCGGATGGTGGCTTTGTAGAGATATAGAATTCTGTCAGGTGTGAGAAATAAGTTATAATCTGCCTGGAAGCAGTCTTGTGTCAATGTGTTCAGTCCAGTAATTACTCTCTCGAAGCTCCAACTGATTAAAAGCGGAAAAAGGTCAGACTGCATAGGCAGTGAAAGTAGTCTAAGAAATTGTATACTTATGCAAAGACATCATAATGTTATTATGAGCGTACGTATGTGGTTGGAATAGGAAGTTCGTGGGACTGACATGCTTCATATTATTAGTTGGTAAGTCAATGTGCCGTGGTGTCGCCATGTTAAGAAATGAAGTCCACGTGCCGATAATGCCAATAGCCAGAGGTTACGACCGGTTTCATTTATGCGCCAAAAAGATGAGTAGTAGTGTTCAGAGTGACGAAACCTCATTAGGCTACTTGGCTTTTTATCAAAATATCTGCCTAGAAAGCGCGTATGTGTTTTTTTGTATATATGTTTTGGAAACAGATGCCCGGCTCTTGCAGAGACTTTCTGATTTGATATCGGCAATCAATCTAGATTGGGTACTTTTGTCTTATTAGTACAAAGTATTTAAGTCAAGCTAATATTGAATGATTCAGAGATCGCTTCTATATGGTGGTGTTTGTGGTGGGGTGATGGGTGATGTTCTTGTTGCTGCTGCTGGGACAGAGGTCACATACAGTCGCTTTTGTTTTCAAGATAAACTCAACCTTTAATAAATTCACCCCCTTGTTCTTTCATAGAACATTTAATACCATTTTAGATATTGCCAGGAAGGGTACATAATGAATAACTATGAGTCATGTTATAGAAAACAAAACACGCTGTATAAAATTGGCTTTTTGAATTTTTCGCCATCAGCCAGAAGCGATTTAACGATTGCAAATGAATATTTATGGCGGGAAAGTAGGTTGACGATAAGGAAAAGGTGGAAATTTCAAGAGATTGTCTGGGTAAAATAGTTTCTATTCTTTTTTGATCAGAATGTCGTGTAGACTTCAGACTTTCTTTTTTTTAGTGATGAGTCACTGCTTATCAAGGCCCGCATGCCACTCGGGGATAAAGGTTAAAGAAGTTGTCAGTTGGACGATGATCGCCACCATTATGAAATTGGAAACGATGGGTGGAATGAACAGTAGATTATTTAATAAGAATGTATTATCTAAGAGGACGACTTAACAAGTGTTTGTTTACATTAGACTTCAAGATGACCATATTGTAGTCTGCTTGGAAACGGCTTCGTTGTATGTTGTTCCACAGATGGGATGTTCTCGGAAACAAACGTTGTTCATGGAAGTTTCGTTTGGTTTTTGGTACAGAGAGAATTAAAGGAAAGTCTTTTTTTGTTTATGTGGTAACTAAGCGAGTTCATGCTGTGAATGTTTTACAGAAAAGAACTACGAATTGGAGCTCAGTCGAGCACCTACCATGCACATAACGATAAAGTAGAGAGAGGTTAGCAACATCTCTTCTCTGTGAAAGAGGCCGTGGGGACGAGAAGAGATCTCCCACTAGATTGTGAAGTCTACAAGTGTTCTATATGTGTCTATTGATTCACTATTGCCCCCCCCCATTTACTTGCCTCCCTACGAGGGCAGAGTTAGGCACAAGGTAGGTTTTTAATGTAGAGAAAATCTAGCTCCCCTAAAAAGGCACAAAAATAAAGATTGTTTCATTCTAAAACGATTTCTCCTTCACTGACCGAAGATAGTAGAGATGAAGTCTAGTAAAGAATATCAGAACAGATACTACACTTTGCTCCTTATTCTTTGTCGAATCTTATAAGAAATTTATACTGAGTTTCTATTGAATTGGTAATACAGTAGAATGTGTATAATGGTTACTGATGTGAAATGTGGGCTCGGCATGAGTCCCTATTTACTTAACTCCTCACGAGGGCAATGTAAGACACAGGTTCGTTTTTTATGTGGGAGTATTCCAGCTTTAACAAAATGGCTACTCTTGACTGAGGACAGGACATATACTACACTTTGAATTATTTATTTGAAAAATTGAATATGATTATACAATTGTCACAAATTAGGTACAAGGCCCTCGAAAGTGTGGGGAGTAGGGTGTCGGTGGTAATACTCTGTCTATCCTACTCTTAACTAAACTCATAAGCAGTCACCACAATGCCACATTTACTCTATCATCCACCCCGATTAAAATATCAACGATCGTTTAAAGTTAATTTTAGTTATAAACTAGAATACCCGTCCCAAGACGGGTAAAATGAATTCCAAAAAACAGAACAATTTTGAACCACTTTTATGTCCCTTTACGAGAATTAAAATCAAAGTATATTGCTACTAAATCTTATATCTAGAATCCTTATTCAATTTGAATCAAAATCCATTACATGATTTTTGTTCTATAAAATATCTCAAATTTTAGACTTAAGCTTAAGAGATCTTAAAAAGAAATTGAAATTCAGGGAATCTTGCTTAATTGCTGTGCCATGATTATGAATAAGATTTAATGAGAATCTGAAATATTTGAATCATATCAAATTTCCCCCCCTAAAAACTAAATACTAAAAATAAAACTGAATGCTGGGAAATATTTATCAGTTAATGTCTAATACCTATTGTTACAATTTTATAAAACATCAGATGTTTCCACATGGGCTTCCACATGCATTAAACACACTCAAATTAAATATATCCCACATTAGCCACCGTTACGCCTAGCAGCTGTATTCCAAAATTTATAATGATCGGTTAATTAGTTTAGGAATGAATCCTTTACATACAAATATATAAACGTATCCACATACTTAACTTTATATATATAGAGGTTTATACTGACTTTATATCTATTTGGAAATGGAAATTATTGCTAGATAGGGTGTTTGGGTGGAGGGTGCGAGTGGCGCTCTTTAGTTCTGGTAAGACCTAAAAGCAGCAGTCGATAAAACCACGTGACTTCCGGCTTGGAGGAACTCGGTCTCTTCCTGGCTGACAACTGAAGCAAATGAACGCAAAACGTCTCCGTTCCCGGAGCCATAGGTGGAGGCGATCGCGTACAGTGTAGCTCAGTGTAGCGAGACAGGTGATTTTGACAGGCAATTTATCTGTCTATCTATCTGTCTGCCTTTCTGTCTCTCTCTCTCTTTCTGTCTCTCTTTCTTTCTATCTCTTTCTCTTTCTGTCTCTCTCTTTATCTCTCTCTCTCTTTCTGTCTCTCTCTCTCTTTCTCTCTCTCTTTCTCTCTCTCTCTTTCTCTCTCTCTTTCTCTCTCTCTCTCTTTCTATCTCTCTCTTTCTACCTCTCTTTCTGTATCTCTCTTTCTGTATCTCTCTTTCTCTCTCTCTCTCTCTTTATGTCTCTTTTTCTCTCTCTTTCTCTCTCTATCTCCCTCTTTTTTCTGTCTCTCACGCATCAGAAGTCGATCTTTTTTTCTGTTTGTGTTTTAAACCTTAAATGTTTTTTGTTTCAAATATCACACATTCTAAAAATGTCTATTTACTATAATATTCAACGAAAATGTGTCAAACTGAAACTTGATTCACATCTGCAACGAGTATGTTGGCAAGTGTGAGTAGGTATTAGTATGATGTTGCATCAGCACACCCGCTACATTGGTAATAAGTATCTTTGATGATAATTTTTTTTTCAAACCAATATATATAAAATAAAACCTTTAACGATTATAGATTCTGTTAAAAACTGAATATTGGTGTCCACGTTGTTTTTATCAACAGCCGAAAAGCAAACCGAGATTTAAAGCGACGATGACGAGAGGTTCAACATAATTGCGTTTATCACCAACCATAAGTTCACAACGAATCGCGGGTGTATAACGGTTTATATACCCAATAGTAAATTATTTTTCTTCTTCCTAAACAGCCGTCGTCATACAAATACACGAGGAAAAGGTAAATATCCAGGAGGAGTCGGCATCAGGATTCGTCGTCGTCTGGTCACCGTCTCTGCCTCATCGTATGGTAAACAAAGACGTGTCATGCAAAGTACCGCATATCAATGGAGTGAGAAAGGATTTTTTTAATTCTGTGCCATTTCTATGTGTGTTCTGTCTTAAACCTTCCCCGACATGAAAGTGTTGGGCCTGCATGTTCTTGGTTTAGGGGGTATACACCTGCAATCTTTCAGGTCAACCATTAGCTGCAAATAACGAGGAGGACTTCATGCAGACCTTAGGCTCGATCTTCATGGGCTCTGTGCAGAAATCAAATTCGTTGAAATCACCTCCAACAATAGCAAAATGACCATCAACAGCACGTGAGCATTTGTTATCGTCACTTTTACTTAGCCAATCCCGCGTAGTTTCCAACATGGCCGTAAATTTAGTGGAGACTTTGTCGCGAATTTCAGACTGAAAAGATAATAATAAAAAAGCTTACCATAATCTGATTTGAAACCACACCCAGACTTAGGCTTACGGTTCAACTAACCCCTTTCAAGAAAACCTTGAAATTCGCGATCAAATTACCAGAAAATTGGCGACCATGTTCGAAACCACGCGGGCTTGGGTAAATAAAAGTGACGATAAAAAATTCGTAGATAATAAATCTTATAATCAGTTAACACACGTGAAAATTACACAGATCAGTAGAAAAGTAAATTTTCTTGCGTTCGGTAACAGTTATTTGTTATCTATTTATTTGTTCACCCGCTTTTTACGTATTAACTATACTGCACAATCGCCAACTATTCGATTGCGGAAGTCTTTCTCTCTCTTTGTCTCTGTTTTTTGTCAGCAATTTAAATAGTATTTATTTTCTTCAAATCAAATCAAATCAAATCTATTTGTCCCAAAATAGCAAAGTGCAATAAGCCATGTAAATAGACAAGTAAAAGTAGGAGTTATTTACATCCGCATTTTGTCTGAATGTCTGTCCAAGGCAGCATTAAACTTGGACATGGTAGTCATGGTCACGACCTCCTCTGATAGGTTGTTCCGAGGAACGTTGCCTTTCTTCTACTGAAAACCACGGTAGTACATTTTTTACAGGTGCCTGCAGAGACCACGACATGGCACTGGGATGAAAAATTCTTCAAAAGAGAGAATCAAGTCTCCATACATCCTCTGCTGCTCAAGTGAGAAAAGAGTTAGTCTTTGGAGCTGCTCTTTCTAGGTAAGCGTGGTGAGTCCTGTCACCATCCTGGTGGCCAACCGTTGAACGCGCAACAAGTGTACGATATCGTTTTATCGATAAGGATGTTTTGCTTGGATGGCATACTCAGAAATGGGCCGTACCACAAATATTTATAATGGACGGAAAGGGTCTGCCGTCAGGTTGAGAAAGGATCTAGGGATCAGGTAGAGAACTCGCTTTAGTACTTTCTTAGATTAGACCCCACGCTGAAATCCACATGCCGTCAGTACTTTCCGGATGTTTACGTAACCCGCCGGAAAGTACCGACGTAGACAATCAAATTACGAAAAAAAAGCAGACTACATGTCAACATTTCAACTGATTGAAACGCGAAAATACTGCAATGAATATTCACGAGCTATCACTGGCTGTTGCGTCTCCCCAAGGCGTGATTAACCTTTGTCAGAAAGAAAAACTGATCACAAAAAACATTAATGCCTAACCCTAACCCTAACCCTAACGAAACAAGAAATCATTTTTAGTAAAAAAAAACCTAACCCTAAACCTAAACTTTAACCCAAACGACGCCATTTTTACATGATTACAAACTAAACATAATTTTCAGTAAAAAGAAACACTTACAAAATATAATTTATCACCTGTTTATTTTTATTTCTTCGTTAAAAAATAAATATTTCTTTCATATAATTTGACTAAATGTATTTTTTGTATTTTTTTGTTGCTTTAAATGTTGGTTAATGTCTTTTTTTTCCCACTTGTAAATCCAGCCTCGTTTTTGATTTTTTGGACGCAGGTAGGTCAACCGATTTGGCGTCGGTACTTTCCGGTGGTTTTCATAAACATCCCGAAAGTACCGAGACGCCTAGTCGATTTTAGCGTGGATAACAACCGTCGTCACAGCCCCCCCCCCCCAAAAAAAAACGACAAAAAAAAAACAATAAATTTTGCTCTCTGTTTTTTAAAAAAAATTATTTGGTTTAAAAAATAAACTAGTTCGTATACCATAAGATTACCTAGCTGAAAATTGCATCCAGTGGTGAAGCTCCAATTTAGGAGCTTTATGGAGTGTGAAGATGACTCATCACTTAATTTCCAGTACTCCCAGGTTCATTCTGACCCGGAGGAGTGGTAGTACCCGTCTTAATCTATGAATTAAATAGAGACTACCGTTTACAGACTATTTGCCAACAAAACAAATAAATTTATATAACATGTATTTGCTTGAACAGTATTATTCACATCAGAAAGCAATGCTTTAGAACATACGAAATTCAGATTACCATTTTGTTTTTAATTTGCAACAGTAACAAAAAAAAGTTAAAGTGGTCGACCATAGTTGAGGGCGACACGAAGGCTCCCTTTTCATCAACTACTACATTGAGATGTAGGAGAAAGCGACACTTGTTTCCAAGGATTACTACACTTACCCTTGATCCTCACCTTATAATACTGAGTGTTTAGCAAGTGACAATCAAGTACCATTTTTCGAGTCTTTGGGATGACCAGTTTTGCTACAGTAGCGCCAGTTAAAAAAACTGTAATTTCGAAACTAATAATCCGATTTGGTTCAAATTTTGACACGTGTCGTTTAGAGGTCGGTACTTAAAAAAATCAAATGAATTTTTATTACTGGCGCCGGGTTAGGGTCAGTCCTGGAATTTATTGAAATGATGTGTTAGCAATCATATATAAGACATATGTACAGTGACGTCATGAAATGAACCACTGATGGTTGATATGACGTAACACCTAACAATAATCCAACCATATCACATAGGTTTTATAACAATACGTCTAAAGAAGAATTATATACATTTAAATGAAAATAAAATAAGCTTCCAACCATTTTTAGGAAATTCCTTACAGAGCGGAAGTTCTGGATTTTTAATAGGATGTAAAGAGCTAAACTGAGTTGCTGCTTGAAGAAAACGACTAATGAGAGAGAAGGATACAATTAGTTGCATCGGGGGTGGGGGATAATACAAAACGTGTTGAGAGATTTACATCAAAAGAATTGCCAGCAGCAACAGATGCTCCGGTGATGACCAATAGCATTTCTCCAGATACGCTTATCCGAGGAATTGCCTCGAGTGACGAACATCTGCAGTTACCCGAATGGCGTCCAAACGGAGGTCACATAAATTGTTTTTGGTAACGTTGAACTTTAAAGTGTGACGGTAAATAACGCCCCGTTTAAAAGGCATACTCTCATTCTGATGCATATAAATATGAGAAAGGAATGGGAAAAGAAAGAAAAGGGGAGTAAAGAGAGGCGCGAAGAAAGAGAGAAATGAGAAGAACAAAAATGGGTAAATGGAGATTTCATGTTTTAAGATTTTTTTAGATGAGGATTGATAATTTGTTTCATTTTGATTATTCGGACTACTATTCTTATCTCAGATTTTATGTAACAGTCGACCTTCTTCACGTGCAATGAGAATAGTAGTCCGAAAAAAGCCAATTAACCTACTATTGTTTTGTGAGATGCATAGATGCATGCTGTAAGTGGAAAATAATGAGCTAAATCGACGGACTATACCGGAAATGGGCGGATATCTTTGAAATGGTAATGCCTACTTCGATACGAGGTTCCATTCTGTGATTGTAAGTCACTTGAATCTTAGAAGAATTAATGCCCCTCCAGATACGAGACCCCCCCCCTGATCAGTAAGTTTTTTATGTCCAGTTATTTAGTGGATGACCTTTTTTATCTATCTATCTATCTATCTATCTATCTATCTATCTATCTATCTATCTATCTATCTATCTATCTCTCTCTCTCTCTATATATATATATATATATATATATCTATATATATATATATATATATATATATATATATATATATATATATATAAGAAGGCAGGTCTCAAAGGACGATTGGCCTTCAGAGTCTAAGCTGATCAACTGTTTGTGTTCAGTTGGACTTGTGTTTTTATTTAGTGAGGTTGAGAGTTCTGATTGCAAGTCTGTCGTTCGGTAGAAAAATTAAGTATCACTGTAACTCCAAAACAAAACGTGGTTACTTGTTTAAAACTTGAGTTGTAGGTTTGTTTCAAAGGAAACCCTTTCTTATAGCAGCGACCGAGACAGACCACATGATTGGTCAGTGTCAGCATCAAGCACCGAATTTCTTTATCCATTGGTCGTCTAATTTCCGGAATGGTTGACCGCCAAGATTAAGTTTTTCTGCGCATTTAAGAAAAGAGAACAAAATGGCCGACACGCTTCGCTGAAGATTTAAAAACTTTGGCAACGTTTTCTATATCCGAGATTTCAACTAAATCAAAAAGGAAAAGGAAAACAAAATGAATAATTCAATAAACAGATATAAGAAAAAAAAAACGCCATTAATCAGAAAATAGTGCTAATTCTTGATGAACTTTACATTGCTCGAAACGTTTTGAAAATCACAACCAAGATGAGACTGGTAGTCGGAATAATCCAATTAATCCATTTTTCATCTTGTCTTTGGTAGTGCCTGTTTTTGTTTCTTTCTCATTGGCCGTCCACTTCCCCGAGCGGGCGACTACATAACTTAAGCTTTTTTCTTTGGTCAGTCCGGTTTGTTAAAGATTTATAAACATTGGTGACCCTTTTTTTTACTTTAGGGTGGCAAAGTAAAGTAGACGTGCGTCTGTGTGCGTTATTAACTGCACAGGCCGTGGTCGTCAACTCGTTGTCTGCACCTAGATTCCGACACCAGTCGCTGTGTCAATCAGGTGGTCTATGTCACTAATGCAACAGAAGTATTCTCCTTTAAAACCAAACCACAACTCAAGTTTAAAGCAATTAACGATGTTTTATGTTGACAGACGTTACAATGATAGTCGTTTATTTTTTACTAAACAACAAAATTGCAATTCAAGACAAACATATATTTCGTAAGGAGAGCACCGCTCTTATGGGCAGAAGTCACGTGATTTATTGACTTCCGCTTTTAGGATCTCCATTTCGTTTAGAGCGCCCACCCTTCTCTATCTAACGCAATGAAGAAGTAAAAATTAAAAAAAAATGAAAAATGTTAGGGTTAGGGTTATGGTTACGTTAAGAAACAATGAAATTAAAACAATGAAATAAATAGATAATAACCCGAAGAAATATGTTGCGAAGCAATATTACGAAACAGCGAAATAATATTCTTCTCCAATACATTCGTAAATAAATATTAATTGTTGAAGAAAATCTTTGTGAAAATAAATTGTTACCACAAAAATCTAAAAATAAGTTGATATAAAAAATAAACGTAGAAGAAATACGGATTTTTTTTTGTTGAAATCAATTTTTGAAAAAAAAAATCTAAAACTAAGTCGAGATAAGTTATATCCCTTTCTTTGTCGCCTTAAAGTAAAAAAGGCCACCATTGTTTATAAATATTCATCAAAGAAAAAAACCCGACCACATTGGCAACGTTTTCATATCTGGTCAACCAAACCAAAAAGAAAAGAAAAGAAGAAGAAATGAATAATTCAACCAGCAGACGACACAAACGCCATTAATCGGACAATGGCGCCAATTCTTGATGAATATATTTATTTTAAAATCCAAAATGGCCGTTTTATCTTTGTCCGATAATTAATTTCAGTCGTTGTATGTCAAGACCTTCACGTCTCATCTTACCCACACGATTTGCAGACAACATTTCTGCATCTAAGTCTTCGCACGGGATAATGCAATTACTGTCGCTCAAAATGCCATATTACTCAAATAATTATGACGACTGTTTATAGAATTACGAAACTGTCACCTTTAATGGTGAACTCACTTCATTAAGTTTAAATTATTAGACAGAGGCAAGACGAGATAGAAATTAGGAACGATAAGCTCGATCGATATGGACACAGACAACGGTTATCTTAGGTTCTAAAGAGTGTTTTCAATCTCGAAGAAAGAAAATGCCATCGACATTTTATTGTGGTGATAAAGTTTATGAATGGTCAAGTCTAGCCAAAAATGACAATACACAACTGTCTATGGCAGCATTTCAAAGAGCATTAACGATAAACATCTTGCTTGTTCTCTCTTTCCTTCTTTCTCTCTCTCTCTTTTCTCTTTCTTTCTCTCTCTCTCTCTCTCTCTCTTCTGATCTGCTGTACCTGGTACAATGGGAAAATAATCGACTTTCTAATTTGTACAAACATATTTATTTCTTTTAAATTTAGTATTAACAAAATAACATCTGACAAGATACAAATACTTCTGCAAGGAAAGCAGCTCCCTCTATCGCGCTAGAAAAATTTTACACAGCCACCATGCGTCCATGCATGGAGTATTGTTGTCACATCTGGGCTGGTGAATCAACCACTAGTCCTTCCCTCTTAGAGAAGGTGCAGCAACGTGCCTGTAATTTAATACATCTCGCACTATCCACAAAGCTCAAACGCCTGTTTCATCGCCACAATGTTGCATCCCGTTGATTGCTTTACAAGTACTTCAATAGAACGTGCTCCGACGAACTTGCTGCTCTGGTGCATCTCGGTGTAAATACACCCGGCCAACTCGACAATCATCTAAATTCAATCTATTTACTGTGGAGATCTCCACATGCCGCAGAACATTCAGCCTCGTAACTCTCGCTTCACTAATATTGTCCTTTAGTCTTCACATTTCATGAGCGATGTTTCTGACAAAGGAGGAAAAATTGCTGTTTTCTGGGGCAGAATCTATCCGTCTAACACTTATCGTTGGTTAGTTTTTTGACCTTGAAGTAGTATATTTTAGCTTCTTACATCAAGTGGCTTCCTGCCTTGTTTGGAGCGACTTCCAAAAAAAACTATAATAGCTACTTTCCTCGTTTCTCTCCCTCTTAGACAAGGTCCCAAAAAGATTTGTCAACTTAATAGGTCCTTCACTATCCACCAAGCTCCAGCCCCTGTCCAATCGCCGCAATGTTGCATCCTTGTGCTTGTTTTACGAATACTTCAATAGATTTTGCTCCGATTAACTAGCTGCTCTAGTGCCCCCCTCGGGGTAAGTACACTAGACGAACCTGACAATTAGCTAAGTCCCATCCATTCACTGTAGAGTTCCGCAGATGCCGGAGAGCCTTCTACTCCAATAGCTTCTGTCCTCGTGCTGCCGGCCTCTGGAACTCCCTCCCTACTCCCTGTTTCCCTGACTGTACCGATATACAGAGGCTAAACACTAATGTAAACAGACATCTCGCTACACAGCTGTAAACTTAGGATGACACTCAAAACCTACTCCATTATTCTCAGTAGCCCCTTATGTCTACAGTAGCGGCCTGCCTTGTTTGGGGTGAAATATGTTAAAACGAAAGATACAAAAGTGTACCAAAATGCAATGTAAACAAAAATCTTGCTGCACAACTATTTATTAGGATCCTCCCTATTAACCTGGCACTTACTCCACCGTGGCAATAAACCTTGTTTTGGGGTAAATTAAAGTAAAGTATAAAACAAACAAACAAAAAGTTGTATAGAAATGTTAATCAATCAAACAATTACCTCCAATAATATCTTCAAAAGAAGCAGAAAAATATACAAAAATTAAATAAAGTCTAACAAAATCACTCACAGATTATGAATAATCAAATCCCACACTCTAAAAACACATTAAAAAAAAGAAACCATTTTAAAAAGTGTCTGATACTGAAAAAGAAACTGTTTGACCCGGAATGACCTTATAATCGTTTAAGTGTCGGTAAACACCAACACAAACTTTGAACACATTTAATACAAAGCTTCTCTCCTTTCACCGCCAACGCTCAGATTATTTTTGTCACAATCGAAATGAATGGCTCTATCTTTGGAGAAGCCTCATGTATTGATAAGCTACAAAGACTGACTTTCTTTGACCGTGCAAAGCAATTACTATTTCGAAAAGAAAACAAATGACAGAACTAAATTAAAAAGGTTTATTTTTCGACTGCAGAATTTTATTAGGAATTTTATGAAGTTCGAATAACGGTAGTGTGTTTCCGAGATATCTTTCGGTAATGTCTTCGACTGGTCCCCGTGCATCTACCACTATGTGATGCGGTTCAAAGAACTTTTATGTAGAGATAGACTGTAGTTAGACCCATCAGAAAAGATATTCGTCCGTGCGTGGCGACAAGCTACACCCTTCACGAGATAACTCTCTTGATTTGCATAAGCATAGTCAGATTTACAGCAGTATAACTTCGACAAAAAATCTCTTTTGTTGTTCTATATAATCGGAATATTCAAGAAAGACAAAGTGGCAGCATAAATTGAGATCACACTGCATGACAATCGGCAGGTACATTGCTCCACTTAGCAAAGGACCATAATGCATCTTTAGATGTCATCAACCATGGAAAGATTAAAATGACAGTTCTTGGAGGGAACGATTAAAAAGAATCCGAGAATAATTGTCAACAATTGTTAAAGTTATGGTTAGGATTAGTTAGTTAGGGGTTAGGTTTGTTCGTTAGGGTTAGGGTTCCGATCCATTGAATTGTGTCTAATCCAATATTTAATCTATCGAGTTGTTTACATTCCAATAGGTGATCTACCAATTAAACCTAACCCTAATCCTTGCCTTAACCAATTAACCTTCACACTAACCCTAACCCATAAACCCTAACTATTTAACCTTAAGTCTAACTGAAACTCATTAACCCATTAACCCTAAACCTAACCCCATTAACCTTAACCCTAACTAATTAACCTTAACCCATAAACCCTAACCTTAACTAATAACCCTTTACCCTAACCATAACTCATTAACCATAACCCTAACTATTTAACCCATTAACCCTAACTCAAACTCATTAACCTTAACCCTAATTAACCTTAACCCTAACTCACACTCATCAACTCATTAACCTTACCCTAACCTTAACATATTAACCATAACATTAACTAATTAACCGTAACCCTAACATTAACCCATTACCCTTTACCCTAACTAATTAACATTACCCCTAACCATAACCTATTAACCCTAACCCTAACTAATTAAATGTAACTCTAACTCAAACTCATTAATCCATTAACCCTAACCTGAACCATAACCCATTAACCCTAACTCTAATTAATTAACCTTACCCATAACTCAAACTCATTAACCCAATAACCCTTACCCTAACCCTAATCCCATTAACCTTAACCCTAATTAATTAACCTTAACCATAACCTTGACCATAACCCTAACTAATTAACCTTAACTCTAACCCTAACCCTAACTCATTTACCCTAACCCTAACCCTTACCCACTAACTTAAACCCTTGTCATAACTCTAACAACTTGCTGGATCAGATCTTGGATTATAAACAATTCTGTAGATCACATATTGAACGATCAATTAAATAATAACGCTTTTAAGCATTTTACCTTTGTTTGCATTTTACGCTAGTGATAATCTTACGTGTAAAACCCTTTAGAGTGCTCAATCTACTAGTAGAGAGAATATACATATATAACATGTTGGCCATCTACACACAGCTGTTTCGTCGTCATTACAACCGATCAGTGTGACTTAGGCACACTCATCGAAAAGTCAGGCACGTGTAGATCTTTATGTATTCATAAGTCACCGCTTATCAAGGCCCAACGGCCACTCGAGGATAAATGTTAATGGGTTCGTCAGGTGGACGGTGAGACAACACGGTGATCATTGCTAACGATGGTTGGAACTGGGCAGAATTTGATTATTTAAGAGGATGGCTCGACAAAAATTTGTTAACATTGGACTTAAATACGACCATGTCGTAGTCAGCTGGGAAGCAGCCCAGTGGTTTGTGTTCCACAGACTAGTAGTCCTTTGTTCATGGAAGTTCTGTTTAATTCACAGAGGAAGAAATAAAATTATTTACAACGGTTGTAGCTAGAGGAGTTTTTGTTGTGAATATTTTACAGGGGGACCGTAGATTGGAGCTGAGAATGAAGGATTCAAGAGTGTTGTACACTATCAAAGACTTCAGGGTAGGTATCACATGAAACGAGGTCAACACTGGATTTCCCCCTACACCATACACGGTAAAATAATGACGATCGGTCGCCTTTTAGTATTGTTCCTATTTACTTGCCTCCCCACGAGGGCAAAGTTAGAAAGAGTTCTATTTCTCTGATCGACGACAGAAAAGACTAAGCATAGCATCAGTACAGGTACTACACTTTGCTCCTAACCAAAAGGCTGCATTTTTATTCAAATTCTATCGATAGGGTATCTTCAACTCTATAATAAAATCCGATGTGATTTTTTAAATATGTTTTATATAAATATTTATCAGTCACATCACACAAAGGTTAGCGAGTAGAACACGTGCTTGTTTCTAGCCTACGCACAGAACTATAGAGGAAGCGAGAATGACAATAGCAAGTCAGACGACTTTCGCCGTTTTAAATGAATTCGCAAGGAACCCACTCACTCTAAGAAAAATGTCAATGAGAGGTATTATTTTATTTATCCATAAGAAGTTATGATAATAATTTATATATGAAAAAATTATTTACGTTATTCTATACTTTAATATAACTATTAGTGCAACCACTGGTGAAGCATAATTTGTTTTGTAACGTTTGACGGAGGGTGTACACTAGTTAGCTACACCAAAGAGGTTATGTTTTCAGTCGAGTTTGTGTTGGACACTAGGTTTGCTTGTCTACTACGTAGCGTCCACATTGCTTGAGCAACCGTTGTCAAACTTGTTCACAATATCCGTCATGGGAAAATTGATAACTGACTTAATTTTGGAATAAAAAATATCAGGGTAACGAGAAAAGTGAAAGTCACTCTTCTGGCGATAACTTCAGTTTTATTCATCGTAGAACCTCGCTACGTGGCTCATATTGTAGCCAATGAAGTCCGCATTTTAGGGATTGATCTCATGCTCTATGATAACAGTTATCACTATGAGAAATTTCAGCAGGATTTGATAAATAGTTATTGAGTTGTCAACGTTTTCATGATATAACTTAGGGAATACTCCATACAATATGGAGAAGAAAAGACCAGATAAGCAATTTAACTTTGTCAGGCGGAGGTATTCAGTTTTACTACTGATTTATGTTTTTGTTTTAGTAGATTCTTGATATATTTAGGTGAACTTGAGTAAAGTTATTGGAAAAAAAATCAATGTGGTTCCAATTGTACCCAGCATTTCCTTCGTCCAATCGGATCCCCCGTTGCAAAACGGGCAAGACCACAACATACAAAGCGAAACTAAAGTCAATGTGATCTGATAAAGAATTGTACAATCACACCGTAAGCAGCAGGAAATTACCTAAGAGATGGCTCAGAGTGGCTAACAACTGGCAGCCATCTTTTTTTGTTTTATTTAAAGCTATCCCAGAGACGTAGTTTTTTAGTGGACACATTATTCCTTTTCATCATTTTTTTTTATTTTCTTAACACTTTTTTAACTGATATTTTTATTCCTTCATTATATTCAATCTTTTGTCTTCTTTTATGCGGACACTTTTTGTTTCAGATGCTTAGCGAAATGTAAGCAATCATCCGATTAAAAAAAATACTTTTATACATATTTTCTTTTCAATTTTTATTTTACATTTATCGCCGGAATGTTTTTTTTTTGTCTTAGTTTTTTTAAAAACAGTTTTAGGCGTTGTTTTACGAGCATTTTTTCTGTGTTAAAGTACAGGAAAGAGTCCCTAGCGGAAGAGGGCGGATCACTTGAATAGCATTTGCAGTATCAATACGCGATCTACTCTGCGCCGCCCGTGTCTATTATCTCGTGGAAAAAGACTTTTTTTCTGTCTGGTAATAAAAATACAAATTGGCAAAAAGTAGTTCGGATTACGAGAGAGAGAGAGAGAGAGAGAGAGCGAGAGGGGGGGGAGAGAGAAAGACGGAGGGGAATAATCGGATAGTTGATGATAAGAAGAAACCAGAGGAGTTCAAATAATAAAAGAAGAAAGAATAACGGAAAACGATGATGAAACATGTAGGAAGGATAATAGGGTTTATGAGATAAATGGAGGAAAAATGAAAAATAAATTGTGGATGAGTCAGACAATGAAGGAAGAAGGGGAGGGAGTAGATGAAGAAGAAACGACGGAAAAAAGAGAAAAAAAAGAAGAGGAGAGAGAAGAGAACATATTAATCAGGAGTAGGAAGAAAATGAAAGAGAAGGAAAAGATGGAGAAATAGGAAGAAGATAAAGAAGAAGAAGAAGAAGAAGAAGAAGAAGAAGAAGAAGAAGAAAAAAAAAGAAGACAGAGATGTGAAAAAGGCGACAGCGAAAGGGGAAGAAGAAAAAGGAAAATATGAAAAAGAGGAGGAAAGGTGACAGAGGAAAGAAAGAGAAAAAGTAACAGAAAAAGGCGGAAAAAGAAAAAGAAGTGAAGGAAGAGTAGGGACATGGAAGAAGAGGAAAGGGTGAAAAGAAAAGGAAGAATCATGAGAAATGGGTAAGATGGAACACAATGCCGGGATAATAAGATGAAGAAGAAAAAGGAATAGAAGAATTAGATGAAAAGGGAAGAGAGGAAAAAACGACGAAAAAGTAAACGAAGAATAGAATTATGAGGAAAGAAAAAAGAGATGAAGGTGGATGAAAAGACGACAGAGAAGGAGATGAAATCAAGAAAAACAAAAGAAGAGGAGAAAAAAACAAGACAAAAAAGAAAGAGCAAGAGGGGGCACAGGGTAAAAAGGCGACAAGGAAGAAGACATAGGAGAAGCAGAAAATGAAAATAGAGGGGAGAGAAGAGAAAGAGGAAGAAAAGTGGAGAAGAAGAAAAAGAAGAAGGGAAGAGGAGTTGGAGTAGAAAAGTGAAGAAAACAGATCAGAAAGAGAGATTAAAGAGGAACAAAGAGTACAGAGGGAAAAAGGAAATAAAAAGATGAAAAGGCGACAGAGCAGAAGAAGAAGAAGAAAAAAGAATAAGAAGAAAAATGTGAGAGAAGCGAAAGAAGAAGAAAGAGGGCAGAAGGAAATAAGAAGATGAAAATACGACAGGGCAAAAGAAGAAGAAGAAGAAGAAGAAGAAGAAGGAAAAGAAGAAGAAGAAAAAAGAAATGAAGAAGAAGATAAGAGGAAGAAGGGAAAAAGAAGAAGAAGAAGGAAAAGAAGAAGAAGGAAAAGAAGAAGAAGATAAGAAGAAGAAGATAAGAAGAAGAAGAAGATAAGAAGAAGAAGAAGGAAAAAAGAAGAAGAAGAAGGAAAAGAAGAAGAAGAAGGAAAAGAAGAAGAAGAAAAAGAAGAAGAAGAAGAAAGTAAGAAGAAGAAGAAGAAGAAGAAGGAAAAGAAGAAGAAAATAAGAATAAGAAGGAAAAGTACGAAGAAAAAGAAGAAGACGAAAGAAAAGAAGAAGAAGAAGAAGAAGAAGAAGAAGAAGAAGAAAAGAAAAAAAGAAAAAGAAGAAAAATGTGAGAGAAGCGAAAGATGAAGAAAGAGGGCAGAGGAGAGAAGGTGAAAAATGATGAGGAGGTGGGATGTGACGGTGGTTAACGACGGAGACTGACAACCTGTGTATGCCACGTTCAAATTCAATTTGTTGCACAGAAACAGTTCTACTTGGGATGTTGGCAACCTTCACATGGCCCCTCCTGTAAGTACTCGATGACTTTCTAGAAATGATTCTAACAAGAAAAATATCGGTGAAACCAATGCCAACAATAGAATCATCAGATTCCTATGATATGAGTAAATGAATTAGGATGTAAGAAGAAAAAGAAGACGAGGAAACAGAAGATAAGGAAACAGAAGAACCACAACAAGAAAAAGAAGAAAGAAAGAAAGAAAGAAAGAAAAAGAAGTTCATTTTTCATATGTCGATCGACGCCATCAGAATCCGACTCCGAATCAACATTTATCTCCGTGGTCAATTGGCGTGTCTTATTTGGCTTCGCTTCTAATTCAAATACTGATTGTAATTTCGTTTGTAGCCAGGAACAGCCCTCTCCCGGCGGTCAGTCATACATAGCAAAGAACCGCACTTGGTCGGACGGAGAGGAGGGGGAGAGATATCGTCGACTGAAGCCCAAACGAACCAATTAAAGACATTATTTTCTCATTCAATGGCCAGCTTATTTCTTTTGACCAGAAAGAAAAGAAAAAATTCTCTCTTCTGAAGCCGAAATTAATGTGAGGCCATTTTTGTTGCTGTTGGTTTTTAAATATTGCGCCCGGCATCTTTCGTTCTATGATGTAGCAAGTTGGTCCGAGGGAACAATGGCGAATGGCTATCAATCAAGGCTAGTAAAAAAAAAATCACGTTGTGGAAAGAAGAGATAATGGCGCAAACAAAAAGTACAAAAGGTTACGCAAGGGATGCCGGGAAGGGAAAGAGAAGAAAAAAAGCCTCGTTTTGGTGAACGGCCAATCGAAAAGAGGGTCATAAAAAAGAGGGACAAATTAATAAAAAGGGATGAAAATGATCGTATAAAGAATATAGAGATAATAATAAGCGTTTAATTTCTTTGGTGTGGAATTATGGCCGACATAAAAAAAAAATCAGCTGGACAATACAAAGACTGCAAAAATTATTGAAGAACAAAGAAAGCATTAAAAACCGAAAAATAACCTAGAATTATATAACAAAGAAACAAAGAAATCGAACAAATAAATTAAGCTTAGCTATACTAATATGAGAGACGTCTGTTTTTTTTTCATTTTACTTCAATAAGTTCTCAGAAATCAAGGACCCCCTTCCTGGGGCTAACAGTTGATTTCTTTATGAGATACATAGATATCCGAGTGTTCAATCTCTCATATCTTGAGTTATTAAGTCGTTACAAAAATAATGGCCGCCTGAAACGCTGGGTTTAAAAAGAATCATTTTAACACAGAATTTATAGTTTATTTCCGGTAAAAATTATAGACAATAATTAATGTGTTCTCACTAATAATTTGTAACTTTTTTCAGATAGAATGTATTTTTGAAGCATAGAAGACTCTCAATGATGAACAGGCAAAAACATGACATTCGCTTTTTTATGTTGAATGAGTTCAACTTGTGGCACAATGCCCCAGAAACTTCTTACAATATCAATAGAGCATGAAGAGATGGGTCCATAAGCGATCGGAGAGTACGAAGGTGGTTCCAGAAATTCCGTACTGGAGATGAGATCCTTTAAGATAAGGAAGGTAGAGGACGGCCGTATAATTTTGACAATGAACAGTTGCAAATACTTGTTGGGCAATATCCACGTCAAAGTTTCAAAGGAATGTCTCAGACACTTGCTGTCAGATTTGCAACAGTTTCACGTCATTTAGAGAGCATCGAAAAGGTGAAAACATTCATTCATGAATGAATGTATGTTTCGGAAATCGGCTATTATTTTTATAACGACCTAATAGTACAACAGTAGAGACTATTGCTTTTCTTTCCCCCTAATTGACCACATAACTACGTTATAGTTAACCTATTTAGCAGTCTTTTTTACAATATAACTACGTTATAGTTAACCTATTTAGCAGTCTTTTTTTTTTGCTGTTTGGCTGGATTACAGGACAAGAATCTATCTGGTCTATTGGAGTATCCAGCTTAGTGCTGCTACTTGAGTTAACATCACTAGGCGAACGTGCACTATTCCTAGTATGAGCCAATGTATAGCCGTGTCGAAGGTATATTATTTGTGCTTCTAATACTATGTTATATTGGATATTTGGTCAGGGTTTATTTGTAGGGCGAAGTATCCTCATGTCAGCTTGTGCTACAAACCCCGATACAGAGAGACACCGAAGACATCTGAGAATGTTGTCTAGTAGGCAGTCAAAACCTTTTATTTATTTCACTTTAGTTAGATCTCAGAAATCAATTCGCACAATTATGGCGCTAACACTTGATTTCTATATGAGATACATATATATCCGAATGTTCATTGACAGTTATCCTATAATTCACAACTTGGGTTTAGTAAAGTAGTTAGGAAAATTGTCCTTTCTCCAATTGTCCACTTAACTATGTTATAGTTCATTTTTCTTGTGGTCTTTTATTGGTTTCAACGGATTCCAATACAAAAATTCGTCTAGTCTGGTGGAGTATCCAGCTAAGTATTGTTACTTGAGGCAACATCACTAGGAGAAGGTCACCATTCCTCATATGAGCAAGTGTGTAAGCATGCCGAGGGGATATTATTTGAGGTTCAGATACTATGTTATTTTGAATATTTGGTCAGGGTTTATTTGTAGGGTGAACTATCCTCATGCCAATGTTGTCCTGACAACCCCTTGTACAGAGACTGAAGGCATCAAAACCCTCTCTGGTAAGCATTCAAACTCTCTCAAGTAAGCATTCAAACCCTCCAGAAGGTATTCTAACTCTCTCCTGTATGTGTGTATGTCCGTTTGTGTGTATGCTAACTATTGTTTGAAGCAGCAGCGAAAGTTATTTTTACGAATTGACTTTTGATAGGATAAAAGCTCAAATCAGTAGTTTCTTTCAATAGAAACGAAAGAAATATTAACTTAGAATTCGAGCGCGTACTATAAAAACCTAACACACATCTTTCGTTCTCATTTTTCGTTTTCTTTCAGAACAACATACATGTGTGCGTAACAACCTAACCGTCACATCTTGAAGGCCGAAACGTTCTCAGCAATGGCACACACATAACTAGAAACATTCACAAACTACTTTCCAGTCAGCAAAGCACACACACGCTGCTCACCGAACTTACACACACATAAGTCCATACATACACTCTCTCACGAACGAAACATTCACGCTAATATACCCACTTGCACAACTTTCAAGTCATTGTATGCTCAGAATATACAAGTGTTATCTTTCTCGTATCATATTCAAGTTATCTCCCCTGAATTATACTAAGCAGCAATAGAGTGGACTGTTCTATTCGGATGTACAAAATAAGACTGGTTTCACGCGTATACCCGATTCAAAACGAGACTTTTCCACTGCATGGTGTTGGTCTTCAAGCTACTGGCACGCGTGTTACTAGCAGTGCATCTTTACAAGGGTTTCACGATTCTGATGCGTTTTCAGTCAGACGTCCTATTTAGGGGCCGGCCCTATAGTCCCCTGCTATGTATATGAAAACGGGGGTCTGAAAATCTATCAGGGAGAATTTTCACTCAGACTTCAATGGGACCGTTAAAAATGAATTTCACGGAATTAAATGAAGATAATCGACTTGTTGCCTCATTCGAAAATAATCCGGCCTACAGCTCACTCGACGTTTTCTCCCCCTTCTATTCGTTCTTCTGCGTTCTGCTCTTTACAATATCAAGTTTAGATTTTCTCTTCACAATATCAAATTCAGATTTGCTATACACAATATAAAGTTTAGATTTTCTCTTTACAATATCAAGTTCAGATTTGCTCTACACAATATCAAGTTCAGATTTGCTCTTTACAATATCAAGTTACGATTTGCTCCTCACAATATTAAGTTCAGATTTGCTCTTCACAATATCAAGTTCAGATTTACTCTTCAAAATATCAAGTTCAGATTTGCTCTTCACAATATCAAGTTCAGATTTGCTCTTTACAATATCAAGTTACGAATTGCTCCTCACAATATCAAGTTCAGATTTTCTCTTCACAATATCAAGTTCAGATTTGCTCATCACAATATCAAGTTCAGATTTTATCTTCACAATATCAAGTTCAGATTTGCTCTTCACAATATCAAGTTCAGATTTGCTCATCACAATATCAAGTTCAGATTTTATGTTCACAATATCAAGTTCAGATTTGCTCTTCACAATATCAAGTTCAGATTTGCTCTTCACAATATCAAGTTCAGATTTGCTCTTCACAATATCAAGTTCAGATTTGCTCTTCACAATATCAAGTTCAGATTTGCTCTTTACAATATCAAGTTACGATTTGCTCCTCACAATATCAAGTTCAGATTTTCTCTTCACAATATCAAGTTCAGATTTGCTCTTCACAATATCAAGTTCAGATTTGCTCATCACAATATCAAGTTCAGATTTGCTCTTCACAATATCAAGTTCAGATTTGCTCTTCACAATATCAAGTTCAGATTTGCTCATCACAATATCAAGTTCAGATTTGCTCTTCACAATATCAAGTTCAGATTTGCTCTTCACAATATCAAGTTCAGATTTGCTCATCACAATATCAATTTCAGATTTGCTCTTCACAATATCAAGTTCAGATTTACTCTTCAAAATATCAAGTTCAGATTTGCTCTTCACAATATCAAGTTCAGATTTGCTCTTTACAATATCAAGTTACGATTTGCTCCTCACAATATCAAGTTCAGATTTTCTCTTCACAATATCAAGTTCAGATTTGCTCTTCACAATATCAAGTTCAGATTTGCTCATCACAATATCAAGTTCAGATTTTATCTTCACAATATCAAGTTCAGATTTGCTCTTCACAATATCAAGTTCAGATTTGCTCTTCACAATATCAAGTTCAGATTTTCTCTTCACAATATCAAGTTCAGATTTGCTCATCACAATATCAAGTTCAGATTTTATCTTCACAATATCAAGTTCAGATTTGCTCTTCACAATATCAAGTTCAGATTTGCTCATCACAATATCAAGTTCAGATTTTATGTTCACAATATCAAGTTCAGATTTGCTCTTCACAATATCAAGTTCAGATTTGCTCTTCACAATATCAAGTTCAGATTTGCTCTTCACAATATCAAGTTCAGATTTGCTCTTCACAATATCAAGTTCAGATTTTCTCTTTACAATATCAAGTTACGATTTGCTCCTCACAATATCAAGTTCAGATTTTCTCTTCACAATATCAAGTTCAGATTTGCTCTTCACAATATCAAGTTCAGATTTGCTCATCACAATATCAAGTTCAGATTTTATCTTCACAATATCAAGTTCAGATTTGCTCTTCACAATATCAAGTTCAGATTTGCTCTTCACAATATTAAGTTCAGATTTGCTCTTCACAATATCAAGTTCAGATTTGCTCTTCACAATATCAAGTTCAGATTTGCTCATCACAATATCAAGTTCAGATTTGCTCTTCACAATATCAAGTTCAGATTTGCTCTTCACAATATCAAGTTCAGATTTGCTCATCACAATATCAAGTTCAGATTTGCTCTTCACAATATCAAGTTCAGATTTACTCTTCAAAATATCAAGTTCAGATTTGCTCTTCACAATATCAAGTTCAGATTTGCTCTTTACAATATCAAGTTACGATTTGCTCCTCACAATATCAAGTTCAGATTTTCTCTTCACAATATCAAGTTCAGATTTGCTCTTCACAATATCAAGTTCAGATTTGCTCATCACAATATCAAGTTCAGATTTTATCTTCACAATATCAAGTTCAGATTTGCTCTTCACAATATCAAGTTCAGATTTGCTCTTCACAATATCAAGTTCAGATTTTCTCTTCACAATATCAAGTTCAGATTTGCTCTTCACAATATCAAGTTCAGATTAATCAAATCCCGACCCGAATGCGAATTATGTTCTTTTTTTATTCCTTTAAACTAACTTGATTTGCATACCTACATCTCTGTACCCGTTGTCAAAATAAATTACCCGGATGTTAAAATAAAGACACAGCGAGATCGTTTTTGCTAACGCCGGTATTCGTTTTATTTATCTTCCTCCTACAAGGTAAGATGTGACACAAGTTCGGGAAAGTGGGATTTGAAAAGCCAGCGCCCGAGAAGGTGAGCACTCTGCCCTACAAAAAATACTTGGGCAGCCTCGTCGGCATTCCTCGGTAGGGGCGCCTCAGGCAGTAATCGATAAACTTACTCCACCCCAAAGAGGGGAGGCAAAGCCTGGGAGAGTAGACCTCATAGAACTGCACAGGACAAACCCACAGACCAGCGGAATCAAGACCCGAAGGCCAAGACCATACCGGTCTATAGGGTGTAGTATCCATCGGAACAGATACTACACTTTGATCTTGGCCAAAGGGCCAAGAAGCCGTTTCCGTATTCGTAATCAATGGGGCAGTGTTCACATTCTCACTCGCAATCTATGATTTAAACATTTTTCTAATCTTGAATTGGCACGCTAGGCAAAGACGGACACTTTTATGGCTGGTTGAGGATCATCACGTCCGCCACAGTATATTCAACCATGGCTTTTCTTTATTGGTTGGCGCTATCGTTCCCAGATATATATTCAACCATGGCCCTTTTCTATTGGTCGCAGTATTCGTTTCTTGATAATTAAAGTATGTTGTACTAAATTTACAATGCCTATGTATATCTCTAGAAAGTGTTTGCCCTGGCAATTCATGTTTATTTCTATTGTGTTATGGGACTACTAACGTAAACCTGTCGTTAGTAACTACGTCCGTGATTTAACCTAATTTATATATCATGTTTTATTATGTACCTCTTACGTTTGTCGTTAACTAACCTTCTCTGTGAGGAATACATATGTCGTACGTAGGTAAAATATTTAAAAAAATGATTTAATATAATAAGGAGCCCTTTTCAAGTAAAATTGAAAGTAGAGCACTATCGGAGAGATTAAAAATAGACATTCTTCTGAGGCCCCAGTGCAATACTCCGACTCTGTCGTTGAGTTCTATCTTGTGTCTTAATTTATACCCGCCACTTTCAGTATAAATATCACTTAATTTATTCGTGATCCCGCCACAATTTCTCGTGGCCCAAGGACTAAGTAAACGCTTACAGATCAAAGGTGTCTATGTTAACCGGGTTCGTTCCCTGTGACCGTCTGAGATTGTTATTTCCATGCGCTGATGAGAGCTGTATGCTCGAAACGACGTCGTACGTACGTAAAAATATTAGCAAATATAATTTAATATTACATATATATATATATATATATATATATATATATATATATATATATATTTACGCGCATAAAAGAAATTCATGGCACATGTTTCTGGCTATCAGCCGTAATCAGCATAATACTCTGGGCAAGGATCGAACCCTCGATGTAAATGGCTATAGTCTGATGCTTTACCAGTAAACTTCAAACTTGTCCGATAATTTCCGTTCGCGTATACAATATTTCCGTTCGCGTATACAATATTTCCGTTTGCGTATACAATATTTCTGTTCGCGTATACAATATTTCCGTTCGCGTATACAATATTTCCGTTCGCGTATACAACATTTCCGTTCGCATATACAATATTTCCGTTCGCGTATACAATATTTCCGTTCGCATATACAATATTTCCGTTCGCGTATGCAATATTTCCGTTTTGTCTCTTTTGTCTACTTATATCTTCGCTTTGCTATGGAATAAAAAATTGATTAAATTTAAAATTCTTTTGAATAATTTGAAATTTTTATATGTATTTTAGTTCATTTTATTCGTATCATTTGGATTATGCGGACTACTATTCTCATGTTAGTTGTTATTTTCATAACGTTTTGGCCGATGTATCGTCCGACCTAATATTTTTGTTCATTTGAAAGATTGGGTTTTTAAGGCTGTGATTTATCCAGTGATTTTTATCACCTTTGACTGTAGCTCATCTTTCTATGCATTTTCTAACTGGTGATACCATGTCTAGGTAAGGAATCCACTTGATGGTTGTGGCGGTTACAGGTCGGAGGTCATATCAACCGAAAAGTTGTGAAAATAACAATCAAAATGAGAATAGTAGTCCGAATAATCCATATAATACAAGTTATCAATCCCCATCTAAAAAATTCAAAAACATAATTTATTTTAGATCTCGCGTATCTTCGGATTTCTCCGGCATCTACCGATAGCTAATGCAATTATTTTCCCTTTTTCCTTTCTATTTACGTCTATCATTTTAACTTCCGTAGTAATTGAGCTGGAAGTCGATTCAGATGCAAAAAATGTTTATTTAGTTTCATTTATTTGATTTTTTGAATTTTGTTTAATTCGTTTTATTTTTCGAATTGTCCGGCAATTTCCGTTATATTATACAATTTCTCATAATTCTGTGCATTTCTATTTATTTTGACTACCGTAATTGTTGAATCAGAAGCCAATTTATGCTCATGGTAAGAACTATTTAATTTATCTTCATTATTGAGTCTTTTTGATTTTCTTTGAAAATAGGAGGGAGACGCTTGGAAAAAAAATATTTGCATACGTGATTTCATTCACAAAATGAGATCATCTTGGCGCCAAAATTGAAAGAAAAATGTCAGTCTTGTTAAATGCTTTTTGTTTCAAATATGACGCATTCCAACAAAATGCCTATTTAATATAATATTCAACGAAAATGTGGATTTATTATATATATTATTTGGATTGTTGGGACTATTGTTCTCATCTTTGGTGTAATTCTCACAACGTTTCGGCCGATATAACCTCCGACATTCTCGAGTTTTATTTTGAAATTGGCTCTTATTGTTGAATGGTGGAAAGAATGTTTGTGTTCTTTTTTCGCACGCAACATCGTCGTTAGAATTCAAAATGTGTGCTGCGTTTACGAAACGGCAAGAGCGTTGAGTCTTTTCCATTTCTGTATTAATTCAGGTCCGTACTGATTTGGTATTATGTTACGCACGGACCTGAATTAATACAGAATTGAAAAAGGCTCAACGCTCTGTCTGTTTTGTAAGCACATCATACATTGCACTGTTTTTTGTTTTGTTTTATTTAACAAAGTCACTAAATACTTCGGACTTGTTCGGTAATTTTCGTCGTTCGCTAAAACCATGTTGTACTTTTTCTTTTCTTCTTTTCTTGTTCCATCGGATTCTGCCTATTGTTGTTATTGAATCCGAAATCTATTCGTGCTCAGGGTTTAATATTTTTATTCAAGTTTTATCAAATTAAATGTATTTTACATTATTTTACGTCTAGGTAAACATCGGGATTGCCCGGCAATTTCCGTGAGCTAATGTAATATTTCAATTCTACTTCTGTTTTTTTCCAATTCTGTCTTCCTCTGACGATCGTAATTATTGAATCAGAAACCAATTCGTGCTCAGAGTCGGATATTTTTATTTTATCTTTATTAACTTTAATACATTTTATATTATTTTTTCTCGGTACACATCGGTACTGTCCGGCAAATTCCGTAAACTAATGTAATATTTTTGTTTCACTTCTTCTTTTCTCTAGCTCTGTCTCGGTCTGACTATCGTAATTATTGAATCAGAAAGGAATTCGTGCTCAGAGTAAAACATTTGTAGAATCCGTCTCACACGACTTTACCAACTTGAAATCTGTTCGTCTTGCTCGATCGATTTGGGCCTTCAGCTGAAATATTCAACATTTTGCAACGCGGAATCACTCGAGCGTTACAAGCACGGAGAAAATCGACTTTGAACTAGCCAGCAACGATAATCAAGTCTAGTATGAGGTCAAGCAAGATGTGATTTCTTTATTGGATAGCAGAGTTGTAGATTAGGCTAAAGTGGAATAGCGTAGGTCATTTGGTTGCAAGGCTCAATATTCTATAGTCAGATATAGTCAGATACAAAGACTTGTAGTTTGAGCTCAAGGTGAATAGCATAGGTTTCAATATTCTACTGAGGGATGCAGTGTCTTAATCATTATATCATAATATAGATGTTATGTATATACGCGGTGTTCAAGATAGATTTGACACTTTTCTGAAAGGAAGGAAACGCCATATCTTTAATAATTGATATATTCTGAAAGTTCAAAAGACAACACTTAGATGTTTTTTTGTCAAATACAGTTTATTCGAAATAGCCGCCCTGTGACTTTTACATGGAGCACGGAGTCTACACGGTGTTCTTCGAGTAATGTCTAAAAACTTGTTTAATCCTGTCAATTCTTGATGTTGCAGTCGGTACGATTGGTGTCGTTCTCAACTGCACTCTACACATAGTAGTCCATAGCAATCATGCGAGTTGGGGGAAGATGTTAAGAGTAGTGAAGTCGTGTAAGTTCTCACACAGACACTTTTTAGTTTTCCCGGAACTTTGAAACATGTATAGCCTTTCCGTAGCTACAATCTCAACGAGGCGCTTAACAGCAATGGACTTCGCTGTAAACACACCCAAAGACCATCACTAACAGAACTTTGTCTTTATGACACGCGGGACTTCGTGGGGACAGTAGGCTGGCCACCTGTTTTTCTGCGTGTTATGCAACTGGTCTTGTGAAGAACCAGGGCATCCCCGACTCAACTGGCTGTTCGCCCTTGTTGAGGAGTTTAGTAGCTTTCGTATGGAGGTTCGGTGCTTATCTTGTTTAGCGGGGACTTTCGAAAAAAATAATAAAAATAAAACAAACTGAGGAATATCTGTTTGATGTACGTACTTGTCACGGGCTGAATATATCATATACCAAAAATCACGTAAATTAATCAAGTAGTTTTTTTTATATAAAAGAAAATTAAATTTTAGCGATTTACGAAGACGAAGTGCAAATATGATAGCCATTTTATGGATTATTCAAAGGGGGATAATCGTAAATGAATTACGCTTATCCCCCTTCGAATAAATCAAAATAGCTGTCATATTTACGTCAAAAAGAGAGCATATTAAGCATCCAGATGCAGTCACGTTGTATATGAATTATACCCCCTCGTTTTCTCTCTCTCTCTTTCTCTCTCTCTCTCTCTCTTTCTCTCTCTCTATATATATGTATATATATGTATATAAAGATATTAATTTTAAGTAAATAATGTTCAATTATTTTTACCTACATACGCCAGCGTTTCAAGCTTTCGCTCTCATCAGTGTAGGAAAGGATACTCTCAGACTGTCACAAGGCTCGAACCCCTGCTACAAAATCAACCGAGATTCCACAAGAAAGCGGCATAACCATACGTCAAGAAGGGACTTTAAGTTCTATTTATACGAAAGGAGGAACATATAGAAAGACTGACTAGAGTATTCAACGAACGTTGTCGGAATATGCCTTATAGCTACGTGTCCGTCTATTTTGAACTTCCACAAACAGGGATCAACTTCAATCTTATTAAAGAGGCGTATAACAATATTAATGTTAATATATAAGTTACATTTTTTAAAAATATTTTATATATATATATATATATATATATATATATATATATATACTAGAATGAATACTCGTTTCAGGACGGGTAAAATTTATTCCGTGAAAAGAATAGTTATGAAGATTCAAATCGATATATAATATTACTAAACCTTATGTCTACAATCCATAATCCAATTTTGATCAAAATACATTACATTATTTTTGTTCTGGGAGATGTCTCAGATTGAAGGTTTATTCAGACTGATCGATGAATTGATTTAGGACTGAATTGTGTACATATAAAACATATAGACATATACTCATAGCAAACTTGATATTTAAGAATAGTTTTGCACTACGTCCATGCCGCTTACAAAGATTCAAATCAAGACGTAATAATACTAAAACTTATGTCGAGAATCCTTATTTTAATTTAGATAAAAATTATTAGATAATTTTGGTTCTCGAAAATGTCTAATTCTAATGCCTAATCTTAAGGTGTCTTAAGAAATTGAATTTGAGAAAATCTTGCTTAATCAGTGCAAAATTACTATGGATAAAATTCAAGGCAAATCTGATACACTGAATTTTCAAATTAAAGGTTGTGTCCATATTATGACCCTTTAAACTCTGAAAAATACCATAAAAAAAACTAACATTTGAGGGATGTCTAATACCTATTTGTAAAATTCTACAAAATTCGGTTGTATCTGAATGCTTACGAAGGACTGCCAGCCCCTTAAACCCTTTTTGCATGAAATTAAATAAAACTAAATAAAACCCATATAATAGCACCTTACGCCTCGCATTTGTATTTCAAAATTCATAATGATCGGTTAATTGGTTTAGGAGTTAATCCTTTACATACAAATATATAAACATATACACATACCTAACTATATATAAATGCTAGAAGAATACCTGTCCCACAACAGTTTTGCACCAGTTTTATGTCCCCTTACTCAGCTTAAAATCAAGATATAATTATACTAATGTTTAGGTCTAGAATACTTATTCTAATTTTGATCAAAATTGCTTGAATTTGGTTTTAGAATATGTCCAAATTTTTAGCTTAACTACAGCTGTCTCAAAATTTAGTACAAATATATTTTTAAAAAATATTACAAATATGTAAACATACACTCATACATAACTTTATATGAATACTAAAAAATTTTACAAATTTGTAAACATATATACTTACCTAACTTTATATAAATACTAGAACAATATTACAAATTTGTAAACATATATACATTATACATACCTTACTTTATATAAATATGGATATATTCATTGATTTCCATTTTTTCGTTACTATTTTTTTTATTCCCATGGCCATTAATTTGGATATATAATTTCTGTTGGACGAATGAATTAATTATTTTGCGCGAAATAATTAATTCCTTTGTCGAACAAAAATTAATTTCAGACATCTTGTTAAAAATTTCATCTCAGATTGCTAAGCCATCACATAATTAATTATGCAAATGTCCGAATAACTCGAACAATATATTCGACGCGATGACGTGTTCGAGTATGAATCTTAAATGGAAAGAATTCTTCGCAGATATCAGGTTACCATATTGGCACCAGCTCGACTGAAATCGTAACTAACGCAAATACTTCTAGTATCAGTCGACATTGCGTAGAGATCGAACAACGATGTTTTACGAAAGTAATACTCCATTTATAATATTTTTCTCATATCGTTGTTTAGAATGCGTCATTACGATATTTCTGGTCGTATTTGATTGCGTTTATTAGACGTACACGTGACCCGTTGGGTCACGACGACTATCACTACTTATTCTACTTTGATTTCATTAGAAAATTCAGAGACTGTGACATGTCCATTATAACATTGTTCTTACATAACTAAAATAATAACCTCTTTGTTTCTACTGCAGTCTTATTATTTTCTCACAGGGAGTTCTCACACCATAAGTGATTTCTCACTGATAATAACCGGTGGTGTTCCCTGGAGTATAAGTGACAACAAGTCTCCCTAGATTTTCAGTACTCTCAACCTCTTTCGATAATCTTTGCAAGTGATTCTTCCTTATTGAAACAAGCCGCTTGCCATCGATTTCTCATTGGAAATGACCATTGGTCTTCTCGTGATACTTGGCTGGCAATAACCCTCCCCAAAGTCCTGGTACTCTCCGCACCCATTTCAGCGGAGGTCTTGTTAGTGCTTTTCCTCCTCGATCTGCCATCCTCCTTTTCCTTTCACGGCTTTTTTGTGTGGTATCAGCCGAAACTAGAGCTACCACATTGTATTTGGTGGGTAATTATTATTATTATTATTATTATTATTATTATTATTATTACATGGAAGTATTATTACAAAGGTATCCTATATATATATATATATATATATATATATATATACATACACACACACATATATATACATATATATATACATATATATATACATATATATATACATATATATATATATAAATATATATATATATATACATATATATACATATATACATATATACATACATATATATATATATATATATATACATACACACACACACACATATATACAAGACGGCTTTTGCCTCCATTCATCTATCACATATTGTTCGCCCGCCCTACCAATATTGGGTATTGTAGCCGAGCAACGTTTTCATTCACCCGAGTATTGATTTACTCCTCTTCAGGAGTTAGGCACAATGCCAGTTTTTATCTTACTCCCACAAGTAAGATGTGACCCAAGGTCGGGTCGGGAAAGTGGGGTTTAAAAATTGCCTGGGCAGCCCCGTCGGCATTCCCCGGTAGAGGCGCCTCAGGCAGTAAGCAATAAACTTACTCCTCCCCAAAGAGGGAGGCAAAGCCTGGGAAGGTGGACCTCCTAGAACTGCACAGGACAGACCCATTGACCGGCGTAAATCAAGACCTGAAGGCCAAGACAACACCAGTATGGGGTGCAGTATCCATCGGAACAGATACTACATTTTGATCTTAGCCAAAAGGCCACAATCACCTTTTTTCGCAAATGATGCCAAACTTATTATTTCCGCTTACCTGCTGGGGTATCTCTTGAATACTGACCCGGCAATCATTCCTACTGCTCCGTCGCTTATTCCCCCTTACCTGAATAAGCGCCCTCATTATATATATATATATATATATATATATATATATATATATATATATATATATATATATATACCGTATTTCTTAATTGGGAGAGTTTCCCAGCAGAGTGCTCAATTATTAATGCAAAAGTAAAATTAACTAAATAATTAATAAGAGCATGATATTTATTAATATTAAATAAAGTGTTACAACAACATCCGGACCAAGGTTTCAGATCCGAGAAAATCGGACCTTCATCAGCGGAGTCGTATAGCTTAATGAGTGAGAACAACCGCCAGGAATTTCAAAATATTGTCCGTTGGAAAGATGGAACACTTTCAGATTTAAAATTGTCACGTGCGTGGAATATTCGTAGTCAGTTATGGAAAAGTTTCAGATCAAAACAACAGCAACGCTGTACATCGAAAAAGCAAGAAATTAAATGGGAAATACGTTAACAGTTGGACAGATGGGAACCTAGCATGTTTAAATTGTCACGTGCGTGAAATTACGTAGCCCGTTATGGAAAGTATTCAAATTTAACTAATAGAGACGCTATATATGTTATTGAAAGTAAATGGAGATAACGTTAAAAATAAAAATAAATTTATATTAAGTTAAAAATTATATTGAAATAATATGCTAATGTAATAATATATTTTTAAAAATATTAAATAATAAATCATTAAAAATAAAACTTATAATTAAATAAATTGTAGTCACACCATTTATAAATTTATGAAGTCGTAGTGGTACTAATCATAAAAAAATTAAGGTACTAATAATAAAAGGGGGTATTAAGAAAGATGAAAAAGAATAATGAAGAAAAATAAAGAAAGATGAAGAAAAATAAAGATGAAATAAATACACTGTTAGATAAAATAAAGGATAACAAAATTGTGTAAAAATAAAAATAAAAGATAAAAGGCAAGAGAAGGAAAAATGGGGATATGGGGTACTCCACATTTGAAATTTTAAATTAGAATTAAAAATGTAAAAATTTTTTTAAAAAATTAAAAATTTAAAAACAGTTATATACATAAATATAAAAAACAATCCATAATTAAAACATGCAATAATAGAAATCAAGTTTAGGGCCACAGTCGGGATACCATACAGTTCAATCCGAAATTCGGAAGGCGAATTCATCATTTTGAAATCCAAAATCCTAAAAGTCCGTATTCTGGGTACTCTGCGGTAATAATAATGTACCAACGTTACTCCCCGTGTTAC
>OY744515.1:116041320-116076320 GCA_963556195.1 Sepiola atlantica
ATTTAGAAGTTAGGCTGGCGTGTACAGGTAGTTACGTCATGGAAGGAAGTACGTGGCAGAGAAGCTAGAGAGTTCTTTCTCGTGGGGAGTCAGATATTGAAGTGACCAAACACGGATTTCGAGGCTTCGAACATCTTATGTGGGTGGATTGAAAGGGTGCATTTCATCTGGATGTACTTACGGTAAATTACCGTTAGAAGTTAATTAATCATATCCCAGAGCAATCAATGAATTTATTTGTTGTTCTTTTCAATTGCTTTTATTACTTCAGCAACAAAGAGAAGGAAGGAAGAAAAGCGGTCGCGTGATAAGTTAGGCAGACGTGTATCGGTAGTTGCGGCATTAGAAGGAAGTGCGTGGCAGAAAAGCGAGAATGACTCTGTCCTTTTAGGGTGTATGACGCCAGAGTGATCAGACGTCTTTTAGACATGGGTCAGGAAATTGAAGCTCAAGTGGATATGCATTTCTATAAATTGCTGAAAAAGTACATTTAAACCCCAGAAGTAAATAATGGCGCTATTTGCTGTTATTTTTAATTTCTCTTATTATTACAGCTACCAGGAAAAAAAAGAAGAGAACGAAGTCCAGACACGTAAATATCCACGGATCAACTTAAAGCTTTCCGAATTCAACAAGATGCACTCCAAGAATGTCGGGTGTTACATCGTTCGAAACGTTGTGAGAATAACATCCAAGATGAACACAGTAGTTTGAATAATCTACATAATACAGAGAATAGCTTTTCAACACTTTGAGTATATTTAGATTATGATGAACACCTAGAGTAAATGTGGTATTCTGGTGACTGCAATGATTATAGCTAAAATCGTATACACAGATAGAATATACAAAGGATGACCAACGACCTCTCCATTTCCCCACACTTTTGATGGGCTTGTGCCTAAGTTGTTAAATAATTAAACTGTAACTTTTACATTGTTTGCAAATAAATAATTTAAAGTGTAGTATCTGTTATGTCCTCTGCCGCAGGAGGAAATATTCTTCTTGGTTAGGAGGATTTTTGAAATTTGTTTTCATCCAGAGTGCTTTTTTTGGGGGGGGGGGCTGGATATACCCAACATTAATAAAACGACCTTTCTCTAACTTTGCCAGCGTGAGGAGGCAAGTAAATAGGGATTTCAGACAAGATGTTTATCAGAGACGTTTTGTTACGATCTGGAATCAAACAATTGCTCTACAACACCTCATTGCTGCACGAATATGAACGAACAAGCAACTTGTGTTCATTAAACTGTATTCAACACATAATTTATGAAATAATTCTGACTAGACTTTAAATAACCCCACAAAAAGGGTTTATATGCCGATAAACAGAAAAACTAAAGTGATCAATGAATTGTTTTTAATAGATATTATGGGTGTTTCTATAAGAGGAGACCCATATCGGCCCGAATGTTTCCGATTGCGATTTACCGAACAAACGGCCGAAGCAGTTTACGAGTTGAAAGATGTGACAAAAATGTAATAAGGCAGCCGACACTAAGGGATACGATTGCAAACTCAAAATGAAGTTAACCACGCTGACAGCAGCTGTTTAGTCTACCGATGAACTAATCGAATTCTGCCCCAAAACAGCCTCATTGCAATAATGTAAACAGAATACACTCTTTTAGGTTGGGTTAGGGTTGGATTAGGGTTGGGTTAGATTGGGGTTAGGGTTGGGTTAGATTGGGGTTAGGTTTAGATTAAGGTTGGATTATGGTCAATGTTAGGTTAGGGTTATAGTTAAAAAATGTTAGCTCCTCCCCCCCAAAATAAATAAAAATAAAGATGATTTACTTACTGATTTAAAGAAAATTATTAAATCCATTTTAAACACGAAGGGTTAGGGTTAGGGTTAGGGTTAGGGTTAAGGTCAAAGTTAGCGTGAATCTTAATGTAACAAAGTACCGAAAATTATTAAATCCATTTTAAACACGAAGGGGTTAGGGTTAGGGTTAGGGTTAAGGTCACAGTTAGCGTGAATCTTAATGTAACAAAGTACCGAAAATCATTAAATCCATTTTAAACACGAAGGGGTTAGGGTTAGGGTTAAGGTCAACGTTAGCGTGAGTCTTAATGTAACAAAGTCCCGAACATTATTAAATCCATCTTAAACACGACGGGGTTGTAATTGACCTTAACCTTCAGAGAGGGAAAAATGAATAAGTTGTTTTATTTAATGTCGATACAAATAAACTGTTCAGCAACGGGTCGACCATTTCCGGTCTGTTCCGTAAGTCGACACTGGAAACAGTGGGCCGATATGGATCCCCTCCTATAGAAGTACTTTATTGAGTTACGGTATTAAATAATAATTGCAAGAAAAAAGCGTTGATATGCCGGTGCAGTTACACACCGATTGACTCGTGGAAAACTCTGACGGTACGATCAGATTGCTTCTTCTTCTAAAAAATTGTGCCAATGATACGTGATTAGAGAAGTGGATAGAGACAGAGAAAGGGAAAGAGAAAAAGAAAAAAGAGAGAAAGAGAAAGAAAGAAAGAGAAAGAAGGAAATAGTATGAAAGAGAAAGAGATAGAGAGAGAGAGAGAATGAAAGAGAGAGAGAAAAAAGAAAGAGAGAGAGAAAAATGGCGAAGAGAGGGAGAAAGAGGGAGAGAGCGAGAGAGAGAGAAATATAGACATAGAGAGATAGTGAGAAAGAGAGAGAGAGAAAGAGAGAGAAAGAGAGATGGATTGCGTTCAATAGATAGATAAAGAGAGATATAAAGATATACAGCAAGAGATAGTAATAGATGGATATATAGAGTGAGAAATAGAGAGATGGGGCGAGAAGGAAAGAGAGAGAGAGAGGGAGAGAGAGAGAGAGAGAGAGAGAGAGAGAGACGGGCGATATAATTGATGCCGTTAAAATTTCCTTCGCTGGACACGTGGCCGATATCGAAGATAATGTTGACGCCCGTAATGAAAAACCATCGGCTCCGGTATTTCCCTTATGTCCGTGTGAGAAACAGTGATAAAATACTTGCGCCACCTAGCGTTGAATCATCGTATAACCGACTGACCACTAGACGAATGCGATGACCCCCCCCCCCCAAAAAAAAGCAAGGGTGATTATTCTTAAGTTGTGTCCATTCAATCAGCGCGTTTAGCGATGAAAATTCTATTTCCAAATGAAGCCTTCAAAAACTTTTCAGTCGATCCAAACTTTAGACAAATATTCATTTTCACAAGCGATATACTAATCTATCTATATACTATGAAAACGTTATGGTGTTTTGAAGTTTCTTTTACGTCAGCAAATAGAAACATGTGATTGGTTGAGAAAAAAGGAATAGGCAGCGTACACATTGCTAAGGTAGTAGTTTTACCATGTCAAATCGTTAAAACACTGAAAATTACATACGAGTTTTACGTTAGTCTACAGGATTTTTTGAAAACTGTATATGTGTTTTATTAATTTAAAGAAATAAACATAACATAATCACATATAAAAACATTACATCAATAATGTTTTTCGCATGTGGTTTAAAAAAACACATACGAAAAACATAACATAAATATGTTTTAAACGCAGTAATTTTTTTAGATTTATATGAATCATTTTTTTATTTTCTATTTTCTGCAATTTTTTTTATTGCTTTGAAATATTTTGGGATACAAACTCTTGCAGTGGGTCATATAATATCTATCTATCTTTTTTTTCTTTTTTTTGAGGGGGAATAAAATTTTATTGCAGGAAAAGAAATACAATTTCAAACCAACAATAAATAAACAATCATGGCTGCCACTGTGAAGACCAAAACAAGTCCAATTATTTATAAAACAATAATGTGAGAGAAAGAGAAGCAAAGAGACAGATACAGACATAGGTAGATATAGAGGGGGAGAGAAAGAAAGAGAGAGAGAGAGAGTCAACAGATGACGATTAGAACGGAAGTGACGCCGCCGTTACTGACATAGCGTTGCCATGAACGATAGCCAGGGAGATGCGTTGGAACAACCAGGCTGACTCACGGGGCTCGTGCCTAGACGTTGAAATCCTCCGTCCAATATCCTGAAAAAATGTAACAGTCTCGGGGCCAAGCACACACGACGTTCCACTGAAATTGGTTGGAAGACGAAACGGTCAGTGAGCGAGCTATATTTTCCGCGCTTCCTTGTTTCGGCGAGCAGCGCCGCCGTGCCGGGCTTCACCGCGGATTCCGCAATCCTTGCTGGTGAAAAGGAGTCAGAACAAGTGGCGTCCCAGATCACTGGCTTTCCGGCTCGGAAAGCAAACACAGTCATCTATTTAGATAATCATCAAAAAGATTAACATAAAGGGTATTCGATATTAGTTCAAAGCGAATTATGTTTGCTAAAAACATTATTTATGAAGCGGTAAGAAGTTAAGTAAAGATGGATATTTACATACCCAGGCACTGTACCAATCATATTTTATTCTGATTCGTCAGTTTGCTTGCTGATTAGTGTAGCATCTTGTTTAGAACAGAAAATTGTCATTCGTTTCGTTTTCTTTAAAAAAGTACTTTATCCTACTCGGATGTTCTTTTTGGTAGACATATATCTTTAAAAACAAGTGAGTAAACTCTGAATTTGTTTATACATACTTACTTCCCTTGTTGCCTTGGTCTAATTAACTGTCTATATTTAGTAGGACGTGCGAAAGGTTTCAAAATAATAGCATTTTGATAAAAAAATAATAACCTCGGCATAGTTTAGCAATAAGAAATGTGATTTGACAATAAAATTAAAAATAATGCCTTATAGGAACAATAGTTTTAATTTTAAATACTAAATACTTAAATACAGTTAATTTTAAATACTAACATTTATTTAAAAAACGTAAGCCGGATCGAACTATTGACATAAAAACAACATTTTACAGAGATGCGAAGACACATCAAAAAAGGTCCAGAGACGAGAAGCGTGTGGATGTGCGAATTTTAATCAAGAGGTAAATTAATGGTGTCCATGGGGCTTAGAAAACAGTCGTTCTCCGGCAGTGATATAGTATTCTTTTTTTTGCCTTAAAGCACCTCAAGCAAGACATATTGCCACTGAAGTGTAAATAATTACTGTGGTAGCAGACAGATTTATAGAAAGACAACCTGGTGTAAAGTGGTCAGCAATATGTTTGTTCACTTTACATTTACATATTTACATGTTTTACTATCAGGGAAACAGGGAGCAGGAGAGGAATTCCAAAAGCAAGCAGTCTGAAGAAAATAAGCTATTAGAATAGGGAATCTTCCGACATCTTGACACATCTACAGTGAAAGAATGGGATTTAGCAGCTAGTCGAGTGGGTCGAAGGTATGTTCGTTTTGAGGTATTAGTGCAGTAAGTCTATTAGAGCACATTCCTTAAAAGTACTTGTAAAACATGGATGCAAATCATCAGCGATTCGACAGGGGTTGCAACTTGGCAGACAGTGCGGGACTTATTAGGTAAGAAATTAATTTATACATTCTGCCCAACGAGGAGAAGCTAGTGGTTAATGCACAAGCCGAGATGTTGCAAGAATACTCCATGAACGGGAGAATGGTGAGATATAAGACACTGGCAGATATGGAAAGTTGTATAGTCCAGTAAAAAGAGGTTTTGCAACAGCCTTGGCAGCATCTTCTATGTACTTATTCAATGTCATGTTGCATGAGAATGTTAGGCCGACAAGTTTGAACATTGGACTCTTGGAAAGACGGCTATAAGCCATGGCAATATATGGTTGGAAAGGTTTGTTCTAGATGTTACAGCGAAGGACCTTTCTCTGGGTGTCATTAAATGTGGCCATCCATTTTAGTAATTGCATATACATTGCTTGAAACTTTCCATGATAATTTTTATTCCAAGCTGGTTATAAAAAGAGCCGCCTCAAACCCAACCTGATTCTTACACTGGCTTTCATTAACCGCCAATACTTGATGACTATATCAAATTCGCCCCTCGGTTTTATTGCCTATATAGTGTGTTTATTTGTTATTTTTAATCATAGTTCACTTCAAACAAGGCAAGTGGCCACTGTAGACGTAAGAGGCTACTGAGAATTAGAGTGAAAGTTTATGAAGGTCATATTAAATTGGGAGCTGTGCAGCGAGATGCTTGTTTACATTAATTTTACATTTCTTGCATGTCGGTACAGTCAGGGACACAGGGAGAAGTGAGGGAGGTCCAAAGGCCGGCAGCTCGAGGAAATAAGCTATTAGAGTAGAAAGCTCTCCGGCATCTGGGGACCTCTGCAGTGAATGGATTGGATCTAACTGATCGTTGGGTTGGTCGAGTGCATTTACGTCGATGGGGCACCAGATCAGCAAGTTAATCAGAGCACACTCCATTGAAGTACTTGTAAAACAAGCACAAGGATACAACATTGTGGCGATGGGACAGGTGCTGGAGCTTGGTCGATAGTGAGGGACCTATTAGATTAGATACTCATTTTAAGCTTGTAGCTAATAAAAATAAAATACCATAATGAAATAAATACCATTTTGCAATTGTCTCGAAGTTTATTTATTTTTTTAAATTTATATTTTTACAGAGAAATTATATTTTAAACGGAAACAAGAACAAAGTAGTCTGTATAAAATTTCAGAATTCTTTAAACTAATTATATTTTATTTTCATTATAATTAATTATGTATGATACCTTCAACCAATTTTCGTAAATTTAAAATATCTAAATAAATAGCCATCACAATTGGCTAAGTATTTAATGTAACATTAGTACCATCGGATGAAATATGAATAGTTTAAATTTGGCAAAAGTTTCTACCTTTCTCTGCCAAATTTCATTACCACATAACCGAAAGAAGCGGATTTCCCAGCACATTATTATTTAAGTCTACGTGATTCTTAAAGTTGAGTTATTTAAGTCTGTGTGATAATTTAGCTCTATGTGATTCTTTAAGTTGAGTTATTTAAGTCTGTGTGATAATTTAGGTCTATATTATTCTTTAAGTTGAGTTATTTAAGTCTGTGTGATAATTTAGGTCTATGTTATTCTTTAAGTTGAGTTATTTAAGTCTGTGTGATAATTTAGGTCTATGTTATTCTTTAAGTTGATTTATTTAAGTCTGTGTGATAATTTAAGTCTATGTTATTCTTTAAGTTGAGTTATTTAAGTCTGTGTGATAATTTAGGTCTATGTTATTCTTTAAGTTGAGTTATTTAAGTCTGTGTTATAATTTAAGTCTATGTTATTCTTTAAGTTGAGTTATTTAAGTCTGTGTTATAATTAAGGTCTATGTTATTCTTTAAGTTGAGTTATTTAAGTCTGTGTGATAAGTTAGGTCCATGTTATTCTTTAAGCTGAGTTATTGAAGTCTGTGTTATAATTTAAGTCTATGTTATTCTTTAAGTTGATTTATTTAAGTCTGTGTGATAATTTAGGTCCATGTTATTCTTTAAGCTGAGTTATTGAAGTCTGTGTTATAATTTAAGTCTATGTTATTCTTTAAGTTGATTTATTTAAGTCTGTGTGATAATTTAGGTCCATGTTATTCTTTAAGCTGAGTTATTGAAGTCTGTGTTATCATTTAGGTCTATGTTATTCTTTACGTTGCTGCTGATGTGAAAAATATACGGACTTATTGAGTGATGTGTTTACACGTGATATGGCACAACCAATCAGAACCCTTCGTATATCTTAGCCAGCTCAATATTTAAAGTGTTACAGTCTTGTTTTGCTCTGTTCGTTCCGAGTTATTGTTGTATTTTATTCTTAATTTATAAATGGTATGGTTTAATTAAATTTTCACCGTTTCTGCTTTCTCAACATATCATTATTCTTAACTCTATTAGCGCTGCTGCCACAAAGTTGCACCAAGTCTACTACCTCTAATAGCAGAACTCGTTTGATTTGAAATATAAGACAGAACCGCACAAATATACACACTAAATTCAGCAATTTACTTATATGTGCATGCGAAAATGGTCAACCTGATTATAAATTCAAAATGTCCGCCATCACAATATGCGAATTAGTCAAATTTTACAATTTATTTTGATAGTTCTACTTATATGCTACAAATGTCATACACATTGTTTGGGTATACAATGAAAAATTAAGCTTAGAGTCATTTTAAAAATAGGTGTAAAAAATACATTTTCATCACAAAAAAACAGCACTCAGAGGTTGAAGAGTGTGTGTATGTGAATCTGTTCAACGCTGTTATTTTTTTTGAAGGGGGGGGGCAGGATGTTTCTATCTGTGTATTATTTAGATTTGTAGTTATTTTCTTTTTAGCAGTCGACGTCTGTTTGCTCACTTGAAAAGCTACTACAAGTAAAAGTACTACCAAGAAGAGTAGCGACAGCTTTTACCGCTTGTTTCATGTTTAAAATAAATTCTTTACTAGTTTTTTTTATCTCCTTTTTAACTTGGTTCAATTCTAATAAATTTATTTTTATTTCGTTGTATTTTCGCGCTCGTTCGTAACTCCCGCTCGTTTTGTTCTAGTTTTTCTAAGTTTTAATGCAAACTTCGTTTCATTTTTTTTTTTACTCCCTCCGTATTTTTGTTTGCGTTGTCTCATCTCGACGCCATTTTTATTTCTCCATTTTTTCCTTCCCGATGCCTTTTCCCGCCAAATTGGTCGCGTGTTCATTTGTTTGTAAAAGTGTTTCAAGATCTTTTCTCTTCCATTTTTATTTCTTAACCATGTCTGTAACTCCTTCTTTCACTCCTTCAATGCATCTTGTTTCATCTTTCTCTGCGTTTTTTCTTTATCGCATTAGGCATTTCTTCTTTCTTTTTCTTTTAGTTTTCGTAATTATTCAGTTTTCTAATGTTATCCATTTCTTTTCGTTTATTTTCTTTTGTCGAACCAACCATAGATTTGTTTTAGTAAATCACATCGTTTTTCTTCTTTGGGTTTTTTTCTCTTTCTTTTTGAATATTTTTTTCTGTCTTATTTCACTTAACATGCTTGTTTTTCTAGTTTCTTTTATTTAAATTTCTTTTTCATTTGCTAAGTATGACGCTTTTTCTAGTCCCACTTTCCATTTCTCTTTCTTCTTCTTCTCAACGATTCTTCTTCTGTTTGCTCTTCTTTCTCTAAATATTCATTCCGGTTTATTATATTTATTTCACTTTTTCGTCTTCTTGTTTTTATTTTTTGCCGTTGTTGTTTTTAATTTTCTTTATTTGTTATTGTTTCTTTTTCTTCTTTTTCTCCTTTTTCTTCCTTTTATTATTATTTTTTGTTTTCTTCTTCTTCTTCTTCTTCTTCTTCTTCTTCTTATTATTATTATTATTAGTTTTCTTCTTCTTGTTTTCTTCTTCCTACTTTACTTCTCCTTCACCCTCTACCTTTTCTTCTTCTTTTTCTTCTCCTCCTCCTCCTCCTCCTTCTTCTTCTTCTTCTTCTTCTTCTTCTTCTTCTTCTTCTTCTCCTCCTTCTTCATCTCCTCCTCTTTTTCTTCTTCTTCCTCTTCTTCTTATTCTTTTTCTTCATCTCCTCCTCTTTTTCTTCTTCTTCTTCTTCTTCTTCATCTCCTCTTTTTCTTCCCCTCTTCCTCCTCTTCCTTCTTCTTCTTTTTTTCCTTCTTCTTCTTCTTCTTCTTCTTCTTCTTCTTCTTCTTCTTCTTCTTCTTCTTCTTCTTCTTCTTCTTTCTGTCCTCAAACTTTATTCCATTTTTCCATTCGTATTTCTTCTTCGTTTTCCCTTCTCTTTACTTTCTTACCCTTCTTTTTATCATCATCTTTCCTCATTTAACCCCTCTTTATTCTCCTCCTTCCGTTCTCCTTACTATCCTACTTTCCTACTTTTTCTTCTTCTTTTCACTCATCTTTCTCCTGTTTCTTTCCTCCTAGTCATTTAACTTTCTTCGTATTTTCTTTCCCTTCTTTCTCTTTCTCATTGGGCTCCTACCCTTCTTCTTTCCACTCATCTTTTTCCCGTTTCCTCCTGTTCGCCTTACTCCCTTAACTTCATTCTTTTTCTTCTTTTCACTCCTCGTTCGCCTTCCCTCTCCTTCTCGACCACTAACTTTCTTCTTCTTCTTCTACTTTTTTCACTCCTCGTTCGCCTTCTCTCCTCCTCCCTTACCCTTCTTCTTTTTCTTTACGCTTTTTTTCTTTTTCTCCTGTTTCTTCTTATTACTCGTTTTCCTTATCAGATTTATATCTTGTATTCTTAATTTCTTTTTCCCCATTAATTCAATTCATCGTCTTCTTCTTTAATATATTTTTAAATTATTATTTTGTCTCGTTTTTCTGTTGTTTTTTGGTTGTTGTTGTTGTTCTTCTTCTTCTTCTTCTTCTTCTCCTTCTTCTTCATCTACTAATTATTATTATTATCATCATTCCGTATTCAGTGATTCATTTCAATTACTCCGAACCGCGTTTCCATTTTAGTATTTTAGTACCAAGACCCCCCCTCCACGATGTGCCAAAACCTCTTTGACAGAAGCCAAACCGTTTTTTTTTTTTTTTTACTAAATTCGCAAATTCTTCGATGAATCTAACTCAACTTTTAACTTCGCACAACTTTTTTTTGCTTTCTTTTTGTTCACTATTTCATCTTGTCTCGTTCACAGAATTTTCTGGAATCGAGTGTGTGGGTCGTGCCGGGCTCGGTTGTACTTAATCCCCTTCTGAAAAGATTCTGCCTTTCTCTGTCAGACTTCATTACCTCATCACCGATAGAAGCAGATTTACCAGCGCAGTGGCCATCGCTTTTCAATTCCCGCTGCTCCAAAGTGAGTGGCAAAATGGATGACGTTGCGGACTATGGACTCAACTACTATGTTAAAGTACTCACCAATGCCACTGGGAAAGACATGAGTACAGTATTTCACCTGGGAGGTGATGGTGGTTAAATAGATAACGTCACGGACTGAAAACCTGAGTATTCCAAGTTAGAATCCAATCGGTTCCACAGTACCACTTTCACTTAGGGATGTTGGTCCTTCCCGTAAGTACCCGATGTCTTTGCAGAACACATCGGGGAAACTAATGCCAACACCAGAATCATCTGATTCACACAAAAGAAGAAGTACTTCACCTCAGCTATGGGCAGAAAAACAACTTATGTTAACTAACATTTACATTTATAGGAAGAGAAGCTATTGGACAGAATTGTATGCAATTTTAAATGTTGATAACATACATGAAGTGAAATTTTAATACGTATTTCCTATTTTTAGAAATATATGTACACATGTAATTAAATGGTCAGATTTTCATTAATTTTGACTCATATATAGAATATATTACAGGGAATATAATGTGTTATGTCTGTTTTATTTTATAGGTTTCGAAAACGGAGCAAAATCGCACTTTGAAAATAAATGTACCTATAAAAATTGCACTTTTTTTTAACGTAGTTCGCCCCAAACAAGGCAGACCGCCACTGTAGACGTAAGGGGCTACTGAGAAGAAAGAAAAGGATAGAAGGTTGGATGGGGGGCAACCTAACCTGGGATATGCGCAGCGAGATGTCTGTTTACATTAATTTTAAATTTCTGCATGTCAGTACTGTCGGGGAAACAGGGGACAGGGAGAGAGTTTCAGAGGCCAGCAGCACGAAGAAAGAAGCTATTTTAGTAGAAAGCTCTCCGGCATCTGGGGACCTCCACGGTGAATGGAAGGGATTTAGTTGGTTGTCGAGTTGGTCTAGTGAATTTACGTCGAGGGGGCACCAGAGCAGCCAATTCATCGGAGCATAATCCATTGAAGTATTTGTAAAACAAACATAAGGATACTACATTGCGGCGATGGGACAATGACTTGAGCTTGGTTGACAGTGAGGGACCTATTAGGTTGGCGACTCTTTTTTGGACCTTGTCAAGGAGGGAGAGAGTAGTAGATGATGCACCAGCCCAGATGTGAAAACAATACTCCATGCATGGGCGGATGGTGGCTTTGTAGACATAGAGGATAATGTTAGGTGTGAGGAGTTTACTAGCACGGTAGAGGGAGCCGATATTCTTTGCGGCAGCCTTGGCAATGTCTTCAATGTATTTGTTCCAATTCATGTTACCTGTTCTTAACTGTACGATTGCATATTTTTATGAAGTCCAACGGGTCATCTCCGTGTTGATCTCTATGCATATATATTTACTTATGACATTCATTTTACAACTTCTTCCCAGCGTTGAACAACACTTTAAATACTTGGTTGAAATGAAATAGCAAAAGAAAGTACAAACAAAAAGAGGCGTCGTGAATGTCGATTTTAGAGAGAAAGAGAGAGAGAGAGAGAGAGAGAGAGAGGGGGGGAGAAAGAGGGAGGCAGAGAAGAAAGAACAGAAAAAAAAGAAGAGAAATGCGAAAAAAAAAGAAAGAGAGAAAGAGGGAGGAAGAGAGATTGAGAGAGAAGAAAGGCGAGTGGGAGAGAGAATGAAGATAGATAAGAGGAAGGGAAGAAGAGAAAGATGAAGGGTAAAGAAAAGATAGATGGAAGGAGGGAAGGATAGATATTGAGGGAAAGAGGAAAGATAAGACAAGAAAGAAAATAAAAGAGGGAAGAGGAAGAAAAGAGAGAGGAAAGAAAAAAATAGGTGGATAAAAGGGAGGGAGAAAGGAGAAGGGGGAAGAATAGAGAAAGAGAAGAAGAGAGATGGAAAGGGAAGAAGAGAAAGGGGAGGAAGAAGAGCGAGAGGGAGAGGTAAGAAAAGAGATAAGACGGAGGGAATAAGAAAGATGAACGGTAAAAGAGGGAGAGAGGACGGAGGGAAAGAAAAAGACAGAGAGAGAGAGAGAGGGGAAAGAAGAGAGAGAACGAGAGAGAGAGAGAGAGGGAGAGAGGGGGGGGAGAGATTTGTACCATAACTTGATTGAGGTCATAGTAATCTAGAATATTTAATTTTTGTGAGTATATCGTTAGTAGTTTCTATATTTAGTCAGACAGAAAATACGACTTTCCATTATTTAATAAACTAGCATGGCCACCCGGCGTTGCCCGGGATAATCGACTACAAAATAGAAAAGTTAAAAAGTTTGTGTAACATCTTTCTTTGAAAACTTCTCTATTTTCCTACCTCTCTTTATCCACTTTATCTATTTCTCTCTACCTCCTACCCTCTCGCCTTCTCATATCCCCTTTTCCTCTCCCCCCTCTCCCTCTTCTCCCGTTCCATTTTTTCCCACCATCTTTATATCACCCGCTCTCTCAATCACTTCATTATCAATCACTATCACTTCATCATTTCACACCAAAGATCGATGGAAAAAATCGGTCTAAATCTTCACCCCCCCCCCATGAATAATTTTGTTACTGCTGATTCACAAATCAATGAATATTGCAGAAAAAATGTGTCCATATTCTGTCTGAAGTAATGCTGAAAAAGAATATATCAATTTCGTGTGTGTCTTGTGTAGTTCTGACTTTTAGGTAGACGCACACAACGGCGCAACTGCACTTTATACAACAGAGTAGAAGAATACTAGATGGATAAAATTACGTTCCGAAACAAAACAGTTTTTCACCACTTTATGTCTTTTGAAGATTAAAATGTAGCAGTTATCTCCTCCTTTCAAAACATAACTGCACTAACCGGCCGGTAGCTGTCGTTGTTCACCGACAGGTGGCGCTGAAAGCGACCAGGAGTTATCTGCCCTTAGGGGATATATAACCAAGGGACACCGGAAAAGGCCTCTTCTCTACTCAATTGGCCTCGCTGAACGACGCTAAGACACCAGCGTTCCGTCAACACGTGTTCAACAACGGTAAGAGTTCTCTACTCATTTTCTTTGTATACAGTTTTCAAGGACTTTCCCACGCCGGACTCATTTCTTCACATACTCTTTTCAAGAACTGTTTTCTATCGACACACATACATACATCACACACGTCATCATCCCACATACACACACATTCAATACACCTTATTTGAAATACCTCCTTTTGTTTGTTAATTATTACTCTGTTTTTGCATGCAACAATTGCTTGATTTCATAAACTCGCTTATAGTCGGGAACACGACCCGATTCTAACAAAAATAAAGATATATTAATATACGTACGTGCAAATATATAAATATATAAACATACCTAACTTGATATAGATGGAGATTATGTCTGTTTTCTGTTCTTTATTCATTTCTGTTTTACGATTAAAACCTTCTTCGCGCGTGCATACAACAAACCAGATTATCGAAATGGCCCCCAACATTTCAATCTAACAGAAACGTCAATCATCTCACTTTTTTCCAAATATCTTAAACAACAACCGTCAACGATGCAAAATAAATACGAAAACAAAAAGTTGCTTCGTAAACGAGACGCTTTACTCGTCTAAAATTGCCGCCAATTTGACGCGACGCGAATTGACGAATGAGTTACGGGCAGAGACAGGTGTCATCAATCAGTTAACTGACAGCGCCACCTAGTGTGAAAGGGCGTGTATTAGCCGAAACAAATCTGTAAGATGTCTGAATGTGGCCAAAGCTCAAGCATCAATTAAAACCTTTGCACGTAGACATGTTTATTAAAACGAGCGAGTATTTTTATCTATTGAAAATATAAAGCAGAAAAGGAGACCATTTTCAATACTAAATGAATCGCCACTAAAGCTAAAATCCACTCGAGGAGTTAATAAAATTATCAGTTAAATGATGAACAATATTATAAGAGGATTGGGAACGATGGACGGAATGGCCATACTTTTATTACTTAGAGAATGTATTGACAAGTATTTGTTTACATTGGACTTGAAAACTATCATGTTGTAGTCAACTGGGAATCAGCCCCGCGATATTGTGTTCCACAGATGTGAAGTTCTTGAAAAGCATGAATTTACCTTTATAGCGATTCTGGCGAAACGGGGACATGTCTATTAAAACAAACGACTATTTGATTTCTTTCTTGAAAGGATAAAGTAGGCAAAGAAATTATTATTTTATACTAAATGAGTCACCACTAACGAAGGCCAAAAGCCACTCGAGGATAAAGGATAGTAATTGGATGATAAACACTACTATGAGAGGATTGAAAACGATGAGCGAAATGGACAAAATTTGATTACTTTGAAAACGATCATGTTGTAGCCAACTGGCAAGCATCCCGGCGGTATTGTGTTTCACAGATGGGAATAGAAGTTGTGGTTTGGTTTTAAAACGAAAAATAAATTATTGTTTCTAATTTTCTTTACTAATTGATCATAGCTTACTACCCGATCATGGTGGACTGAACAAGAACAATCTACCCGATCATGGTCGACTGAACAAGAACAATCTACCCGATCATGGTGGACTGAACAAGAACAATCTACCCGATCATGGTCGACTGAACAAGAACAATCTACCCGATCATGGTGGACTGAACAAGAACAATCTACTCGATCATGGGTGACTGAACAAGACAAATCTACCCCATCATGGGTGACTGAACAAGAACAATCTACCCGATCATGGGTGACTGAACAAGAACAATCTACTCGATCATGGGTGACTGAACAAGAACAATCTACCCGATCATGGGTGACTGAACAAGAACAATCTACCCGATCATGGGTGACTGAACAAGAACAATCTACCCGATCATGGGTGACTGAACAAGAACAATCTACCCGATCATGGGTGACTGAACAAGAACAATCTACCCGATCATGGTTGACTGAACAAGAACAATCTACCCGATCATGGGTGACTGAACAAGAACAATCTACCCGATCATGATTGACTGAACAAGAACAATCTACCCGATCATGGGTGACTGAACAAGAACAATCTACCCGATCATGGTTGACTGAACAAGAACAATCTACCCGATCATGGGCGACTGAACAAGAACAATCTACCCGATCATGGGTGACTGAACAAGAACAATCTACCCGATCATGGTTGACTGAACAAGAACAATCTACGCGAGCATGGGTGATTGAACAAGAACAATCTACCCGATCATGGGTGACTGAACAAGAACAATCTACTCGATCATGGGTGACTGAACAAGACAAATCTACCCCATCATGGGTGACTGAACAAAAACAATCTATTCGATGATGGGTGACTGAACAAGAACAATCTACTCGATCATGGGTGACTGAACAAGAACAATCTACCCGATCATGAGTGACTGAACAAGAACAATCCACCCGATCAGTGGTGAGTGAACAAGAACAATCTACCCGATCATGGGTGAATGAATAAGAACAATCTACCCGATCATGGGTGACTGAACAAGAACAATCTACCCGATCATGAGTGACTGAACAAGAACAATCCACCCGATCAGTTGTGAGTGAACAAGAACAATCTACCCGATTATGGGTGAATGAATAAGAACAATCTACCCGATCATGGGTGACTGAACAAGAACAATCTACCCCTGAAAATTCCGTATATGTTCCTCAGTTCGATATACCAGATTCCAAAGTTCGAAAAGATGCAACATAAGAAGGTGGGAGGTTGCATCGGCCGAAACGTTGTGAAAATAAAACCAAAGTTGAGAATAGTAGTTCGATTAATTCAAATAATACAAAAACAATTTACGATTTTTGCAATCAGAAAAAAACAACCTTTAATTCTTCACTTCAAAGAACATTACTATTTTAAAATTTAGTTCAGTTAATTCTTAGAGATCAATACTGTGGGTAAACACTTGGTTTCTTTATAAGTTACCTTTTAAGAAGATATGTTGATAGTCTTTCTGTGCTCTATCGTTACTTCTACGATAGGTGCTCGACTGAGCCTCAGTCTATGATTACTCCTCTAAGACATTCACAACCAAAGCTAGTCGAGGAATGGGTTAATGAGGTGGTATGATTGTCAGCCGAAAGATATAGAAACTATAAGACACTTTTTGACAAGTATTTATTGATATTGGATTTAAAGACGACGATGTTGTAATCAGTAGTGAAGCAGTCCTGCGGTAATGTGTTCCACCGGTGTAAAGTTTTTGCACAAAAGATCTGTCCATGAAAATTCCACCTGACACAATGTACACGGAGGAAGATAGAATAGTATTTTTCCATTGTAGTAAGAAGACGAGTTCTCGCTGTGAATGTCTTACAAGGAGGAACCAAGGATTGGAGTTAAATCGAGTACTATTAATGGATATAACGATAGAGTAGAGAGAGACTAGCAAAGAAAAGAGATCGCCCCTTACTAGATTACGATGTTGATTTCGTACTCTGTCGAGACCGGAAAGAGTGATGCGAGCGGCACCTCTCGAGATGAGTGACCTCTTACTTAGGTCAAAAGCAACTTGAGAATAAAGGTTAATTGGATTGTACGTAGCATGATGAAAAATATTATGAAAAGATTCAAACCGATGAAGCGAATGGACAAAAAAAAAATGACTTAAGGAGGCTCGATATGTAATTGTTGCCATTGGATTTAAAGATGATCATGTTGAAGTCTGCAGAGAAGTAGCCCGTGGTATTGTTTGCCACAGATAGGAAGTTCTCGGAAAGAAACTCTGTTTATTAAAGTTCCGTTTGGTTTTACAGGAAGGAAAACTATTTTGTGTTACTAAACAAGTCATAACTTACTAAGCCTAAAAGCTAGTTGGATGATAAACAATATTATGAGAGGATTGCTAACGATGAATGAAATGGACAAAATTTGATTACTTGAAGACGGCTCGGCATGTATTTGTTGACATTGGAGTTGAAGACGACCATGTTGTAGTCTGATGAAAAGCATTCCTGTGGTAATGTGTTTTACAGATGAGAGGTTGTTGGAAAAGTACTGCAGGAAGTGAACTAATTTCTAACTATGGTGGGAATCTTTTTAGTATTTCTCTGATCTGGAAGGTTATTTTCGAGGCAGTTTTCAAAAACTAGATCTGTTAACCAGTTAAGTTCTTTTGCTCACAACGTAATATGTTTTTTGGAATAAGTTGCCAGATCGGATTAAGAACAGCAATAGCGTGGATCAGTTTAAGATGCGGTTAGATGAATTCAGAGAAAGTGGTAGGAGGGAGAAATTGAGGGGGCACTTTTGGGAGTTATCAAATGAAATATTTAACAGAATGTGATCTGGATATCGATACTGTAGTAAGAGTTTAATTATTTTTTAAATTATTTTTTTTTAAACAGTTGAATTGAGAAGATAGTTAAAGGGGAGATGCACAAGAAGGCATAGCAAACAAAGCTAAACATGTTTCCCTATGTAAAATTTCTAAGTGGCCCCTAAGGAGGCCATGGGGGCATACACTTCAAATACATCCTATTTTTATGAAATTTCCAATTGTATATATATATAAACCTTTCTTGGGAAGACACTGGAAGTGGTCACAAATCTCAAAGTGACCTCCTAATCTACGAAGCTATGAGGGCCGAACTACCTGTAAATACATGCTATTTTGATTAAATGTATATGATATGTATAATATTCTCTGTGGAAAACAATTGGAATTGTCTTGAATCTTTACGTTACCCTATATGTGCTGAATATCTACGTCCCCCACCTCTAAGTGGCCCATGGGAACAGAACTTCCTTTACTTCAAACACGTATATCCGATTTCAATGAAATTTAAACCATATTTATAAGACATTAATTCAGGAAGTTTTCAAACATAAGTGTTTTAAGCATATCGAACAAATACATAGTAGTGCTCCTCATCCAATCCCGAGCAACGTCAAGTCTCTCTGCTAGTTACTAAAAAAGGAGCTAGCAAAACTAGAAGGTTTAGTCAGGATATAAATATGCAATATTAGACTTGAGAAGAAGAAGGGGAAATTGTAACAACCAGTACCTTTAAAAATAAACTAAAAGAATACCCGTCCCAAGATAGGTAAAACGTCAATATATAGTTAAAGCAAGAAATATTTAAAAAAAATTAACGCAAATAAGCAAAATAATTTTTTTTTGAATAAGTGAGTTAATTTGAATCTTTCCCACGTAGCTCAGTTGGTAGGGAGAAAGACTGAGCCTGAAGTGAGCGGTTTCGATTCCTCGTCTCTGCGTCGAAATTGTTTATTTTTTTATCAATGTATTATTTACTCTAAAATGAATAGTTTAGATTTCCCCAATGCATTTCTTGCGTTTACAAAATTACTGACTGACAGACAGACAGAGAATTGTTCGTTATATTATGTAATGGGACGGGTAAAATGAATTCTACAAGCGGAACAGTTTTGCACTACTTTTATGTTCTATTTACGAAAATTAAAAAGAAATATATCATGCTACTAAACCTAGAATCTAGAATCCACTTTCAAATTTTGATCAAAATCCATTATATAATTTTGATTCTAAAAAATGTGTAAAAGTCAAGGCTTAGGGAGTCTTAAGAAGAAATTGAAATTCAAGAAAATCTTAATTGGTGTCTAATTTCAATTAAATTCTGAAATGTTTGAAATTTCAAATTTAATGTTGTGTCCATATTATGGCCCCTAAAATCCATTTAAGATACGAAAAAATGACCTGAAATTTAGAGAACCTTTATTAATTTATGCTTAATTCATATTGTTAACGTTTTAAAGAAATCGAATTTTCACTAATGGATTCTACCCCGTTTTCACCTCCTTCTTATTAAACTAAATTAAACTAAACATACCCCACATTACAACCCCTCACACCTAACAACTATGTTCCAAAATTCATAATGATCGGTCAATTAGTTTAGTAGTGAATCCTGTACATACAAATATTTAAAGATAAACAGATAATCTAACTTTATATAAATAGAGATACACGCACTTCACGAACGTTTATTTTATAAATACCCGGGCATTTTTGAAGCGGACACAATCAAACCAACAGAAATGAAAGACATAATTTAAAGCTCATAACCTAGTAAAAACAAGGAAACTTCTTATCAATAAATTATATAGCAGAAATCTAATGAAAGGAGGATGAACGATTGGGAATCGACATTCTCTATGTTAATGGAACGAATAAAGAAAAACTTAGAAACTGGCATCAACAAAACAAAAAAATAATTGCTGTGCGCAAAATACTACAACGTTAGAATGATGTGAACCTAATTTATATAAAAAAGAAAAAAGGGAGAAGAATGAAGAAAAAGAGAGTAGAAAGTAGACCGTAGGTTTATTTTCGGCAGCCCTGTAACTCTCGCTTCCCTTATTTTGTCCTTCACTCCTCACATTCCATGAGCGACGTTTCTGACAAAGGGGGAAGAATTGCTGTTTTCTGGGCAGGAATCTATCTACCTAACATCGTTGTCTAGTTTTTTTTGTTTTTTTTTTACCTTGTCTTAGTATTTTTGACTCCTTACATCAAATGGCTTCATGCATTGTCTGGAGCGATTTCCATAAGAAAAGATGACTCGTAAGAATTACAGACAGTGTGGATGATGCGGTAAAAGGACTAAAACAATACATAAAATAAAACAGAGAGAGGCTGATTACCGCCACCAAAATCAAACAACAGTGAAACGGGAAACACAGAGACGAGAAAATAAAACAAGGAAATAATAATTTATGGCAACTCTAATTTAAGCCACCTTTCTCTCTCCCACTCTGTCCTCCTCTCTATTTCTCTCCTCCTCTCTTCCCCTCTCTATCCCTCTCTGTTTATTATATGTCGAAACTAATTATATGTCGAAACTAAATATAAAACAGAAGATTCGAATAGTCCATTATAAAGAATATGCAATTCATTCATTCATATCTTTTGAATCGGAGTATTGTATTGTTTGGCACTGGTTTCCCCGATATCTTTCTAGTCAGAATTCGTTCGAGAAAGACATCGGGTACTTACGTGAGGGACCACGTGAAGGTTGGCAACATCTTAAGTGAATGTGTTTCTGCAAAACGAACTTGATTTAAAACTTGGCACATTCAGATCCTCAGTCTGTGTCATTAACCATTTAGCTACCGTCACTCCCCCCCCCCATAATATTAAAGATAACCACTATACTATTATTAATATTATTAGGCACATAGCTGGAGAAAAAGACATCCAAAAAGATAGATGGATTGAGTGAAATAGAGAGATAGAAAGAGAGAGAGAGAGAGAGAGAGAGAGAGAGAGAGAGAGTTAGTTCACAGAAAGACTAGTTTTGTAGTTTGTTAATTACTGGCTTTGCAAACTCAGCTTTTCCTGATTTAAACAATCTAACCCGAGTTCAATGGATGAACCAACGGATCTCAGTTTTTAGTATAAAATATAAAGTCAAAATTATATCCCAGCTATAGTAAAAAGAACGTATATACATTGTATTGTAATTTTCGCCATAAGAGTCTTCTACAGCTTTGATAACGGCTTTTATATGAAATATGAATCTCCTATGTTAGATTCAGGTGGTCTTTGTTCGTATGGGACGTTACTCTAACTATAGTGACTTTTAGGTATCATTTAGTGTCATGAAGGTGCTCATCAACCTCTTTGACAATTTACGCACCCTGTATACAGTGTTTCCATGCCAACGGTACTCTAGACTTCACATATATCTTCAATGCGAGCAATCTGGATATTTCCAATTCATCAAATTAGTAAGCCGAGCGAAAATAACTTTCCATAATTGTTTCTCGTCCATTAGATGCAGTTAGGGTAAAAAGATCATCTTCCCTCATCTCTCTTTCTCCTTTCTTCTCGCTGCATCCCCTTCCCTCTGTTTGTCTCCCCATCTCTCTTTCTCTTTCTCTTTCATTGTCCATTGAATGATGTTCAGTAATTCCTTAAGCGACGTCCTTGTAATTTTAGCCATACTTTTTTTGACCAAGGAGAAACGTACAAGTCATCCGCATTCTTTTGTCTTCGCGCCATTATCATATATTCTCGTTACGGGGTTCTCTTTATTCGCCATTTGCCTTACGGGCCCCTCTTGGTCATTTTTTGGCCTCTCTTTCTCTTTTCTGCTCCCGCTGTTCCTTGGAAAAAAAACTCGTGCTGGCCTTCGCCCGTAAAACTCCATTGTCCATCGCCGGGTGTTGAGACAAATTATGGCAACTCGACTTTAAGCCGAACGGAGCCAATCGCCCGCTTCAGCCCATTAATTTTAGGCGACATCTTTTTCTTTTTGGAGGTTTTGTTTCTTACCTCCTTTTGCCAATTCCTTAGTCGTATTAGATGTGTCCTTGAAATTCGATTAGATGATCTGTCCGTTAGCCCGTCTGTCGCACATGGATTTTATATAACGCTATTAATATATCAATCAATCGATTTTATTGGCAAAAACAAATAGCATAGTGCATCGATCCACGTAAACAGACAGAAGATATTGCATATATATACCGCCTGAATGTTTATCCAAGGCAACTTTAAACATGGATATGGTAGGCATTATCACAACCTCCTATGGCAGACTGTTCCAGGAAGCAGAAACACAGACAGATTCTTTTTTTATGGAAGTCGCTGAAGACAAGGCATGAAGCTACTTGATGTAAGGAGGTAAAAAAACGAAATCTTATTAACGCAAATATATAAGATTGATTTTATTCTTGAAAAGACCAAGGCTATAGGTAGGAACAAAAACCATTAAAAGAGTTATACAATCCAGCAGTTCTTTGGAAAGAGCTACTGGAATATGAAAATGTATTATAACGAGGTATTTGAACGTCGAATTGATGAAGACTACTAGACCAACGAGTCAAACGAGCTGGAACAAAGGAAGCTGGGGATAAATCAGACAATTCTGAAGAACACATGCCATAATATTACATATAGAATAGACTGGAACTAGCAGCCTTACGTTTTTTAGAGAGATGTGGGATAAGAGGAAGAAACGGTGAGGTATATGTTACCTTTTTTCTGTAGAGACAAAAAAAAACGACGATGGTACATCTTCTGCGGGTGTCTATGAAGAACGCGACTAGGTGTTAGGGTGAAGAAAACAATATCTAAAAGTAGATTTATATTATCGTTGATGATGCTGTATGACAGAATCAGGTCTCCTCGCATCTTTCGCTGTTCGAGTAAGGACATGTTTAGTCTTTGAAGGCGTTCTTTGTATCTAAGTATGGAGCACACCGTCACCTTTCTTGTTTCTAACCGTTGCACACGCTCCATGTGTACGATATCTTTTTGAAGATAGGGATTTGTTGCTGGGATAGCCTACTCAAGAATGGGCCGTACCAGAGTTATGTATAAGGGACGGAAAATGTCTTCTGTTAGGTTTAGAAAGGATCTCCGGATCACATATATAAGCCGTATGACCTTGTTCACCATCTCTATATAATGGTGCGTTTTTTTTGGGGGGGGGAGGGATGGAAAGTGTCTACTGTTAGGATTTTTTTTAACATAGTTCACTCCAAACAAGGCAGGCCGCCACTGTAGACGTAAGGGGCTACTGAGGAAAAAAGGGTGAAGGTTTTTTTTTGGGGGGGGTGTCAACCTAATTTGGGAGCTGCGCAGCGAGACGTCTGTTTACATTATTTTTAAATTCCTGTATGTCAGTAACGTCAGGAAAGCAGGGAGCAGGGAGGGAATTCCAGAGTCCAGCAGCACAAGGAAAGAAGCTTTTGGAGTAGAACGATCTTCGGCATCTGGGGACCTCCACAGTGTATGGATGGGATGTGGCAGATTGTCGGATTGATCTAGTGGATCTACGTCGTGGGGGCAAGAGAGCAGCAAGCCTTTCAGGGCACAATCCATTGAAATACGTAGGATTAGAAAGGATCTTCGGATATAGTAGAGAACCCGCCATCCCAATACAGTGGCGTGTTCTTTTAAAGGAGTTGTCCAGGGTTATATACTAGTAAACCTATTTCCTGTATAGTAATGGATTTTTCTTTATTAGTGTGCAGCGATATCGGACTAGGATGAGTAAAAAGAGGCTTTAAAATGGCATTTTCTACGAGAAAAGAAAACGAATGGCATACTCTCTCCAGATTGCTCCGCCACACGATTGAGAACAGAACTTCCACTGAAGTACTTAAAAAGGGTATCTTCCACTCTCTTTCACATACAGCGCATGGCATTCTCAAATGGTCACCCATTTAGCATTGGCCAGGCTAACGTCGCTTAATTACGGTGATCTGACGAAGACCTGTTGTTATCTGGAAAATGTTATTGGTTACTTTTAATTCGTCTAAGACCAATCTTCTCTCCTTTCATCACCAACGCTCTGATCATCACTTTGCACCTATTGACATGGGTGGCTCTCGCCTTGGGGAGATCTCCTGCTTTGATAAGCTTCTGGGACTAACCTTCACCGCAGACCGTGAAGACTTACATAAAATCCGTTGCCAAGGTCGCCGAAAAATCGGTTATATCATTCTACGCTACAGAAAGTATCTCCCTCCTGGCCCAATCCTCTACCTGTATAATAGTTAAATATGTTCTATAATGAAGTGATGTTGCCATATCTGGGGTGGTACCGCCCAGAGCACCCTTTCCTGCCTTGACAGAATACAAAACCAGATTCGAAATCTAGTGGGCGATGTTATCTTCTTCGGCTTCATCCTCTTTCTAGTTGCTTGTCTTTTTCTACTCTATCGTAACTGTCATAGGAGGTGCTCGACTGAACTTCATTCTATCGTCTACTCTGTAAAACATTCAGACAAAAACTCGTCCATCTACAACCGCTGCCAATATATTTCTTTTCTTCCTTCTGTGTACCTAGAACTAAGCAGAACTTCCATGGACGGGATCTTTTTTCCTAGAAATGCTCGTCTGTGGAACACTGTGCCGCGGGACTTATAACATTGCCGTTTCAAATCAAATATAAACGAGAGATGATATGTTTGTAAAAGAAATTTGGGCAAGAAGAGGATTTGAGGAAAATTGATGAATTGGTGTATAATATATATTATTAAAATTAAACAAAAATCGGAGATTTTTACAAATGGCTTCAACCACTCTCTGCCCCCTTTGCATAAATTAAATTAAACTAAATATAGTCCACATTGCACACCCTTATACATAGAAGCTGATTGATTAATTATTGTAGGAGTCAATTAACTATCAAAGAGATTTTCTTTAGGGAAATCGTTCCAGATAAGTGATGAAGCGACTTGATGTAAAGTGTTAGCAAGAACGAAAGATGATTACCCAAAGACATGAGATGCGTATTGGCTTAAATCTTGAAAAGACTAAGGCTATGGGTAGGAAGAACACAATCAGTAAAGTTATACGTAGGAGGAAAACAGTCAGCAGGAAGAGAGTTCCACGAGCCTGCAGTTCTTGGAAAGAAACAACTGAAATAGGTTGCTGTATAATATTGCGGTATCAAAACAGCGAATTGATGGAGACCACTAGACCAACGAGTCAAACGAGCTGGAACAAAGGAAGCAGAGAATAGACTACACAATTCTGAAGAACACATGTAATAATAGTATTTATAGAAAAGCAACATCATATTTGTGAGAGAGAGAGGATGCAAAGAAAAAGAAAGGGTGTGGCTAATCAAATTATAGATATGTTTCTGCACCTTATCAAGAACCCTCAAATGGGACGGAGATTCACCAGCCCAAATATGACAATAGCACTCTATACATGGTCTGATAGATTTATAGAGATAGAGAATAGACTGAAGTGTGAGAAAGTGTTTGGGTCGATAGAGAGAACCGACTTTACGAGAAGCAGAAAGAGTAATGGATCGAATGTATGAACTCAAAGAAAGATTTGGTGAGAGAGAAAGACCAAGACCTAAACTAATTAAACTTACAAGTTAGAAATCAACGTGAAATTTGCTTCCAAAAATATGGAACCTAAAATGGTGGTCTTCTCACGATGTATCACAAATTAACCGCCCTTTAGAATATACTTTTTGTTTTTAACTTTGATCTTGTAATATTCACATTTTAACGAATTAATTGAATATAAAGTCTACTTACGACTCTATACGTGTTCAACCCCCTTTCGTTTTGAAAATAACAAACAAACTCGAAGATATGTAAAGTTCTATGTGCCGCTAGTATTTTTCGTTTTTTTTGTTGCTTCTTTTGTCTTTTTATTTGATGTGAATGTTTTTGTTTTATTGTGATTGTTTATACAAAAAAGCTTTTCATGCGAATTTGTATGTAACTTTCTCTGATGTGTTATTGTATTTGTGATTTTTTGTATTAGTTTCCTTTGTTGTTTTTCATACTGAATATTCTTCCTATCTTATTATTGTTCTAGTTATAATACTATTATTATTATTGTTATTATTATTATTATTAGTAGTAGTAGTAGTAGTAGTAGTAGTAGTAGTAGTAGTAGTGTAGTAGTAGTAGTAGTAGTAGTATAAATTTATGTATATATGATTTTGGTTACCTGTAGTAATTTGATATATTTTCTAAATGAGAAGAACATTTTAATTTTTTGTTTGACTTCTATTTGGGATATTTTGTAAAAGTGACATATTGGAATTAAAAGTAAAAAAGTTAACCTCCCCCTTACAATGAATTATTAGTAATATTTTTAAATACATTTATCTGTCCTGTTTTTCATACGGTTCTTTCCCAATTGAGATATAATTTCTTTTATTCTTCTTTATTTATTTAAAAATCTTCGGCAATATTTTTATATTTCTTTACTTTTTTCAACTTTAATATTTTAACTTTAATTTGAATTTTTATTCCCTAATTTCTGAACTCAGTCTAAACTCTTACCCATCCTAACATTAATTCATTAATATCAGCATCATACCTTCACCCCTCCTTTTAGATACAACTTTTGCTGCCTTCCAATCACTTGTCTACCACTTCCACTTTATTGCTTTTAAATCTATTTTTGACACCTAACTGGTGTGTATCTATACAGTCCATACCATTTTTTCCGTCTACCCCTCTTACTACTACTACATTTCTACTTCCTATTCTAAATTCTACTTTTTTAACGGTTCATTCATTTTTGTTTTCGATTTTTATCTCAACGCTAGCTTTACTTGGCTTTCTCTTTGGATTGAAACTACCTTTTATTATTTCACTTGTAATTTAACTCCATGAAAAAACTATCTCTAGAAAGTCCCTGGAAGTTTCCTTGATGGCTTTTAATACACCACCTACAGCCTAAACATTTACATTGCAATATTTTGCAATTAAATCAATTGCGCCAGTAAATTGTTTGGCCTATCTAAACATCCATCGGATTTTACAATTTATGATGCCGATCTTTCCTGGATTTTACCGTTCCTCGAACTTTCTGCTAAAAATTTCTATGACGCCTTCAACGGTGAACATTTTCCTATATTTTGAACCTTTCTTGTATTGGACATTTAAAAAAAATTTATATTATATTTAAATCTTTTCGAATTATGACTTTTTGTCATTTCCCTTTACTAAGATAATTGCTCTATCTCGTATACTAAGCATACATCTTTCATTATAGGTTCAACTATAACGGTATACATATATTTTATTCTCTTATATATATATATACATATATATATATATATATATATATATATATATATATATATATCATATTTCACCCCAAAACGAGGCAGGCCGCCACTGACGTAAGGGTTACTGAGAATAAGGGTGTGGGTTTTGGGTGTCATCCTAAGTTAGGGACAGTGTAGCGAGATGTCTGTTTACATTAGTTTTAAAACGTCTGCATGTCGGTACTGTCAGGGACACAGGGAGCATGGAGGGAGTTTCAGAGGCCGGTAGCACGACGAAAGAGGCTATTTGAGGTAGAAGGCTCTCCGGCATCTTGGAACTCCCACAGTGAATGGATGAGATTTAGCTGATTGTCGAGTTGGTCTATTGTATTTAAGTCGAGAGAGCACCAGAGTAGCCAGTTCATCGGGCAAAATCTATTGAAGTATTTGTAAAACAGGCACAAGGATGCAACATTGCGGCGATGGGACAAAGGCTGGAGCTTGGTTTATAGGGAGGGACCTATTAAGTCAGCGACTCTTTATTGGACCTTGTCTAATAAGGAGAAACTAGTGGATGATGCACCAGCCCAGATGTGGCAACAATACTTCATGCATGGGCGGATGGTGGCTTTGTAGATATATAGGATACGGTCAGGTGTGAGGAGTTTACTAGCACGGTAGAGGGAGCCCACCTTCTTTGCTGCAGCCTTAGCAATATCTTCAATGTATTTGTTCCAATTCATGTTACCTGTGAAGGTTAGGCCGAGGGGTTTGAATGTTGAACTCTCAGGTAGGGTGTTATTTGCCATGCCAATCGGTGGGTGGAGAGGTTTATTGTAGTTATTGAAGGAAAGGAGCTTTATCTTTGCGGCATTAAAAGTTACCAACCATTTATTACCCAAATTCACTACAGCCTGGAAGTCCTTTTCTTAAGATCCAGCCATTGCCTCGGGTATATGTGCGTCCGTTTTACTCACATGACGAGAGTAGAGCATCGTGTCGTCAGCAAATATACCAATCGCAGACTCAATGTCATCAGGGATATCGTTTATGAAGATCAGGTACAATAAAGGTCCAGGGATATATCCCTGGGGTCCACCAGCATTTATGTTATTTTGCTTAGATGAATGGCCATCGAGGACAACCTGGATCTTTCATTTGGTTCGGAAGGATCTAATTATATTAAATATTTGCCCAGTAATACTGTATGAACGTATTTTCAGGAGGAGCCCTTTATGCCATACCTTATCAAAGGCCTTGGATATATCAAGCGCTACTGCCCTAGCTTCACCTGCCTTGTCCAGTGTATGATATATGCGTTCAGAGTTGACCGTTATGATATCCGCAGTAGACCGTGCTTGCCTAAATCCATACTGACGGTCAGAAAGAAGTTTAACATTAACTAAGTGCCGGGCTATCGCTAGATTGATGAAGGATTCAAAGATTTGAGCAAACTGAATGGGCGGTAGTTCTGAGGATCTGTTCTATCCCCAGAATTCTTGAAGACTGGTACCGCAGAGGCAATTTTCCAGTTATAGGAGAAGCAAGATTCAGCTAGGCATTTGTTGTAGAGTTTGAAGAGAACAGAAGCCAGCTCAGCAGAGCATTTCTTTATTACTATTACAGGTACAGGATCAGTCCCACAAGCTTTGAAAGTGTCAAAGTTTTTATGATGTCTCTGACCTGGGATTGGGTGATGACCAGGTTTTCAAGTGTGGCTTCGGTCCGCAGTTGGAATTTAGGGAGGGGTGGTTTTCTAAGTCTAAAGTGGAGATTTAGGCGAAACGCTGGGCAAGTAGTTCAGCCTTATCAGTTGCCGTGCAAACGACATCATTGTGGTTTGATAGCGGGGTAATCGTTGATTGACCATTGTTCAAAACACTATTGTAGATTTTCCAGAAATCGCGAGTACCTAGTTTCTGTGACTAAATGCATTTTTTGGTAATCTCTGTATACCTTCTTTTTGCTTCACCTATCTCAGATTTACAATTATTTTTTGACTCTATAAATTTCTGTCTATTAGTAGCTCACTTATGGCGGCCGAATTTAAGGAATGCTTGCTGCACATTTCGAGGTGAACCATTGAAGAGAGTGGGGCTTGCTAAAGAATTTTCGCATGAAGACATATGCTTCAATGCCTACTTTGACCCATTCGGTTAACTTATTTTTACACTGATTAGCAGGGAGTGAGAAGGTTTCCCTCCATTGGGCGTCGCTGATGTGATCTCTGATGTACTCAAAATCAGTTTGCTCGTAGTATCTCGTGTTGTGAGCAACGGCTCATCAGCTTTTGGATGACTTTTAGAGTGATATAAATCATTAGCACATGTGATCAGAATTCCCGAAGGGGCTATGAGCTTTCGTCACACAAGCTTCGGGCATTGAGGTTAAGAACAGGTTGAGAAGTGAGGCTTGCTGGTCTACTCGATCGGGAATGCGGGTCGGGAAATCGACAGTCTGAGAGAGGAAGTGAGCTAAGGAGAAATTATACGTATAGTTGCCGGCTGCGTCAGTAAGGCTGAAGAATCCTAACCAGTCACGGTGGTGTGCATTAAAATCCCCAAATACATGTATCTGGGCATTCGAGTCAAGTGAGAGTGCTCTATCTATGCTTTCCGCGACAGAGTTTAGCCGGGTACAGTCCTGGGTCGAAGGGGGACGGTATAAGAAATATAAGTAACTAACCCTGTAATGTAAAGTCAATCTAAAGCATATGTACTCTTGGTCATCTGATTCTAACCTATGTTCTCTAGTCCGTGCATATGTTTGTCAGAGTCTTTACGGGAGAGTGGGAGGTAGTCAGTCATGTAAAAGTGGTGAGAGGAGATTGAGGATTGAAGGTTTGTTTCACTTAGTGCTAGGATATTCGGAGAGTTTGTCAAGAGAAAAGTTTCTACGTCGTTGATGTTGGTTCTAAGTCCTTTGTGAATGCGAGTCTCAAGGGCGGAGACGAAGGTGTTTTTTGTTGAGTGTCTGGTTTAGGTTTGATTTTTTTAATTTTGCAATGACATGTTTGTTTTGATATAGAGTGGGGTGGGCAAGGTGGGTTTTTGTTAGGTGCCAATAAGCTCACACAACCAGTCCATTAGTCGCGACCTACAAACATCGATGTTTCATGCTTACGCAATCTTCAGTGCAGGAAGCTAATTCCCGACGGTCGACGGGTGCGAACTCCGATCACAAATCGCCACTGAGGAGAGTTTACCAGTTGGCCACCAGAAATTAGCTTATAATTTAGGAGGAATTTAACTTTGTAAATACCAAGTCGGCGGGTATTCACAGCAAGCGGCGTTAGTGTTTTGCTTAAGCTTTTTCGATTCTCTCATATCTTCAGGGTCACTTCTGGGGATACCAACATCTGTTACGGCCACTGAACTTTTAAGGGGTTCTAATATTATAGCATTGTTTATATATATATATATATATATATATATATATATATATATATATATATATATATATATATACCGAAATAGTTATATATACCGAAATAGTGTCAGTCTACTCCGTTTCATCTTAATATTTTCCATCTATACTTCTAGTTCTTCTTACGGACTTCGATTTTATTTAAACCCATCTGTGTTTACCTGTTGTATCTGTCTATTTGGGTTGGTTTCTGCACTCGAGGATTTTCTTTAACGGTTGTTTTCATCAGCGCGAAGGTTCGTATGGTATTACACCTAGTTTCGATTCCAATTTCTCTCCGTCTTTGAACCAGGATTTTTCGAAGTGTTCCCAGTATTCCTATAATTATTGGTAGTACGAAAGTTTTCCTGTTCCATACCACATTCAGAATCATTTTAATTGCTGTGAATCTACTTAGGTTTACTATTAAATTCAGTTTCACTCTGTAGACTGCTGGGATAGCGAATCTCTTATTTGGTAAACTTTTTCCTCCTCGTCGACTATCATGATGCCTGGTCTTCTTGCTTGAATTAGTTGGTCCGTTTGTATTTCAATGTTTTATATTTTCTTAATTCTTTCGTTTGTTTCCTCACGATGTTTATTGTTCATTCATTTTCATTTCTTGTGTCAACTTTTTCTTACTTTTCCCCTCTCTTTCTTTTTTACTTTCTTTTTCTCTTTATATTCGTTGCTTTTTCATTTGTTTATCTTTCCTGTCACTCTTATAGAAAATATATAGGTTATCTCCCCTTGCTTTAGAAGTCAATCGGACAGGGGGGGACCCAGAGCAAGATGAAGACGAACTTTTAAGAAGCGCCTGCAAAACAGACCCACATTGGACACTGAGAGAAGCAGATGGTACCTATAACTGCAGGGCGTCTCGTTGTCTCCATGAAAAAGGGATGCCCTAAACCAATACACAGACAAGTCAACTATGTACTATTTAAGACTTTAACGAACATTTGTCTATTCCATTCCATCATGACACAAAACCGCTAAAGCCAAGGTCTTTAGCATATTTCACTATTAAAACGTGATTTTTATGCTTATCAATGCCATACTTGATTACAGAAACTTTATTAAAAATAAATGTATTCCATACATAAAAACAAATAATAGTTAATTCATAAAATGTCCTTTTTCCAAACCAATAACACATATCAGGAAGCTTCATCGGATATCCTGCTGGCTTGGCAGGCCGAGAACAGGGTCAAGGCGTTTTCACGAATTGTTCCTATTTTTAACTGTTTCTACCAAATAGTTAATGTGTGATTTTAGGAAATGTCTCAAAATGAAGGCTTAAGCTTAAGGATTCTTAAGAAAAAGAAATTGAAATTAACTGAATCTTTTTGACTTGGTTTCTAATAAATATTAATGTGTGTATTCACCTTCTTGTGCTGTTTTGGTTGTTTGTCTATCGCTTTAAACGGCTGATCATAAAATCCCCTCTCTTCCTCTCTCCCCCCCTCTCTCTCTGTTCATTTGTGTTTCAGTTTGTTTTTTAAATTTTATTTGTATATTCTTTCCGATACTCTTCCAATACGTGATCCACCGAATGCCCAGAGTTAGGGTTAGGGTTTATTAGTTAGTAAGGGTTAGGGTTAGCTATTTAGTTAGACTTAGGGTTGGCTACTTAGTTAGTTAGGGTTCGGGTTAGTTAGTTAGTTAGTTAGTTAGTAAGTTAGTTAGTTAGTTAGTAAGTTAGGGTTAGAGTTATATAGTTAGGGCTAGTTAGTTAGGAATGGTTAAGGTTAGTTAATTAGTAAGGGCGAGGGTTAAGGTTAGCTAGTTAGTTAAGGTTACGGTTAGTTAGTTAGTTAGTTAGTTAGGGTTAGAGTTATTTACTAAGTGTAAGAGTTAGTTAGTTAGTAAAGGTAAAGGTTAGTTATTTAGGGTAAAAGTTAGTTAGTTAGTGAAAGGGTTAGCTAGTTAGTTAGGATTAGGGTTACATATAGTTAGTTAAGTTTAGGGTTAGTTAGTTAATAAAGGTTGATGTTAGTTAGTCAGTGAGGGTTTGGGTTAAGGTTAGCTAATTAGTTAGGATTAGGGTTAGTTAGTTAGGGTAAGGGGTAGTTAGTTAGTTATTTAGGGTTTAAGTTAGTTAGTTATTTAGTTAGTATAACGATTAGTTAGTTAGTAAAGGTAAAGATTAGTTATTTATTCAGGGTTAGACTTATTTATTTATTTAGTTAGCTAGTAAGTAAGTTTAAGGGCTAGTTAGTTAGTAAGGGGTAGGGTAAAGGTTAGCTAGTTAGTTAGGGTCAGGGTTAGTTTGTAAGTTAGCTAGTTAGGGTTCGAAAACATTCAGTAGATTACATATTTGAAGAGTAGATTCTTTCCTGTCGTTTTTCTTTTATTTTATTTATTATTTATTGTTTATTTATTTCTGTTTCTTTTTTTTCTTTTTCGTTGTCCTTTTTCATTTCTTTCATTTCGTTTTTTTTACTTATTGTTCTTGTTTGTTTCTTTCTTTTTCATTGTCCTTTTTCATTTTTTTCATTTCATTCCTTTCGTTTTTTCTTTTCTTTTCTTTATTGTTTATTCCTTCTGTTTATTTTTTTTCCTCTTTTTTGTTGTCCTTCTTTTTCATTTTCAATCCATTCAGTTTCATTCCTTCTCCTCAATTCAACCCCTCTGCCCTGGAGAGGCCTTCTTTCCTATCCTACCAAACTCCGACTCTTTTGACGATACACGGTTTTTCCTCCGTATATTCTATTAAGATCTTTTTGTCTTTTCCAGCGATTGTGAAATCAACGAAGGCACACACATCTTCTAAGCTGCGCACGTGTTTCGCCGGAACCGAAAGGTCATCGGCCTAAGGTCATGATTAGTTTTCTACCCCACAAAAAACACCGTAGATTAAGGCAATAATATCTATCAAATTATCCTGTCTGTGACTCTCCTAATTGTCTCTTCTCCCCTCTCCTTGTCTATCTCGCTCCCCTCTTCTCAGCTGCTCCATTTCATCGTTGAGTCATAGATTGTTTAAATCAGGAAAAAGTGAGTTTGTAAAGCCAGATGAATATAGAAATTTTTTAAAAAGAAACAATTCAAAATTAGTCTCTTTCTGCTTTTCGACCTATATAATAAGGCCGAGGGGTCAAGAAACATACAGTGAGCGAGGGCGAAAGTGATAGATAGAAAGTTCGTAAAAGATTCGTTAGTTGATAAGTTATTTGCAAATTATAGGCAATTAGAACAATTTGAATAAAACATTTTAAAAAGCATAGCATAATCCTAAAACGACAAATATGGTTTATTAAAATGTATAGGAATAAAAAAAAGTTTTAGGGGACAAACGTTGTCGCTTCCCTTGTCCTTTAGTACTAACATTTCATAGGCGATGTTTCTGACAAAGGGGGAATAATTGCTGTTTTCTGGGTCGGAATCCATCCATACACCATTTATTGTTGCCTATTTTTTTTATCTTGGAGTAGTAGTATTTTTGCCTCCTAACATCAAGTTGCTTCATGCCTTGTCTGGAGCGATTTCCATAAAAATATAATACCGATCTTAGGTATATATATATATATATATATATATATATATATATATATATATATATATGTGTATATATATATATATATATATATGTATATATATATATATATAATAAATGGGTCGTTCAGTTTTAAAGCATTGCTGGGTCAGTATTATAAATTGTAAATATAAGCCATTTGTTTATTTTTGTTTTTTGATGAATAAAAAAATGACACAATACTGGTCAACTCTGATGATGAAATTTAATTCCGAAATTAATAAGATTAAAGTCAAAATTTTTTTATCTTGCATTGATAATGGCTTATAATTTCTATTTATAATATATAAATACACATATATATATATATATATATATATATATATATATATATATATATATATATATATATATATATATATATATATATATATATATAATACAGATCTTAGGTAAACTTAATTACGCCATAATAATTTACTTCCGTTCTCCAAGAGTTATTGTTTAGATTTCTTTAAATTGATGACAAATTTGTGTTAATAGCTCAATAGTGTAAGTATTACTAGAGCCGCAGATATAATAATTTAATAAATGTTCCGAATTTGTTTTTTCAAAATCTTTATTCATACATTGCTTTGGTTCATTTTTAAAGCAAATTAAATTGATAAAAATATTCACGATGTTTTCAAAAGAATTCTTCAGTGAAATGTTATTTCCTATCAAATTACCCCCTCCAAAAAACCGTCAACATAAAAATTGTTCTCTTCCTTTTACTGATTTATTCTTTTTATGCACGCAAAAATTAATTCATATAAATTAATTAATTAAAATATATATATATATATATATATATATATATATATATATATATATATATATATATATATATATATATATATATAGGGGTATAAACTTTTATTTTGAAAAATAAAATTTATTACTAAATAATAATTCGAAAGGTCTTGCAAGATTGAGCACTTTAGGTTAATTTGACAACAATCCGTCATTCTGCGTAATGCATAACTCTGGGCCACACCTATTGAG
>OY744515.1:116083820-116141320 GCA_963556195.1 Sepiola atlantica
TAATAATAATTAATAAAAGGTATAAGATGATAGTTGTGTTGACAAAATTTTCAGTTGGTGGGGAGGTGTTTTTTTTAATTTTTTTTTTTTATATATAATAACAGCCTAAGGGGTTATGAGTGGATTACTAAGAAGGTGTAATCTATTATGCCTACAGTTAATTGATGTTTCTTGTTTTTTGTTTAGAAGTTTGCCCCTATCGCTGAATTTAATTATTTCAAGTTTTTCTGTTAGGCAAAGGTAGCAAGGTGAGTTTAGGGAACCACAGGTGCTAGTTCTTCTAATTGTGTTCCAAGTTACTGTTGGTGATAGGTTATTGTTGTATAGTTCCCAGTAATATATAGAAAGTGAGGTTCTTTTTTGATATGTAGGGTTATTAAAAGAACACTTATGTCCAGTATATCTTTCTTTGAAGGTATTACCAGCCATACCTATGTAGAATTTTTTCAGGGTTGGGTTTTCTTTAGTAGAGATGGTTGCTTGATATACTGATTGGGTTATTTGGCAATTATGTTGTAATGGGCATTCTTTTTTGTTTGTGCAGTTACAGGCCTTGGTATTTGCTGTTTTAGTTGCGGTAGTTTTTTCATTTAGAATTTTGTTGTTATGTTTTTTTATTATTTTTTCTAAATTTTCACCACAGCTATAGCTTAATTTGAGGGTGTTTTTATTAAAGATTTTGTGCAGTATATTGTTGGGAGGGAAGTGTAGATTGATTAAGTCTAAGAATCGTTTACCGAGTTTGGTTTAATTTTTAATTTTTAATTTTAATTTTTTAACGGCTTTAATTTTTGAAATGTTAAATTTCTTTCTTTCTTCTTCTCTGTCTCTACCCCTCCACTTCATTCTCTCCAAATATGATCTGAGGTTAAGATCGGATTCTAACTCTGCCTGATGAGATCTCAGTTTATAGTAAATGTTGATCGATAACATCGACATGCCAGTGTCGCAGATTTTGTACATGTCTGTGTAAATAAAATTATCATATATATATATATATATATATATATATATATATATATATATATTATTATTATTATTATTATTATTATTATTATTATTATTATTATTATTATTATTTCATGTATCCTCATAAAATTTATAAGGAGATATAACCTTTTATGTATCAATTTTCAGTATTTACTTACACAGTGCTCAATACATGGGTAGAGCTTGGTAGTGAGTTCTGAAAATATATTTATATCAATTAAGTTACACAGAGGCCGCCGCATTTCATCCCCGTAGGGCATCATGAGGCTAATATATATATATAAATATTGGAATCATTGGCGACTCAGCCACGTGGATGGGACGAGGAAGCCTCTGTGTAACTTAATTGCCATAAATATACTTCTATAACTTACAATATATATATATATATATATATATATATATATATATATATATATATATATATATAAATATATATATATATATATATATATATATATGTGTGTGTGTGTGCGTGTGTGTGTGCGTGATAAAGAATGGAAATAGTATTCTGACGTAATGTTATTTTCATCAGACCAATCACACTGAGAAAGTCTTAAAATAAAGACGTAACGTTGTGTGTGTGTGTGTGTGAAACAGACAAAAGGAAAATCGAATTAAATGCACGAATGAATCATCAATAAATGAAAGATTTTACCGGTTTCGTTCGGATCAACGAACGTCTTCAGAAAAATTGAAGATGTTCATTTAAAAAATTATGATTCATCCCTGCATCATGTAATTAGTTTTTTTACTTTGACTTTTTGACACATACTGTCTTGAAAGCATTTCATTTTATGATATATCGTGCATTTTGCCATTATATATATATATATATATATATATATATATATATATATATATATATATATATATATATATATATATATATATATTAGAAATGAGAATATCCCAACATATACTAGGTGATATTCGTTTACACAAGGTTTCGAGATCATCCGGGAACTTTCAAACACATGAATCTGCCATCGGTAACTACCTGGTTGGTACAAATAGCTGTTCTGACCAGTATTCCGATTGGTGGTTTTCTGTTTTACATAGTGCTAGGCTGAACTATCAAATTAAAAACTAAGAAAATCGAATGAGATATGAGGGGAAAAAATTGTTTCAGTTGGAGTAATTATTCCGATGGGTGGTTTTCTGTTTTACACAGTGTCAGGTCGAACCACCATCTCAATATTATTGAGGCGTTAGTTATTAACAATTCTCGACCTAGCCTGTGTAGACAAAAGATTTTGAAGCATCAGTTGGAGATCTTTAATGATTAAAATCCACCCTAACATTGAGAAATTTACGTTTTTTTTGTTTTTTTCTCTCAATCGTTTTCTCCAACAAAAACAATTTTCCCCTCATATCTCATTCGATTTTCTTAGTTTTTAATTTATCATTCTGACGTTTTCTCTTAAAGGGTCAGACGATAAGGCCTTAAGGAAAATTTTAGCAATTTTTTTTCACACACCTGTTTCATTGATTAAAAAATGTTTCCTCTGAAATTTATCCTACGATTTTGTTGTACGCGAAATCTACTCACACACGCACACACACCCACCCATATATATATATATATATATATATATATATATATATATATATATATATATATATATATTTGTCCCATTATCGGTTGTTTTTGAATTTTTGTTTTGTCTTCTCCAGCTTTTTGTTCATTGTTTTTGTCATCTTCAAGATGATTTAACAAAGAATCGAAAGTACTCGTGATACCTATGGAAACTTTATTAATCTTTTTGATTTTGAAACTTAAATGATAATAAGGTAAAGCGAAAAAATAAAAAAAGTATAATAAAACGGAGGAATTTTGGTGTGTTTAACAATGTTGGCTTATATAAGGTGTGCAAAAATAAGGGTCCTATTTTTAAAAATTCATAACTTTTTTATTTATTTATTTTTTTATTTTTTTTTTTAGAATAAGTAAAGGACCCCTTCCGAAGCAAGCATGAGCCGTATTAGCTCTAAGGAACGTACCCTCATTTAGAAAACATTATTTTTGCTTAAAAAACTCAAAACAGTGTAAAAAACAATACTTTAGTTTTTGTAAGTTTTAAGAAGTGTTTTTCGGCTAAAATTTGTTTTGTTTATTTCAAAAAATCTCGGAAGGGTCAGTCTACACACACATAAAGTTTGGTGAGTTTAACTTTTATTTTGTGGAAGTTATTCAAATTCAAGTTATTCAAATTTAAAGATAGGACCCTTATTTTGGCCCACCCTATATATATATAAATATATATATATATATATATATAAAATGAAATAATAAAATAAGGTGCGAATCAAATTTCATTATAATTCAAAATTGAGGCAAAGTAACTCAAAGTCCTTAACTCATGAGTTTCAAAGATAATCCTTCTCCCCAGAGGACCATTACCGCAGTGACGTTACTGCAGGTGATATATATATATATATATATATATATATATATATATATATATATATATATATATATATATATTAAGGCATGTGTGATTGAAGACGACAGAAATCTTCTGTTTAGTGATTCCTTTTTTTATTTTTTCCATTCGTCGAATGATCTTTTTGACGTGTAGATGGAATGAATTGATGAAGGATCCATGTGTTGGACTAACGTTTTCGATTCTCTCCGGAATCATATTCAGGTCTTTAATGGCTATCCCGCTGCCTCACCATGCACCCTGCAAACACTAGTTCAATATACAAACACCTACAAACGCACAACTGCCCTACATCTGAGTTGAGACATATATTAGTAATGAACACAAAAATAATACATTCCGAAACTAATTTAAAAAAATTAAAAATACTTGAAGCCGTATACATAAAAACGCAGCAACCTAAAATCAATAACATTACATACGAGACAAGTAAAACTATTTTAAAATGCTTAGCCTAATTTAGTGATATCAACCGGTGTCGCCTAATTCAATTAAAAAAATAGGGACATCTTATTAAAATTACTTACTGCCTATCTCCCACATTTTCCTTCTCCATAATTATTAGACGAGACAAAATTAAATCAGCCACTATTTTAAATTAAAAATAATAAGAAGAATAATAAATAAAATTAATAAATAAACGAAGAACTGTTTCAATAGTCACATTTTAAAATGTAGACGTCCGTATTTTACGCTAACGGTTTGCCCGCGTATTTTTTAAGAAATTCCATTCTTTCACTCGCTTTGTATTCATTTTAGCCATTAAAAACCTGAAGATGATTCCGGAGAGAATCGAAAACGTTTGTCCAACACATGGATCCTTCATCAATTCATTCCATCTACACGTCAAAAAGATCATTCGACGAATGGAAAAAATAAAAAAAGGAATCACTAAACAGAAGATTTCTGTCGTCTTCAATCACACATGCCTTAATGAAAAAATGCTGCCTAAATACACACACAATATATATATATATATATATATATATATATATATATATATATATATATATATATATATATCCACCCATTTTTGTTTTCGATTGTATATATATATATAAGATTAATATTTATCTGAGGTTGACGACAACGGGGAGATGGACAACAAAGGAGGAGGAGGGAGATGATGAGAGACTAAAGGTATCTATATATGTATGTATGTATATATATATATATATACATATTTATTTATTTATTTATGTTTTATTTTTTGATGTGTTGATATTTTTTATATTTATAATATAAAACTAAAAATAATACATTAATCACCTAAATAATAGTGTAATAGATTCGTCCAAACACTTTAAAATGCAACATTTTTGTAAGTAACGGATAAATTTTATTAGACAGACGAACAGCACAGATAAAGAAAAAAAAATTATTTATTTATTTATTTATTTTTATCTTATTTATTTTTTTAATTTTAAATAACTAATATAAGTTAGCAAAACATTTATATGGAACAAAACGTAGATTTAGTATAAGAAACGTTTATGTTTGTGTCTTTTAAGGGAAGTGGGGTCTGATCAACTCTGCTGGGGAGCTATAAAATTAAATACTGCCTTGTTTTTAAATTCCCGAAACAGTTTTTCATGGTAAACAACTGATCATCCCTTAAAATAGTGTTAGAAACAAACTAATATAATAACTGTAAAAAATAAATTGACTTACATGAGTGATTTTCCACTGAAAGACTTGGGACTATAATTTTTTTTTTTAGTTTAAAACATTTAAAAAAAAAAATATAACTTTAATGGTTGAGAAACTTCCGAGACTATATATATATATATATATATATATATATATATATATATATATATATATATATATATATATATATATATATAATATTTGATTGCAGAAAGGATTTTGAAGTTAATAAACGATAGGTGGAAATTTTATTACACCTAGTCCCGTTATTTCTCAGATACACCATTGTATAATCAGTTCTAATTGTATATATGTTTGCATGCACTAGGTTGTTAGGTGCATCTGTACTGGCAGTATTCTGCACTTTGACTGAACCTATTAAATAAGCTTACAGAAACGACCCAGTTATATTTAAATCAGATAAAGTAGTGGAAATAAATTGACACAAAGAAATGACGAATGAATGAGTGAAATCACTTTGTGTTTTGTAATTGGCATGCTTTCACTGATAATTTCAAGCGCTCTATCCTTTCTTCGTTTTCTGACATTCAGTCGGCAGTCAAGAGAACGAGCAATTAATACTAAAGAAAGGCTCAAAGTAACGAGAGGCTCAAAATAAAGAGAGGCTCAAAATAAAGGGAGGCTCAAAATAAAGAGAGGCTAAAAATCAAGAGAGACTCAAAATGAAGAGCGACGACGAAACTAGCGATTATTTAAGACTATTTAACGCAGTCATTGTTGTCTTTCTGGAGAGTAGAGAAAAGCAATTACTTCAAATCCAGGTCAAAATATTTAATCATTTTGAAAAGCCTCGTTCTCGAATCATCTCTTTCTATTTCCTCTTCTATATAAACGTTCGAAATTGAATTAGCATATTTTTTAAAAATTTTTTTACTTTGATATCTTTTGAATTGCTGTTGTTCGTCTTAAGTTTTGTAATGTTATCCAATAAATTAGAGAAAAGCGAGCGACGTCTCTTCTGTGAGAAAGGGGCTGTGGTAGAGAGAAGAATTTTGAAAAATAACAACGACTCTATACACTACATTATATTGGGTATACAATCAATTTATATATACAGTGGTGCTTTAAGAAATATAAAAAACGTATTTCTTTATTTAATATTCCGAGTTTGGCTTACAGACAGCCACCCACAAAATGTCAATTATAATATGTTATATTCGAGATTTGACGGCTGTCTGCACATGATACTGTGTGATATTTTTCAAATATCTGACGTCATAATTATTTAAAAAAAATAAATATTGATAATTATTATCTTAATAGCAGGAAGACCCGACGTTGCTGGGGATTGAATGAGGATGACTATTATGCTTATAAACACCATGTTACTTTCATTGTTTCTACTACCCCATCTCCAGTTGCGACCTCATATAAACTATTTTAAGGCCATTTAAGAAGAAAAAAAAGCTTTTTCTTTTTTCTTCTTAAATGCTCTCAATTAGGGCAACGCCATATTGGGTATTGTCAGTTGTTGGGGTTCTTATTCCAGGTATATAATTCCCCTGATGAACTGCCAAGCAAGAACCTGCTTGAGTAGAGAAACACGTGTAGGGAAAACATTCTTTAACTTTGAAAAATCTGATAAATAAATAAACTATGAAAGGAAAAAGTTTTTTGTTGTGATGAATGATTTCTGGAACGAAATGTTTTGGTAAACCTTCAAAAATACACACACATACACACACACACACACACACACATATATATATATATATATATATATATATATATATATATATATATATATATATATATATATATATATATATATACATTGCTCTCTATTATAAAGTGGACTATAAAGAAACACTGTTTACCAGAGTAAATCTGATGTCTAATTTACATAATTTACAAATGCAAGTTTCAGTAAATAAATGCGGAATTCTAATTTTATTAACTGTTATTTTCATAGTTATGTGCAACAGCTGTTTGTATACTTTTTATATTATAATGGCATTTAGAGAACAGAAGGAATGGCCATTCTTTTTTTACACATGTATTCAAATAATATTAAATATCCTTGCAAGCTGTGACAAGCATTTGTGTCTGAAAATCAGACTTACGGTTGGACTCTTTAGGTCTAAATACCTTACTGCCTACTACCTCGATCGGTATGATGCAATTAACGACTAACTTATGTTGTCTGTAATAAAATGGAAAATAGCGTCAGATATAAGGGATAGATAATTTTGGTGAAGACAATTCTCTCAGCCTTGAAAGAACCGATCAGTAGACACGTGAAAATATGCGTTAACTTGTAATCTAAAAAGTTATATTCCTAATATCCCCTCCCTCTCTCTCTTTCTCTCTCTCTCTCTTTCTCTATTTCGCTCTCTATTTCTGTCTATGATTCGATCACAACTCTTAGACGAAAAAAGTACTATATGCAGAGTGCGACTCAATAAAGCTATCGTTTTGTCAACCTGATATTTATAGAATAATAAATTTCCTGCTTTTTCCATTTTTAGCGTTCTGATCCTACAAAAGATATGAATAGACGACCACAGCAGAGCTTCCCTCTGTCGTGGAGAGAGCAACTTAAAACAACATGTGATTAAAAACTAAGAGATCATGTCACGTTGTCTGTAATACATTTTTTTCTGTCTGTGACGTTTTGAGTTTTTGGTCTTCCATATTTCAACCAATCCCAACGAATTTATTGGTTTGCTAGGCGAGCTCAAGAAAATCGTACCTCAGCATTGCTACTGCATGAAGTTCTCCTCGGTGGTTGCAGATATTCATTTTCCTGCAGGATTGCAGGCGCTTGCCTTCAACACCGAGAATAGAAAAGCTTGGCGATTGCATACGAAGCCGGGAAAGGTTTGGCCCAGAACACTCAAAGAAATGAGACAGAAGCAACATTGCTACTTTCATTCCATTGGTTTGCAGAGTCAGAGCCGACCAGAGGACGACGGATCCTGATGATGAGTCTTTCCTCGATTTTCACCCAAGCTCTGTTAGCCGGGTGGCTCTGACGCGACCACATTACCAACTCCCTTACCACGGAGAGGAAGGGTTGGACTTTAGGGGGTTACCCCAACGCATGTCTAGAAAAGAGCTTAGAAAAGTAAGAGTAAAGAGTTTATGAACCCAGTACGCATGAGTGGCTGACCCTTTTTTTTGGGGGGGGGTAACATTCATTTTATTATTAGTGACGGGGCTCTTCTACAGAAGAACGAAAAAATAAAAAAAATGTGTTAAATGTTTATTACTTAAAAACAAAAGAAAATTATTTGTTAACCGGAGTTAATAGTGCGCATATTTTCACAAATCGACCATTTCGTTTCTTTTTACTAAAGCGTCACAACTTATCAAGACCCGGGGACCACTCGAGGATATAGACTAATCAGCCAAGTTCTGTACTTTCCTTAAGTACTCTGAATAAATATTGTAGAAGAAAGATTAGTAGTAAAGAAAGCAGATTAATGAAAATTGAACAGAATTGTTGGGAAGAATTATTTTTTAGAGAAAACATTACATTTTTATTTTGCTAATGGGTCACCATTTATAAATGCCTGGGGGCCAATCGAGGACAAGTGTTGAAGAAGTCGTCGGTTGAACAATTACCGCCACCAGGAGACGACCGGAAACAATGGGTGAAATAGGCAGAATATAACTTCAGAGGAATTGATTATCCAAGAGAACGGAAACAAGTATTTGTTTACATTAGACTTGAAGATACCCATGCTGTAGTCTGTTGGGAAGCAGACTCGTAGTATCTTGTTCCACTCACAAAATCGTAGCACCAGATGTCCGTAGCAACTTTGAGTTCCTAAAATCGCTGTTTTCTACAGCATTCGGATTTTATAAGTTTCTGAACATTTTTGTACGAAATAAAAGATTTGTTAGAAAAACAAACAATAGGATTAATTCCTAAATCACAAGAAGTGCTGGGGTATTCAGAGAGATAAATGACAATGTTGCGGTTCCATATATCAAGACGGACACTTTCGAAACTATTCGTCAAGCCTTGAATGTAGGCGATTGGATACTTTTTTATGGAAATGGTCCCAGCAAGGCATGAAGCTACTTGATGTAAGGAGCTACCAAGAACGAAAGATGATTATCGCAAAGAAAGAAGATGCCTATTGGCCTTATTCTTGAAAATACCAAAGCTATAGGTAGGAGGAGAACAGTCAGCAGGAAGAGAATTCCACAAACCTGCAGTCTTGGAAATAAATTACTGGAATAGTAAGCTGCATTACAATGAGGTATCACAACAGTGAATTGATGGAGACCACTAGACCAATGAGTTAAACGAACTTGAACAAAGGAAGCAGGGAATAGATCAGACTACTCTAAAGAACACATGCCATAATAGTATTTATAGAAAAGACTGAGACTAGCAACATCACGTCTGTGAGAGAAATAGTACAGAGAAGAAGAAAGCGTGGGCCCTATAAAATTATAGATATAAAACCTTTTAAATTTAGAATAAAGCGTGGGGCCAATCTAATTACAGATATTAAACCTTTTACATTTAGAAGAAAGCGTGGGGCCAATCAAATTACAGATATTAAACCTTTTATATTTAGAAGAAAGCGTGGGGCCAATCAAATTACAGATATTAAACCTTTTACATTTAGAAGAAAGCGTGGGGCCAATCAAATTACAGATATTACACCTTTTATATTTAGAAAAAAGCGTGGGGTCAATCAAATTACAGATATTAAACCTTTTACATTTAGAAGAAAGCGTGGGGCCAATCAAATTACAGATATTACACCTTTTATATTTAGAAAAAAGCGTGGGGTCAATCAAATTACAGATATTAAACCTTTTACATTTAGAAGAAAGCGTGGGGCCAATCAAATTACAGATATTAAACCTTTTACATTTAGAAGAAAGCGTGGGGTCAATCAAATTACAGATATTAAACCTTTTACATTTAGAAGAAAGCGTGGGGCCAATCAAATTACAGATATTAAACCTTTTATATTTAGAAAAAAGCGTGGGGTCAATCAAATTACAGATATTAAACCTTTTACATTTAGAAGAAAGCGTGGGGCCAATCAAATTACAGATATTAAACCTTTTACATTTAGAAGAAAGCGTGGGGCCAATCAAATTACAGATATTAAACCATTTTAAATTTAAATAAAATAAAAACCGCGGGAACCCAATACATGTAAATCAACGGTATTTAGGTTTCGCAATAAATATACAAAGGAGAAGTAAAGAATGCAATAAATATACTTACCTTACACGACTCTTAGTGTTTATTTAATCAACATGTTTATATGCTATTTGTTTCGTCTATTCTCACGGAGATGGTTCTACTTTACAACAACAAAAACAAAACCCTATACAAAGATCAAAATAACTATTGTATTTTACAATTAATTTAATGGTGGCGTTAATGTTGTATTACAGTTTTACAATGATAGTTTGGGGTCTGCGTTATCGCCGGACAACCATAAATAGCTGAGATTACGGCATCTAAAATCCAACCTTCCTTCATCGCACTAAGAGTCCAGTTCCTGACAGGGTCACCTGTTGCGGACAGGTCTGACATCCCACGTTATTGAGGCCGTAACGCAGCTAACAAGTGTCTGGTACAAAACAACTAGTGACATAAAAGATTTCCAAATTACTAGCGCGTTAAACTCTGTTGGGGGAACACGTTAAAAAATCAAAATAAATTTCACAAAAAATACACCGTAATTTTATTCATATTTTCAAAAACAGAAGAGACCGAAACGATCGAAAATGAGGTTTCGAAAAGGCACTTCAATATTCTGAAAAGATGCTTCAATATTTGAAGAGGTAGTTTAATATTCTAAAAGGTACTTTAATATTTGAAAAGGTACTTCGATATTTTAACTGGTACTTGATAATATTAATTCGAAAATGTAATTTAATATTTGAAAAAGTACTTTAATATTTGAAGAGGTACATCAGGATTTGAAGGGGGTACTTCAATATTTTAAGATGTACTTCAATATATTCTAAAAGGTACTGTAATATTTTAAAAAGTACTTCAATATTTTAACTGGTACTTGAGAATATTAATTCGAAAATGTAATTTAATATTTGAAAAAAGTTCTTTAATATTTGAAGAGGTACATCAAGATTTGAAGAGGTACTTTAATATTTGAAGAGATGTACTTCAATATATTCTAAAAGGTACTGTAATATTTTAAAAAGTACTTCAATATTTTAACTGGTACTTGAGAATATTAATTCGAAAATGTAATTTTATATTTGAAAGAGTACTTTAATATTTGAAGAGGTACTGTAATATTCTAAAGTATACTTTAATATTTGAAGAGGTACATAAAGATTTGAAGAGGTACTTTAATATTTGAAGATATACTTGAATATATTCTAAAAGGTACTGTAATATTTGAAAAGTTACTTCAATATTTTAAGTGGTACTTGAGAATATTAATTCGAAAATATAATTTAATATTCTAAACAGATACTTAAATATCTGAAGAGGTACTGTAATATTTGAATAGATCAGTTTGTATATTCTAAAAGGTACTGTAATATTTTAAAAAAGTACTTGCGTATATTGTAAAATATACTTAAATATTTGAAAATGAATTTCATTATTCGAAAAGGTACTTTAATATTTTAAAAGGTACTGTATACTATTAATTCGAAAATGTATTTAATATTTGAAACAGGTACTTAAACATTTAGAAATACTTCAATCGTAAAAAAGGTACCTCAATATTCTTAAAGGTACTGTAATATTTGAAAAGGTACTTTAATATTCGAAAATGCACGTTAATATTTTGAAAATGACTTTAATATCTGACAAACTACTTTAATATTTTAAAAGGTACTTCAATATTCGGACAGGTACTTTAAATGTACTTTAATATTTTAAAAGGAATTCCATTATTCGAAAAGGTACTTTTATATTTTGAAAGGTACTTGATAATATTAATTCGAACATGTGCTTTAATATTAAAAAAAGTACTTAAGCATTTAGAGAAGTACTTCAATGTTAAAAAAGGTACTTCAATATTCTTAAAAGTACTGTAATATTTCAAAAGGTACTTTTATATCTGAAAAATACTTTAATATTTTAAAAAGGTACTTGAATATTCGAACAGGTACTTTCATATTTGAAAGGGTACTTCAGTATTCGAACAGGTATACGCATGTTCAGCATCTGTGGTAATTGCTTTAAATGACTTTAAAATGCAACAATGCACGAGTTAATCATTCGAAATTAAATTATAATCGATGCTCCAGTCAAGTATATATAAAAGTTACTCAGAAGCTTTGAACCATCGATAATCAATTTATATTTTTGTAAATGATTAATGACGGTCAAAATCATAAAATCGATATGAATAATCCGAATAAAAATCAATAAACATATTGATTAATCAGATAAAGTAATCGAAATAATGTTCGTCATCGAAGTTTAAAAGTCAGTATTAAATTTTCGCTTAATAATCTATATATTAATACGATAGCGTGTGTGTTCGTGTGTCACGCTTACATCAAAAGCTCAGCGCATGCATGCCGCACCTAGATTTGGAAAAGTATTACAGTTACCTAATTTTCGTGATATTTTCAAGTACGAGGCATGGCGCGCCTTTCCAAAGCAATGTTACATGTAGTAAAAGCACTTAGCTGAATACTACATCGTCTAGGTGAATTCTTGTCCTGGAATCCGGTAAGCCCAAGAGACCATAAAAATATCACAGTTCGCGGGTCAATTAAGGTAAGGAAAATTAATATTCTTTACTTCTTTACTCACTTGACTTTAAGATTATATTCGAATATCTATGTATCTCATATCCCTTTATTTCTGAGAACTTCGAGTGAAGTAAAATGAAACAAAATTTTTTTAATATATTTCAGCAAATTTTGTTTCATAACTAAAAAACTGAAGTAAAATAATAAAAAAAAATGTATATATATATATATATATATATATATATACAATTTTTTTGTTTCATTTTATTTCAGTTCTTTATATTCACTCCTGACGATGATTCGAGAAGGAATGGAAAACGTTTGTTAGATTTTAACACGAAATAAACTCATGAGAAGAATTGAAAGGATAAAAAAGGTCTTACCAGACAGAGTTCTATTGTTTTCAATAATGTCTGCATAAATAAAAAAATGCTGCCTAAATTCATGCACACACTATATATATATATATATATATATATATATATATATATATATATATATATATTTATATATATATATATATATATATTTATATATATATAGTTATATATATATATATATATATATATATATATATATATAAATGAAGGAGAATGGAAAGGAATTAGAGAAAGCAAAAGCCAAATCAAAATTAAATTCAAAAGTTCAAAGCAAGGTATATTCCGCAATATTTATATATATATATATATATATATATATATATATATATATATATATATATATATATAGAGAGAGAGAGAGAGAGAGAGAGAAAAGTTATATTTATTTATGCACTGTTATTCGCAATATAATAGTGCGCATAAATATATAGAGCCGTATATTCTTTAAACCAAGAGTTTGTGTAGGATGATAAGTTTGGCATATATATATATATATATATATATATATATATATATATGAGTGAGTGTGTTCGTCTGGACGTGGTAAAAGAAAATCAAATGAATTGCTAGATCGATATCTGTAAATATTTGCATGTAGACAGCTTGCCTCTGGCTCGATCGATATGTATTCATATACACACACATGTGTTTTCATTTATAATTTATTTCCTCATTGTTTATATATATATATGTATATATATATATATATATATATATATATATATATATTTATATATATATATTTATATATGTTTGTAAATGTTAAATCACTCTTTTAGATGTATCCCGGGCAACGCCGGGCAACAGGTCCTGCGAGTATATATATATATATATATATATATATATATATATATATATATATATATATATATATATATATATATATATATATATACTCGCAGGACCTGTGGCCCGGCGTTGCCCGGGATACTTCTAAAAGAGTGATTTAACATTTACAAACAACCGACATAACGCTATACTGAATATGTTTTCGGTATTTCTGCAGTTTACAGATCATGCTGAAATAATAACATTATTATTACAAACACATGCTTAACATGGGTACGGTGACTTTGTTAACTATTCTTTACTATTGCTGTACTATACTGTACGTTCACGTACCACTAGAAGAATATCTTATGTGAAAAATATCACTGCACGGTTCCGAAAAGAGCATAAGTTCCCCGTTTTTTCCTCGATTATCGAAATAAATACTTAAAGACTTCTGCAATTTTTATTGTTGTTACTATATGCATTCCAATATAATTTTTAATAGAGATATTTACATTGATCGATATGAATGGGTGGGACATATAGATAAATAGATAGATAGATAGATAGTAGATGTACAGACTTCGGAAAATATACATTTATACAGAGACTTAGATAGATAAATAGTTGAATAGATAGAAATATAATTCGATACGGTGTTTTCTAGCTTTGTTCTCTGTGAAACAACGTGTGACCTAATGTAACCGGTGAAATGCGTTTTGTAGGAGGTCTTAATTGGTGTGATTATGGTGAAATGGGGAGGGAATAAAGTCTACCTTAGATAGATAGATAGATAGATAGATAGATAGATAGATAGATAGATAGATAAATGGAATATGACAGACAGACATATTTTTTTATAATCAAAACGTCCGTAGAATACCATTATCTTTTAAATTAAACGATAACTAATTAATGAATAAAATAGCGTGCCCCTTGGAAATTCCACAATTGTATCCTTTGTGTATTTTAAGGGGTGTATCTGATTATTTTTTGTCGACGTCCCCAACCTTTGTAGGGGTTTGTGACATATTTCCATAAAATACGCGTTCGGCGCGAACGCAGACCACACGATATTTTTGCACCACCTTTGTTCAAAATGAAACATAGTCTCCTTAATGGAGTTTCAGAATATATTTAAGTATGAGGATCTATCTCCAAAACCCTTGTGGGGAGTTTGTGACTAATTTCCATTCTATGAACGTATGACGCAAACGCAGAATCCACGATATCAGTGTATCATCTTTAAACAGAACAGATACTATACTTTCATCCTAGTCCGTAGGTCAAGAAAGTGTATTTTAGTTAGAGTTCTATGTTCGACACAACAGCGACACCAGATGAAATTTTAAAATTAAATCTTTTGTGCATTGCATCTTCGGCAATCGGGCGATCCCTTCTTTAAAAATGGGGTGTAAGGTGATAACGTAGTGCGTACAACCATGAAATTACAAACCAAAAATAATTTTCAGCAAAAAAAACCTGAACCCTAACGCTAACAACGCTATTTTACCTGATTACAAATCAAAAATAATTTTCAGTAAAAAAAACATTAACCCTAACCCTAACGACCCCATTTTTACCTGATTTCAAAACGAAAAATTATTTTCAGTAAAAAAAAACAATTAAAAAGTATAATTTATCACATGTTTTTTCTTCATTAAAACAAATAAATAATTTATTTATACAATTTGACTAAATCTGTTATTTGATTTTTAATATTGTTTTGCTTTAAATGTTAGTTAATGTTTGTTTTTTCCCATTTGTAAATCCAGGCTGGTTTTTTTAAATTATTTTTTAGACGCAGGTAAGTCAACCGACTTGGCGTCGGTACTTTCCGGTGGTTTACGTAAACATCCGGAAAGTACCGACGTCAAGTCGATTTTAGCGTGTGTTCTAATCTAAGAAATCACCAAAAATTTATAGGACTAAGATTTAGGACTCTAGTAAATATATGCTCTCTTCGGTTGCATAGTTTTGCTCGCTTAGGATGGTGGTATGACGAACTACCCCCTCCACCCCCAAGTCCCCTAAGTGAGGGTACTGATAAGATTAATTTCATTGATTTAGTGACATAGGAAATCAACATTTATTCATGGAAAGACATGAAGCCACTTGATGTTGTTGAGAATTCAAATTGTAAAAGAAATATTGGTAGTAAAGAAAGCAGATTAATGAAAATTGAACAGAATTGTTGAGAATAAATTAACGTTTTCGAAAAACATTACATTTGTATTATGCTGATTGTTCTCCACTTATCAAGGCCCGAGGGTGAATCGAGGACAAAGGTTAAAGAGGTCGTCAGTTTGACAATGATCGACTCCACAAGAGAATTAGAAACAATGGGTGGAATAGGCAGAAGCTCACCTAAGAGGAACTGATTATCTAAGACGGGGGCGGGCAACCTTTTCAGAGTGAGGACCAGATGAGACTTTTTTCGCGGGCCGGAGTGAAAAACAAAATCTCAGAATTACTATATTTTGTTTACATGAATAAATTGTACAAAAATTGCATTGAACACTCTACAAATCTGATATTTTTTCTCAAGAGACTTCTGTATGTGATGTTATAAAAGGCGCCGACGAAGAGCCATTTTGGAATCGTAAAAATAAATGACGGGGGAAGTAGCAAGTTGATCCAGCATTCGTTTTGACACACCTCACATAGGTTCTCTGTTTCATGCTCTTTCCTCGTCTCACGTTTCCTCTTTGCCTATCTCTTTCTCTTTTTTCTATTTTTATCTCAGGCCAACGATTTTAAATTAATAGTTAAAGAAAAATGAAATATACATGCATCATCGCTCGCTGATATTTATACATTTTCATCCCACTGTAAATCTTAACCGAAACCTACTTTTACGTCTATGTCAAAAAATGATATGAGTTTTACTGGGATGTCCGCGGGCCGGATTGCAATAATAAAGCCTAGCAGGGTGGCGGGCCGAACGCTAAGCCTTCGCGGGCCGGATGTGGCCCGCGGGCCGGATGTGGCCCGCCCCTGATCTAAGAGGACAGCTCAACAAGTATTTCTTTACATTACACTTGAAGACGACCATGCTGTAGTCGGTTTGAAAAAAGACTCGTGATATTTTGTTTCACTCACCAAATCGTGGTACCAGATACTCGTAGGAACTTCGAACGTATCTAAAATCGCCGTTACTAAAGCATTCTGATTTTATAAACTCCTAAACATTTTTTGGAGATAATGTACGAAATCAAAGACTTGTTATGAACACACAAAAAAATAGAATTATTTTCAAATACCAAGAAATGCTGGGATATGCAGAGAGATAAATGACCATTTTGCGGTTCCATATTTCAATATGGACACTTTCAGAACTATTCGTCAAGCATTGAATGTAGGCGAGAAAATCGCTCCAGACAAGGCATGAAGCCACTTGATGTAAGAAGATAACAAGAACGAATTATGATTATCGCAAAGACAGGAGATGCCTATGGCCTAAGCCTTGAACAGACCAAGGCTATAGGTAGGAAGAAAAACAGTCAGCAAGAAGAGAGTTTCACAAGCCTGCAGTCTTGGAAATAAGTTACTGGAATAGGAAGCTATATTACAATGAGGTATCAAAACAGCGAATTGATGAAGACCACTAGACCAACGAGTCAAACGAGCTGGAACAAAGAAGCAGGAAATAGATCACATACCATGATAGTATTTATAGAAAAGACTGAGACTGGCAACATCACATCTGTGAGAGGGGGGGATACAGAGAAGAAGAAAGGGTGGTGCCAGTCAAATTACAGATACGTTTCTGAACCTTGTCAAGAACCCTCAAATAGGACGGAGATTCATCAGCCCAAACATGACAACAGTTCTCCATAAATGGTCTAATGGTAGATTTGTAGAGATAGAGAATAGCCTCAGGTGTGAGAAAGTGTTTGGCGCGATAGAAAGAACCAACTTTACGAAAAGCAGAAAGAGAAATAGGCCTAACGTATGAATTGCAATACACTCTTTTAAATTATCATTTTCTATACACAAAGGTTTTGAACGTTGGGCTGGACATTGGATGTTACAAGACGAAAGAAATGGGAAGTACCGTTATGCTGAACCTTAATAGTAAATTGCAGCGATGGATGCGAGTCACAGAAAAATGGTGAAGAAAACCAAGCAAAAGTGTCGCCAACGTAGCCTGTGTAAAACACCGGTTTTGTAGTTTTAGTAATTGATTTTCTAAGAATTCAACGAAAATATACCCTAACATAGAACCAAAGGGGACCTCCCATGGATATATCTTCAATGTGGCGATATATGATATTGTTGAAATTGAAATAAACTGATTAAGTAGCCAGCTCCAATCAGTTCAACAACAAATCGTTCGGGACAAGGTAAACATTTCATGGGGCTACAATACAGATATTCCGCATATATACCAGTGGTTGCATCCAATGGTAAAAAAGACTATTAATTTCAAAGCATGCCAGAAACTTGGTATCATTAGAAAAAAGTTTATAAAGTCAAATATACAATTGATGGGATCATGGATATAACATTCTGCTTTGTCTGTATTCTGTGCAAAGCCAATACCAAATTCAAGATATCCTTCTCATCACCACTCGTTGTTTTAGGAAATGGTTACTTCTCGGCAATTGTCAGTTAATGTGTTATACACGTATAACTGCAAAGTTTTACCCTCGTAGGATTCAATCCAAGAGAATAAATCTTCAGACTAAATGTAGAACAGAATCAGTTATAATGATAAACATCTGGTAATTTGTGTATCGGAGATAAAATGGTCTGAATAAAAATTAAGTACAGTCTTGAGGATATCGACTAAATGTTTTGATTGAAAAAAAAACATTGATAAAATGACGTAAAAAGGTTGGGTTTATGCACTTTAGGCAAGCTGTACATTGTAGGCCTTACTAGGATTGACTCTTTTTTAGACTTTTAATTCCATACGAAAAAGAATTGTTTTGACTTAAACCACCCCTCTGTCTCACTCTCCATATATATATATATATATATATATATATATATATATATATATATATATATATCGTAGAATTTGCTATATTCGGACTACTATTCTCATCTTGGGTGTTTTTATCATAACGTTTCGAACGGAACTCTTTATTTAATCCACGGGGTAGCATGCTCTCGTTCCATCTGCCATAACTGGGAAGAAGTCTTCATCAATTCGCAATTCTTAGTATCGCCGACGTATCAGCGTTGCTGAATCTTGCGAGATTGAAGATTTCGAGGCTCTAAAGACGCTTACTAGTACCTTCTGAGGATTGAACCTTCAACCTTCAGATGACTGTCACTTAGAACTGAATTATACTTAGTACTATATCCACTGCGGACAATTCTAGTATGAATTTTGGGAGCCTTAAACCTATTCTTGTTTTTGATCTAACTACTTATCACTATAGATCACTACTTATCTATGATTTATAATTATAGGTTCCCATATTGTATGTAATTCTATACTAGGTCTGCTTAGTAAGTCAATGTTGCCTAACATATGTGCTGCTTCTTTGAGATGAGAATAGTAGTCCGAATATACCAAATTCTACGAATTATTAACCCTCATCTAAAAAATTGCCAAGCATATATATATATATATATATATATATATAACTTCTTTGTAATATAGTAGGAAAAATCCCAGCAGAGTGCTCGATTAATTAGGAATTGAAGTTAAAAATTAAGAGCAAATATTTATTTATTTTGGTACAGAAGAGTTAGTACAACATTCGTACCGTCGGTTTCAAGCACAGAAAGACTTAGCCATCCGGCTCTCTTCAGAGAGATGACAACAGAAGCTGAAGCTGAAGAGAGCCGGTTTGCTGAGTCTTCCGTGCTTGAAACCGACGGTACGAATGTTGTACTAACTTTTCTGTACCAAATATATATATATATATATATATATATATTTCTTTTACCATGGTTGGTTTGTGGCCACGTCGTACTAATAAAATGTCGACTAGGGTTTGAGGGTTTCGAATCGGGTATGCGACGAAGTAATCATTCACCACAAGGATGATTCCCAGTAAAATAGATGAAACATATATATATATATATATATATATATATATATATATATATATATATATATGTATATATATATATATACATATATATATATATATATATAATATCTATATATAAATATTAAATAATTAATACCTACCCTAAATATATATATATATATATATATATATATATATATATATTATCGATTTAACATTACCTCTCTCTATATATTTATTTGTCTCTCTTACTTTCTCTCTTTCCCTTCTTTTTCATCCGTTTATCTCACTAACTCTTCGAGTATTTTCTTTTTTAATTAATGCAGCCTTTCTTTGCCGCCTTGACAACGACTGCAAATATTCTGTCGGCTATAATAAAGGCAAACAAGCAGTCGGCATTGTGTAAGTAATTGAGACGCTCACCGACCTTGCACCACACCCCTCTTTGCCTATCACTCTCTCACCCACCATCCCCCCTCTCCTTCTCCCTTACTTACCCTCCCTCTCTATATGTGTGCCTCTATTTATATATCTTCTCAAACAAACCGACTACGCATGCGTAACGACTATTGCCAATATTTGTATATAAATATATCAATAATTTGACGCACTTCACCGTAAAATGTCCGTCTTCGGTCTGTCAACACACAGACGTACAAGCATACACACCCACATGCATTGGCACAGACATGTTCACAAATTATTTGACGTGCTTCATCGTACACGGTCTATCGTATATCTAATGACACACACACACACGTGCCTTTAGTAGAGCATCGGATGTCAGTGGTCACAGTTGGTAAAGACTGCGGTCCCGGTTTCAAATTTATACATACTGATGAGTTGTAGACGACGAAACAGTAGTTATGGATAACTATATATATATATATATATATATATATATATATATATATATATATATGTATATGTATACATATACATATATATATATATATATATATATATATATATATATATATATATATATATATATGTATGTATGTATACATATACATATATATATATACATATATATATATCTTATATATATATATATATATATATACACGTTAAAGGGGACTAATAATGGAAACTTCTGCATTAAACTTATCACTTAGGAAGTGAATAGAATTAATATAAACAATTACATTAAATACACCCCCCATATATATATATATATATATATATATATATATATATATATATATATATATATATATATATATATATATATATATATATATATATATATGGGGGGAGTGTATTTAATGTAATTGTTTATATTAATTCTATTCACTTCCTAAGTGATAAGTTTAATGCAGAAGTTTGCATTATTAGTCCCCTTTAACGTGTGTATATATATATATATATATAAGATATATATATATGTATATATATATATATATAATGTATTTTTATGTAATTATTTTTTATTGGTGATTGTAGCGTTCGTTGTTATTTTGCTTACTATTATTTCGATTTACTCACTTTCCTAAGTGATTATTAGTCGCCCTTAACTTAATATGTATTTTTATTTATTTTATACGTACATAAAAGTAATCAATGTACACGTGTTTCTGGCTCACAGCCGTCATCAGCAGGATCGAACCTTCGATATTGATGTCTATAGTCCAGCGATCTACCACTGGACCAAGACGCTCCGTCTATAAATAAGTACGATTCTTATCACCTAAACATTTAATGTATTTTCATGTAATTATTTTTATTGGTTATTGTAGCGTTCGTTGTTATTTTGCTTACTATTATTTCGATTGTCTCACTTTCCTAAGTGATTAAGATGCAGAAAATTGCATTATTAGTCGCCCTTAACTTCATAGGACGTATTTTTTTCCGTTAATATATATTTTTATTTATTTCATACGTACATAAAAGTAATCCATGGACACGTGTTTCTGGCTCACAGCCGTCATCAGCATGGCTAACTTATATATATATATATATATGGCTAACTTAGAAACGGATCGAACCTTTGATATTGATATCTATAGTGTAACGTTTTTACCTCTGACTATGACGCCTTGCCTGGAAATACGTTCGGTTTTATTACCTAAATATTTAATCTATTTTATGTAATTTTTTTTTAATGGTGAGGGTAGCGTCGGGCTTTTTTTGTTTGTAGTTTAGACATCAAAATCGAAGGTTCGATCCTGAAAAGAATAATTATAAGCTGATGTTATGCCAGGGACCGGATATGATCTATCAAAAAATGGAAGGAATATACTAGAATAAATACGGAAATACATACCTCTATTTTAAAAAAATAAAATGTTAAGAGATAATTGAATTAATACTTAATTAAGTTTTCTTTCATATTTTTCTTACATGGGAATAAGTATGGAAAACCAAGAGCATAGAATAATAGTTAAAATAAAAATTAGTAAAAAAAAACAAGTGATTCAATCAAATTACTACGGGAAGTTTGTTTACAATTTGACCGGAAGTTGATTTGTATGAGATAAAAAGACGGCTATGTAATTAAATGATGTTTGACCTTACGTGTAAAAAGAAACGAGAAAGAAGTAAAAATAAAAAAATAGGATGAGAAGGAAATGAAAAAAAGATTTTAAATAGAAACGGTGGAAATATTTATTACTTGTATGTGTAACTTTTGAAGTATGTTTTTATCGATGATTATAAATGGGATATAAACACGAAAGAGACAGAAAGAACGCGTATGAAATACACATATCACGATATAAACATTCAATAATAAGGTTAAACAAGTATTTCCGTTAAAAAATTGTCATGAAAAAGAAAATATATAAAAAATAAATGAATATTAGATACACTTCAGTTTGTTTAAGTCTGGCATGTGAACTTGTATACACTGAGGAAGAGTCTTCATGAAAAAAAATGGGGGGAGGAGAAGGTTAAAAGAGAAAGGGGGAGCGGGAGAAAAGAGGTTGTGGTGTTTCTTGCAATTTCTGTTCATTGGTTCATTTTTGTGTGGTGTCACCTGAGGCCGGTGTTATTTATTGGGGGTGATGTTTCTTGCAGTTTCTGTTCCTTGGTTCGTGATGTAGTGTTCTTCGTGTGGTTTTGTTTTATTCCATGTTGTAAATTCCATGTGACTGGTTACCCATTGTAGCTTATGCGGGTTTGTTTCCGGATTTGAGGATTTTCTTTAAGATTGCAGCTGTTTTGATCATTGCCGTCCTTTGTATAGTCTCAGTGATCCCTTTGATTCAAATTTCTCCCAGTCTTAACTCCATGTTCTTTAGAACTGTTCCTAGTGCTCCTACGATTATTGGTATTATACTGACTTTCTTTGCTTTATATTCCTTTCAGTTCTCTGGCTAGTTCTGTGTATTTGCTTCGTTTTTCCGTGTCTTTGATCTTCACTCTGTCGACTGCTGATACAGCGAAGTCTACGATTTTGCAATATTTTCCCTTCTTTTCGATTATTATAATATCCGTTCTCCTTGCTTGTATGAGTTTTTTTCTGTTTGTATATCCATGTCTCAGATTATTTTGCGTTTTTCGTTTTCCAGTACTGTTTCTGGTTTATGTTTGTACCATTTGTCTGCATATTTGAAATTCAATTGTTTGCACAGTTCCCGGTATACTGCTTTCCACACACAGTCATGTCTGTTCTTGTATTCTTTTTGGGCAAGTTTGCTGCATTCACTTATTATATGATTTACAGTTTCGTCTCTTTGTCTACACAATCTGTATTTATTGTTTTCCCGGGTTTTTTTTAATTTATTTTAGCTTTAATTTAATTTGTTCTAATCACATTGTTCTGTGCAGCCATAAGTAAAAATTCCGTTTCTCTGTTCAAGTTTCCTTTTCTTAGCCATGCCCAGCTATTTTCGTTGGTTTGTTCTCTTGTCAGTCTTCTGAAGCGTCCATGTAGTTGTTTTTCTTCCGACTTTACTTTCTTGTTGCTTTGTTTCTGGTTCCGGTGCTTCCCGAGTTCCTCGTTGGAACGGTGTCTCTTGCTGCAGTGATAAGGATTTCCATGTGTTGAGTTATGTAATTCTTCTAGCTCTTTTTTTGAGTCTTCCACACACTCTTCTATAATTTACTACATTATTATTATAATTATTATTAATATTACTAGTACTACTACATTATTTTTATTACCACTACCATATTAGTATTATAATTACAACTAGTAGTATTACTACAATATTATTATTATTATTATTATTATTATTATTATTATTATTATTATTATTATTATTACTACATTATTTTTAATACAACTAGTACTACTACATTATTTGTATTACCACTACTACATTAGTATTATAATTACAACTAGTAGTATTACTACATTATTATTATTACTACTACATTATTATTAATACTACTAGTACTACTACATTATTTTTATTACCACTACCATATTAGTATTATAATTACAACTAGTAGTATTACTACAATATTATTATTATTATTATTATTATTATTATTATTATTATTATTATTATTATTACTACATTATTTTTAATACAACTAGTACTACTACATTATTTGTATTACCACTACTACATTAGTATTATAATTACAACTAGTAGTATTACTACATTATTATTATTACTACTACATTATTATTAATACTACTAGTACTACTACATTATTTTTATTAACACTACTACATTAGTATTATAATTACAACTAGTAGTATTACTCTATTATTATTATTATTATTACTACTACATTATTATTAATACTACTAGTACTACTACATTATTTTTATTACCACTACTACATTAGTATTATAATTACAACTAGTAGTATTACTACATTATTATTACTTCTACATTATTATTAATACTACTAGTACTACTACATTATTTTTATTATCACTACTACATCAGTATTATAATTACAACTAGTAGTATTACTACATTATTATTATCATAACTATTACTACTAGTACTTCTACATTATTATTATTACTACTACTACATTATTACTTTTATTTGTACTACTATATTATTATTATTACTACTACTGGTACTACTACATAAGTATCATTACTACTACTTGTACTACATTATTATTATTATTACTACTAGTAATAATACTACTCGTATTACTATTACTAGGGATAACCCTTCGAAATTCCTCCGGTACTTTCTACATCAATCTATATAATTTACTGTTTATAATAATATTCTTTTTTTGGATAATAAATGTCTGTCAGGGTCAATATTATTAAGATAAAAAAAACTGTTTCTTTTTCCATAAAAATAATTGGGATTGTCAACTAAATATTCTTTAAACAAATAAAACGAATATATTTCTCTTTTATTTATTTACCAGCATGACCCGGGTCCCGGCGTTGCCCGTGTGAAATAGAAAAGAATGATTTCAAGCCTTAGTCAGTGTTGCACTGAAACAACGTCTTCCTGAATACAATGTTATTTACAGATTTCATAAAGTCGCCGTTTTACTGTAAGTAATTTACGTGATTAAAATAGTATTTATCCATGAATTATGGATTGCAAATAGTGTTAACGCTAATAGGTCACATATTTGACGAATAGCCGAAGTGCATTTGATTAAAAACAATTTATGTCGTTAATGCTACTTAGTTTTATGAAATTTATGGCTTAAATTGTATACATGCAGAGCTTTTTTTTTTTTTGCCACACGGACTGAGGCTTAGGTTGTTTTTTGTTTGAGACATGGACTTCCTGCATACTAAAATATACATAAATTGTTTTAAAGCAAATGCATTTCGTCTATTCGTAGAATTTGTGACCTATTTGTGTGAAAATGTTTGCATCTTAAACATTTTTCCTCTTTACCTTTCCATTTGTGCCCTATTTGTGTTAAGTCGGTGTTTCAATGTAAGTAATTTACGTGATTAAAATAGGATGTATCCATAAAAAGTCTCACATTGCTAGTGGTGATGAGATAAAAGAATCCATGTGGACAAAATTTTATTCATACCACGCAGACTTAGGGTAAGGTTGGTATTATTTCCACACATAATTCCTGTCGGAAATAAATAAATATATTTAAAAGTTAGCTGCATAATAACGAGGGGTCGATGTAGGAGATTGCAAAAAACTAAAGATTGTTTGTATCCCCCCCCCGCCTCACGTTAAAGAGAACGAAGAAATAAGATACTTGTTTATTCTACTAAAATATTGGGCACTGGTGCAACTTTTGAACCAGACAAAACCGACTTTTTGTTCGGCATCTCCCGGCCGTTTACGTAAAAATCATTAACATGCCGAAACGCTTGTTTTTTACAATATTTAGTTTATTGAGAAAAAAGCAGAATTTTTCTGTAACAAAAAAGCAAATTTAATATTTAAATTCCCCATAACCAAAAATATATTTCATTGATTTTCTTCGTAAAAAGTAAGTAAATTTTAATTACAAATAAACATACCGTGAATGTTTTTCTTTCTTTTAGTGTTGAAAAGTTGGCGTGTTTTGATTTTGACGCTTGTTCGTTTTCATTTGGCTTTTTCTGACTGCTTACGTTTTACTGCGTCGGCGAAAGGTCTTCTTTTTTTTCTTCGTTAAAAACTATTCCAGTGCAAAATGTCGCAATTAAAATATTTGTATAACTAAGCCGAAGACTTTTAATTCAAAATGCACTATACTAAAATAATGTTATTGTATAGTTTAGTGATAACGTACACATAACATAAACATAACATGAGAACAGGTGAAATACTTCTTGTTTGAAGCAATTAGCAAATAAGAAATTTGTAAGAAAATTGCAAACTAATTAAACTCACTTCTACTGACAGTTCAGAATATTTGACATTCAATCTGATATTCCTGTATGTCGCGGTTATGCGTAAATTTTCTCGGCGTTGTGTGAGGAAAAGATTAAACATAATTTAGGTTACTGCTGATGACGATTCGGAATATATGACATTCATTCCAATATTCCTGTATTCCGCGCTAAGTTAGAAAGTTTACTAATGTTATGAGTTTAAAAGATTGAATAATCATGTTGTTGTTTTTAAATAAGTAATTCCGAGAAATTCAAATAGAAATGGAGGAGGAAATTTTAACGACGCAGAAATCCGTAGTCTTTTTTTACACTTATTATTCAGAGATGATATTCATTGATATTTGTAAGCGTTCGGTAATTATTCTGGATTAACCGATGTTTGTGTAGTTTTGACACTATTGAAAAGTAACATACAGTGATTCTGGTGGCGGTGTTAGTAGAAACATAGTAGCGAGTGAATGTTGATGATCCCATTTCTTTGAAAGGTTTGTTTGGGAGAGTCCGGGAGATCGGATAAAATATAATAAATATGAAATGAAGATGAATTGAACGCAGAACTTCTGGAATCACTCATGAGTTCTTAAGGTAATTGGAGTGCGGAACAGATTAGCATATAGATGTGGTTGATTATTTTCCTGTAATGTCTGAAATTGCACGGAAAAAAACGGCTTTATTTTATCATGTCGATTTATTTTTAAATTGCAGCAATTGATTTAAAAAAAAAAATAAATATCCGAAATATGAATACATAGAAGCCGTTACGATGCAAATTTGTAAAAATATATTTATCTAAATTTTAGGGAATGAAATCACATCTTCATAAATATCAAGAATTGTTACATTTTCGGTAGTCTTTCTTTTTTTGTTTTGATACTGTCGCTACAGGCCACGAGACTTTGTTAATTTCAATCCTTAAGTTTGTGAACATAGAATCGGCACACCGGGACAACAAGAAAGATATTGTTCTTTTGAAAAGTATTGTTGAATTTGTAAATATAAAAACATAGGAGCCGTTACAATGTATTTAAAAATATAAATCTAAATTTTAGGGGGTAAAATTATATCGTCATAGATATTAATAATTGTCGCGTCGTTCTGCCATGGTCAAAAATCATTTTCATCGCTAAACACGAAGAATATCCATTATGATTTAGGAAAACAGGGGTTGTAGCACGTGACAATTAAATAGAGGGCGTGTTTCTCTCAGAATCATGTATGGGTTGCTGATAGAGCGGGTCTGATGTTTCAAAACCCGAGACTCGCGAATAGGACCGTACCTAACTGATGATCGCTCTCAGTAGATCTACAGGATGTATGTCGCGATTAAGTGTATATATTATAGTTAATTAGATATCCCTATTCGGCGTCGCTCGGGAACTTTCTTTTATTGAGCAAATTTGTTATACATTTATAACTATTAAAAGGTAACTTTTGTTCAGAAATAGTTTTCTATTTAACATTTTGAATGCTTTCAATTTCATTTCAAGCCCCAATGGGTCGTGTAGTTCATGAATTAATATTAGTTAGTGTACACCCTCCGTCAAAAATAACCGTTTGTAGACATGGCCTCGGGACAATAATAAAGATGTTGTTCTTTTGAAAAGTATTGTTTAATTTGAAACTATAAAATCATAGAAGCGGTTAAATAGTTTTTTTTACAAAATTTAATCTAAATTTTAAGGAGTAAATAAATATTAAGAATTGTTACATCGTTGTTTCACGCTGAAAAATCAGTTTCATCGCTAAACACGAAGAATATCCATTATTGTTTATTTTTATGACCTGTACATTTCTTCAGCATTACCGCAACAATCAAGATAGAGAAAACTGATTGAAACATGATGATGATGATGATGTACGCAAGAATCGTAATCTGAGAAATACCGCCAGACGGCGTTATTAGTCCTTCACGTTTTGTAACGATTATGTCAGTTCACGTGATATTTCTCGCGCGAAGTGAACTGTATTTGTACTACCAAATGAATACCAATGTACTAATAGTCACTGCTCAACTAGTGTCTCTCACTTGTACTACTTTCTACTTACGTACAAAACTACTATATAACGATATGTTCCTATTTACTTACCTCCCCACAAGGGCAAAATTAGACACAATGTCAGTTTTTAATGTGGGGGAAATTAAGCTCCTTAAACAGTGGCACACTGGATTGGAACACAAATAAATATTGCCTCAGTCTAAAATGAATTCTCCTTCAATGATCGAGAACTGAAAAGACTAAGTGCAGATACTACACTTTGTTCTTGGCCAAAAGGCCAAGAATTTATTTAGGCTGGTGCATTCGTCGGAAACATTCATTTCTATATTAAATGAAAATTACATCCCTCGGAATGCACCACACCTTAGGCATAACACCAGTTGTGGAAGGGGGAAAGGTGGGGGTCTTTGTGACATTTAAAACCAGCGCCTGTCAGCATTCCCCGGTATGGGCGCCTCGGGCGATAGCAATAGACTGATCATTCTCAAAATGTGAGAAGGTAAAGACTAGGAGGGGGGACCTCCCAGAACTGTGCAGGACAAACCCACAGACCGGTGGAATCAAAGCCCGAAGACCTAGACGACACCGGTCTATATGGTGTAGTATCCATCGGAACAGATACTACACTTTGATCTTGGACAAATGACCAAGAAACAGGTATTTATTTACCTCCTCTCCAGGAGGTTAGGCACAAGGCTAGTTTTATCTTACTCCCACAAGTAAGATGTGACCCAAGGTCGGGTAAGTGGGATTTTAAAAGCCAGCGCCCGAGAAAGTGAGCACTCTGGCCATTAAAAATTGCCTGGGCAGCCCCGTCGGCATGCCCCAGTAGGGGCGCCTCAGGCAGTAAGCAATAAACATACTTCTCCCAAAGAGGGGAGGAAAAGCCTGGAAAGGTGGACCTCCTAGAACTGTACAGGACACACCCACAAACTGGCGGAATGAAGACCCCGAAGGCCAAGACGATACCAGTCTATAGGGTGTAGTATCCATCGGAACAGATACTACACTTTGATCTTGGCCAAATGACCAAGAAACAGGTATCTATCTCCCTCCCTCTCTCTCACCGCTTTAAGATGTGACAGGAGGTCGGAAGGAGGGATGGTAACCCAACGCACAAAAGATAGCACACTCTGGCCTCGCAAACAAAAACATTGCCGCAGACCCGTCGGCATTGCAGGTATAGGCGCCTCAGGCGATTGGCTATAAACTCACCCCTTTTTTTCAAAGAGAGAAGAGAAAGCCTTGAAGGGTAGACCTCCTAAGCCTACCAATAACAAATACATAAACTGACAGAGCAGCGCCAGAAGATTCCACAACGGCCAAGCCTTTGCGGACTGATCGTCGAGGATGTATCTTCGATTGGTATCAATGTATCTGTATAAAAATTCAGGCGATACAACAGGTCAATGAACAACTACTTTTATACTGGCGGGGAGCCTTTGACGGCCATCGGCACTTACAAAAATCCTCTCTCTCTTTTCAGCGTCTCGCCCACCACCATTTTAGACGCCAGACAGGAGGAATCAAATAAATAACTAGAACTAGCAGGACCGGTGTCCTGGCGTTGCCCGGTGTAATAGAGAAAATCAAGAATATCTTGCTCTCAAGGTTCATTTACTTGTTTACTTGGCCGCAATGCGTGCGTTATTTAGGGGGTGAGGCCGTTTTGATTTACAATTTATAACCGTATCGCAAATCAAGTAATTCAACTCAGAAATAAATTGACCGACAAAAAATCGTTAAGGTTGTTTTCACCCAAAATACCTAGCCTATAAAAAATGTTTATAATTTATTTATTATTTTTTTACTTTAATTTACCCCAAACAAGGAACATTGCCACTAAGACAATTAGGGGCCAGATTTATAGGGGTTTCCTAAATGGGGAGTTTGGCAGCCAGATGTTTGTTAATATTACATTTAAAATTCTGCATAGTAGTACAGTCGGGGAAACAGAGAGCAGGGAGAGGATTCTAAAGGCAAGCGCTATGAGAAAAGAAGCTATTAGAACTATAGTAGCAGGAAGACTCGACGTTGTCCGGGATTGAATTAGAATCACTAATATGTACTTTTTTTTACTATGCCCATAGCACCAAATTAATTTCTTCGTTTCTGCTGTTTCCCTCCTCATGTTTCACCCTCTAATATAGTCGGGAGAAGCTGAAATATTGGAAAACTCTCTGAATTAGTGTCTTATACATATGGTGCTAATTTCATTAAAATCGGATATACTTATTTGAAGTTTTAAGGGGGTTCTGTCCCCATGGGTCACTTAGAAGTGGCGGCACGTAGATATTCGACACATATTCGGCACATAGAAGATAAAATAGAATTTAGGGACCACCTTCACTGTCTTTCCCTTAAAATTAAAAATTTCATCAAAATAGGATATATTTGAAGTTTCAAAGGGGTTCGGTTACCATAGTTTGCTTAGGTTTAGGAAGGCACTTCGAGATTCAAAACACTTTCATTATTTTCTCCAGAAAATTTCATCCACAGGATTTAAATTTAATTAAAAAAAATAAGATATATTTGAACTTTTAATAGAGTTATGCTCTCATAGCCCTCCTTAAGGCTGCACGTAGAGATTCGGGACCACTTCCATTGTCTTCCCCGGTAAATGTTATATAAGAATACACTTTTAGTGTTTATGTAGATTCTCTAACCTTTCTTTGTGTAGGGAACACACAAACATCACACAAATACACATAGACACAGACATTGGGTTTTATATATAGAAGATTAATTCATTTTTATTTTATTTTACAGGAAATCACTATTCTTCATCATTCGTTCGATCACATGACGAAACCACAACTTAATTCTGATCATGCTGTGCGATCAAATTACATTCTCATTCAGTCATTAGTACAGTCAGGAAAACAGGGAGCAGGAAAGTAATTCCAAAGGCAAGCGGTCCGAGGAAAAAAAAGCTATGAGAACTATACGTTATTGTAAAATAAAAACAGGCATTGAAATAACAAAGAATAGAAATGAATAGTGAATTAATGAAATGTCATTTTGCAAATGTAATATGCAAATTAGTTAACCTAACGTTCCGATCGCATATACATGTCCAGTGTATTAAACTATTGTTTTTTTTTATTGTATGCAGATGGAATTAGCGTTTTAATCTCACTGTTTGTCTCCAACTTTCGGCCGTTGCTTTCTCCTGCCTTCTTAGTTGAGGTGTTGTTATTTACGCTGTTTAACATTTTTTTGCTAATGGGTATTCGCTTATCAAGGCTAAGAGTCACACGAGGATAACGATCAATGAGACGGAAATTATTGCCAGCCGAAATATGAGAAACACTTTTGGATTTCTGACATTACTCAATTGCATAAATTGATTATTACTTTTATTTTTTCGCTTTTTTAAAAACTGAGTTCACCCCAAACAAGTCAAGTTACCACGTACACGTAAGGGGCTACTGAGAGTTAGGGTTAGGGTTAGTGGGTCATCCTAAATTGGGAGCTGTGCAGCAATATGCTTGGTCACATTAGTTTCAAATTTCTACATGTCGGTACAGTCGGAGTCACAGGGATCAGGGAGGGAATTCCAAAGGTTGGCAGTTCGAAGAAAGAATCTATTGGAGTAGAAAGCTATTCGACATCTGGGGCCTCCACAGTTAAAGGATGGGATTTAGCTGATTGTCGGGTTGGTCGAGTGTATTTAGGTCGATGAGGCACCATAACAGCAAGTTTATCGGAGCACATTCCATTGAAGTACTTGTAAAATAAGCACAAGTATGCCACATTGCGGCGATGGGACAGGGCCTAGAGCTTGTTGGATAATGAGGGACCTGTGGGAGAAGTTATAATAAGTAGGAAAGCAATCCTGTGGTAATTTGTTCACAGTCGCGAAGCACTTGCAAAGAAGCACTGCCCATGGAAATTCCTCATGGCACTATACTCCCAGTTTTACTGCTGGTTTAATATCATGAAACTGGTTTAGTGTTCAGAAGAGACGGAGAACAATGTTAAGTTATCTAGACATCTGTAACAATAAAAGTCTAATTCACGGTAAGTGCTCGACTGAGCTCTAATCTCTAATAGCTCCCTGTAAATTAGTCACAGCAGTTATCACTGCAGAGAAATTTCCTTTCTTCCTCTGTGTAGCTAAAACCAAGAGGAACTTCCATGAACTGAATTTTTTTCTCATCTGTGGAACACAATTCTACAAGAATTGCCTTCCCACGAAGACAGAGCTAGAGACAATGTCGGCTTTTAATGTGAAGAAAATCCAGCTCCCAAAAAAAGGACATTCTGGATTGAGAAAAAATGAAGATCTCCTTATTCTAGAAGGATTTCTCTTTCACCGACTAAGGACAGAACAGATACTGCACTTTGATCGCATCCTAAATGCTCAAGATTGTGGTATTCAAGTCCAATGCACACAGATACTATTGACCCGTCGTATAAGGCAATTGCATTTGCCCTTTCGTTCTTCGTTTCAAATCCTCTCATAGTATTGTTCATCAGCCAAGTGACAATCTCATTAACCTTTATCCTCGAGTGGATGATGGCCTTAGTAAAGAGTCACTCATTATTATTAAAATATATTTCATAAATGAATGTTAGACGGGGCTAGTGTTCAGGAGAGAAGTAGAAGAATCATAGGTTTCTTCGCCATCCGTAACTATAGAAACCCTATTTACCTTATAACTGTCTGTAGGGTGTTTCAATATTAAATAATCCCAAAGGATTATATATGCTGTAATATATATATATATATATATATATATATAAATTTTATATGTACATACAAGTAATCCATGAACACGTATTTTCTTTTGCTCACAGCCGTCATCAGCATGGCTAACTTCAACAAAACTCGAACCTACGATATTGCTGTCTATAGTCTGGCGTTTTACCTCCGGACTATGCCGCCTTGCCTGGAAATATGTACGGTTTTTTATCAGATAAATATTTTATGTATTGTATCCAATTATTTTTTGTGATGGTAGCGCTTCTATTATTCACTTCCTAAGTGATAGAGATTAATGCAGAAGATTGCATAATTAGTCGCTCTTAATTTTATAAGACGTATTTTTCGTTAATATATATATTTCTTTATTAATGTTATACTTACATGAAAGTAATATATATATATATATATAGATCTACAATTATTTATAAATAAATATTAGTTAAAAATTAACCATATACATATGTGTTTCATGCCACCCTGCAATAATCAGTATAAGCGGAAACAATCCATGCCAGTCACGCGGTTCGAACCCCAATACGCAATTTATATTTGTCTCAGTAATTGCAGCGCGTACCGTTTTGGCTACCATGCATTGTCATCGAAATGGGAGATTAAATTCACGTCTTAATACCAAATTCACCATATATATATATATGTACAGGGTGGGCAAAAATAAGGGTCCTATTTTTAAAAATTCATAACTTTTTTATTTATTGATTTTTTTTTTTTTTTTTAGAATACGTAAAGGACCCCTTCCGAAGCAAGCATGAGCCGTATTAGCCCTAAGGAACGTACCCTCATTTAGAAAACATTATTTTTGCTTAAAAAACTCAAAACAGTGTAAAAAACAATACTTTAGTTTTTGTAAGTTTTAAGAAGTGTTTTTCGGCTAAAATTTGTTTTGTTTATTTCAAAAAATCTCGGAAGGGTCAGTCTACACACACATAAAGTTTGGTGAGTTTAACTTTTATTTTGTAGAAGTTATTCAAATTCAAGTTATTCAAATTTAAAGATAAGACCCTTATTTTGGCCCACCCTGTATGTATATATATATATATATATATATATATATATATATATATATGTGTGTCTTCTCATATGGTCCAATCAGATCATCCTTCCCTCATCCCATGTGGGTGCCTTCAAAATAAAATTTTTCTTTTCCATATCTTCATTTTCTGAAGACGTTCGCCACGAACGAAACCGGTCAAAAAATCTCTTGTTTTTGTTTTTCTTCTGCACTCTAACTTGTTTTCCGTTTGTCATTTTTTCACACACACACACACACACACACACACACACACACACACACACACACACACACACACACACATATATATATATATACATATATATATATATATATATATATATATGTATATTACCGCTTTTAATTTGTTCACTCTTGATGAAGCCCACGCAACATCTGGGCCATGCGTTGGGTTTTAGGCTATCCGCTTTTTATTTTAACTCATACCGTTAGATATATTTTATCCTTTTATTTGTCATATATATATATATATATATATATATATATATATATATATATATATATATATATATATATATATACACACACTTTGGAAAGATTTGTAGAAAGAAATCCAACAGAGTGCTCGATTATTAAAATACTATTGCTCAAAAATTTAAAGTAAGAGACAAATGTCTTTTTATATATATGTTTTGACTTGATCTTCTCTCACACCATATATATATAAATATATATATATGTATATATATATATATATATATATATATATATATATATATATATATATAATTTATGAATGATAGTTAGATAATTAATAATAATCTAACGTAATTATGAATGAAAAATAAAAACCGAAAAGTGTTTATGTTAATCCAAGTTTTCTTCTATTTTGTTATCTTGAGAAAGTCTTTGGAATTAAACAATTTTCTGTTATCTTTTTGCCTTTTTCCTTTTGTTCTTTCATTATTCTCTCCTTTCGTTCTTCATTTCATTTATTTTTATTTCTCATTATTTTTTCTTTTTCTATTTCATTTCTTATATTCTTTCTTTTTTCTTTATTTATGGTTCCCTTTTTTATTTATTTCTTTCTTTCTTTCATTCTTTTTTCATTCTTTCTTTCCTTCTTTCTTTCTTTCTTTCTTTTCTTCTTATTTCATTCTCTATCCCTCTCATAGTTTTTCTTGCCTTCTTTTCCCATCTTTTTTTATTATTATTATTCCGTCTCTATTCCTTCCTATTTTGCTTCCTTTTTTTTCTTTCTTTCCTTTGGCCTTTGTTTCTGTCTTTTTCCGGCATTTCTGAAAAAATTGTAAATTTTCTTTTTTTCACTTTTATCACTTCGTCATTTTCTTCTCCATCTTTCCCTTCATCGATTATTTCCTCTACAGTTCTTTTCTTTCATTTTTTCATTCGTTATTTCATTTTTGTATATAATTGTTTTTTTTTGTATTATTCAATTCTTGTGTTCATCCATATTTCTTTCTTTTTATGTCTTACCTTTGTTTTCTGTATTTTCTTGTTTCATTTTCTTCTTTCTCCTTTTCGTCGGTTCGTTCCGTTTTTTTAACCTTTGTTCTTTCCATGTTTATTTCCATTTCCTATGTTTTTCTTTCTGTTTTTCTTCTTTTCTTACTTCTTTGTTTAAGTCTTCATTTCTTTCACCTTTATTCTTTCCATGTTTCTTTCTATATTTTATGCCTTCCGTCATCTCTACCTTCCTTCCTTCTTTATTTATTCTTTGTTTAATTCGTTTTTTCTTCAGTTTATTCTTTCTTTCATTTATTATTTCACCTTTCAATATTTTATCCCTTCATTGTTTTATTTCTTTTCGTTATTTTATTCTTTCTTTTTGTTCATTCTTTCTTTCCTTTATTTTTTTCTTCATTTTTCCTCATTTATTATTAATTCCTTCCTTTCTTTCGCATCTAATTTTCTTTTTTTGTTTTCCTCTTCCGTGATTCTTTCCATGTTTCTTTCTATATATTATGCTTGAATTTTATATTTCTTTATTTGTTTTCTTTTATAATTCTTCTTCTTCGTTCAATCTTTTATTGCGTCATTCTTTTTGTTTCATTTCTTCTTTCTGTTGTGTTTACTTATTATTCTTTCATTAATGTCTTTCTTTCTACTGCATTTTCTTTCCGTCTATCATTCTTTATGTTTTACCTTTCTTCTTTACATGTTTTTATTTAATCTATTTTATGCTTTCATCGTTTCTTTCTTTTTTTGTTATTTTTTCATTTGATCATTCTTTATTTTCTTACATTTTTCTTCCTTCGTTCCTTTTTTATGTATTCTTTATTTCCATTCAATCCTTTCTCACAGCCGTCATTCCTTCCTTCTTTCTCTCTATCTATTTCTATTTCTTTCTTCTTTCATATTTGTCTTCCTTTTTATCATATTTCGTTTCTTTCGTTGCCTCTCTCCTTTCTTTCTTTCTTTCGTTAGTTCTTTTCGCATAATTTTCGTCTTCCTTTCCTTTCCAGCTAATCTATATTATTATCATTTAGTCATACCCCGCCATTTTGTTTTTCTTTTTCACTCAAAACTCATCATATTCATAGTTTTCAATAATTCCACCTTCATTTCGTCCCTCTATTTTCCCCTTCCGTTTGTCATTTCGTTGCACGTAAACCCACAATAATCTCTCGTTCGTTCGAAGAGCCTCCTTAATTTACCCCTCTGTTCGTATCTACCTCATTACTTACCTAGCGATCTTCCGTCTTTTTCTCTACAGCTCTGCCCCGCCATTGTTTGTAATGTTTTCACTTCAACACCCTCTTGGCGGACATCTTTTATAAAATAAACTACGACACTTTTAGAAAAAATACCTACCCATCCGTTTCTCGCCCTCCAATTTACCCGAATCTAATCCCCCTTCTTCTATTCATCCTCCTCCTTCTTTCCCCTCCTTTTTCCGTCTTCTTCTCCTCCTACTCCGCCTCCTACTCCGCCTCTAGCATTTATCTTTTGACAATCACCAAAAGAGGCGGAGGTGTTAAAAACGATGAAGGTGTTTTAAGACAGAGAGAGAGAGAGAGAGAGAGAGAGAGAGAGAGAGAGAGAGAGAGAGAGAGAGAGAGACTACAAAAACATGGCGTCTAAAGACGACATTGGCAGACGACAACGATAGCGACGCTGAAAACTTGCTTTTCTTTACTTTGTAATTTGACATTGTTCCAATGCCTCTGTACAATTATGTTCATTAAATAAAAAGGCCTCATGATCGATAGTTGCCATGGAGACAGCAAAGATTGTTAGCTTGGAAAAATATATTTGTTTCATTGTCTTTTTTTCCTTTCGCTTCGTTTCGTCTTGTTTCAAGTTTCTTTTTTTGTTATTTCCTTTTTGTTTTTTGAATTACACGTCGTTGTTTCGTCGCCTGCATTGTTTTCCTTTCATGTTTGTAGTCATTTTTATCATTCGGTTTTTGGGTGTTCTATATTTTATATTCATTTCGTTTCGTTTTATTTTTTTAATTATTCCTTTTTAAGTTTTTGTGTCTGTCATTTTCTTCTTTTTTTTTCGTTTTTCTTTTTTTTCCTTTCTGTATTTTTTCTAGGGGCGTTCGTTTTCGTTCCGTTTTTTATTTTAAGTTTCGTTTTTCTTCAAAGTCCATTTTTCTTTCTGTCTCCTTATTTTGCCGTTATTTTTTGTTGTTCTCTAACATTACTGTCCTTCTTTTCTTGCCTTTCATTTTTTCTTTCTTTCTTTCTGTTTTCTTTCTTTCTTTTCTTCCTCTTTGCCTTTGTCCCTTTCTTTTTTCCATTTTTATTCTTTCTTTCTTTCTTCTTCTGCTTACTTCATTTTCTTTCCTTCCTTTCTTCTTTGTTTCTCCGTGTCTTAGCTTACACTCTTTCTTTTCACCTTTATTTCTTGTTCATTGATTTATTTTTATTTTGTTCCCCAATGCCCTTGCTATCTTCTTTCTTTTTTTGCAAGTTTTCTTTCTTTTTCATTCTTTCCTTCTGTCTGTCTTTCTTTTCCTTCATGTTTCTCCCCTTTTTTTTTTGGTTCCCTCATTTTTATTTGTTCCTCAATTCCATTGTGTTCTTTCTTTTCGCCTTTCATTTTCTTTCTCTCTTTATTTCTTTTTCTTTTCCCCATGTATTCGCTTCCTTTACTTCCTTTATTTCTCATGTTTTCTTGTATTTCTTGTTATTAATCTTTTTTCTTTTTATTAATTATTCTTCTTTAAGTTCTTTTGTGCTTCCCATTTCCTTCTTGAAATTTTCCAGTTGAGGGTTGTTGGTTTTCGTTTATTTATTTTTCGTTTCTCTTCAACGTCCATTTTTCTTTATGTCCGCTTATCATTTCTTTATTTCTTTTTTCTGTTGGCTTTCCTTCTGTATTTCCTTTCATGTCTTTGTTTCTTTCTGTTTCAACCTGATTTCTTTGTTTCCTTTATTTTCTATTTTTATTGTTTCTTTCCATTTCTTCTTACTTCCTCTTTTCTTTATTTTTCTTTCTCTTTCCTTCATTTTTGTCTTTCTTTCTGCTTTCCTTCGTTTCCTTCTTCGTTTTGTTTTATTGTTACTTTGTGTTGGTCTGTTTCCTTTCGTTTGTTCCTCCATGATCTTGCTTTATTTCTTTGTTTTCTTTTTTGTTATTTTTTTATATATTGTTATTCTATGTTTTTGCTTCTTATCTTTCTTTCTTTCCTTTCTTTTTGCTTTTTTATTTTTCTTTCTTTCCTTTCATATTTTCATTGTTTGTTTGTTTCTGTTTTGATCCTTCATGTCCTTGTTTATTTTCGTTCTTTTTTCTTTCTTTCTTTCTTTCTTTCTTTCTTTCTTTCTTTCTTTCTTTCCTCCATATCCTCACTCTATTAGTTATTACCTTTGATTTTTCTTTCTCCTTCTTTCTTTCTTTCTTTCTTTCTTTCTGTTTTCTGTTTTCTTCAAACATGCCTATGCTTACTTTCTTTTGTTTCTTCAATTTTTCTTTACTTTTTTCTCTCTCTTTTCTTTATTCCTTCTTTTTCTTGCTTTGTTTTTATCTTTTTAAATTACTTTTTAAATTACTTTTTAAATTACGTTTTTAAATTACTTTTTAAATTACTTATTAAATTACTTTTTAAATTACTTTTTAAATCACTTATTAAATTACTTTTTAAATTACTTTTTAAATCACTTTTTAAATTACTTATTAAATTACTTTTTAAATTACTTTTTAAATTACTTATTGAATTACTTTTCTTCATTTAAAATTGGTCTTACATTTCTGTTACTACCATGAAGATAGTAAGAGGTAATATAAACTGTGACTAGCAGGGATTGTCTCCTCCCATACTGATGATTGCATGTTTAGCATGAAACATATATCCATGTAGGTTAATTTTAAAGATAGTATATATATATATATATATATATATATATTCAGTATTTAATTCTAAAAAGGCTAAATACGTGAGTAGCGCTTAGGAGATGTATACAAATATATCTATGGAAAGTAAGCTACAAAAAACGTTTCATTCCTGAAAGAGATTATTAGGCTAAATGCAATTGTTCTTATATCTAAGTATTGTTTACTCTAGCCAACTAACGAATTAGACTTGTTTGTATTCTCTCTCTCTCTCTCTCTTTCTTTCTCTCTCTTTCTCTCTCTCTTTCTCTCTTGGGCTACTATCTTCATATGGAACCATTACTAAGACCTCACAGAAATCGGAGGCTCGTCAATAATTAAATGGAAGATGTTATGAATGAGTAGAACGTTTAGATATTTAGACGACCCGTTTATATTATGCTTGAATGAGAAGTTAGAAATTTTAAATAATAATGTCTCGAAAATGTCTCGAAAATTACTAATTTGTAAAAGCTAAATAGCTACTAACTGCGGACGCATAATGAACTTCATAGTCGACGATTACCTTGAAGAGTGTCGACTGAAAGACGTCTCGGTAGTTTTATTTAATTTTCTTTACCTTTTTTGTTCTCAATACTCGTTTGGAATAGGAGAAACAAAATCCCCATAGAGAAAGAAGTAAAGTTTACGAAATGATTCATCTTTGTTTCCCTTCTCCGGTGTCTTTTTTTCCTCTTTTGTAATATAAATCATAAAAAAATCCTCATAGATAATAATGGCAGTGCGTCCAACATTATTTCACTGTTTATTAAAACTTTTGATTCTTCGTGACAAAAAAACAAACAAATAGACAAAAAGAAGAGAATATCAACACCCAATGTGAAGTCATTAGACGTAAAAAAAACGGTGCAGTTCCAGAAGAACGTTTACAATTAAAATTCTGGGACGCCCAAATTAGCATCACAAGATACATTGTATCCACGTTAAAAACTTTAAAATGCTGTTACTGGTTCCATACTTAATGTTATTTATTGTAGGTTGATAGTTAACGATAGCTTCAAGCATTTTAAAATTATTTGTAAGTATTGTTTATTTTTTTAATTAATTCTAGAATATCATATTTTCATGTTATTAAGAAAAAAATTGTCTGAAATCAATCAGCAATTATTATTTTTTAATGCTGATAAATTGAGCTTTAGTTTACCCTATGCATGGTGAGAATTTCGTTATGTTTAATAATATTTGCTTATATATATATGTATATATATATATATTCATAAATAAATATTAAATTATTTATACCTACATACGACGTCGTTTCAAGCTTATGCTCTCATCAGTGTAGGAAAGTGACAATTTCAGACGGTCATAAGGCGCAGAACAATATTTGCTTATATATATATATAACTCATTGGGTAAAACTAATTCGAGCTCCCGGCACTGGACAATGTTTACATTGAGATATCACTCACATTCAGTCAGTGTCGTATGATAGCGCTGGGGTAGAGGCGCTGACTGCCAGCTCGATAGTTGAGTTTCAATCCCGGCTTGAGGCACTAACTGGTCTAGTCGCACTGAAGAACTGTGATACAGCGAAACAGTCTGCATGTGGATGACTATATATATATATATATATATATATATATATATATAATCTTCAATTTTATATTTTACTCCCTTGTCTGAAATGATATTCCCCAGGTGAAGCGTTGTAGTAATTATTTGCTAAAAAAAGGAAAGAGAAAAAAGGTGACGAATGCTATACTTCTTCCTCTCGTTTCCGTTTGGCTATTTCATCTAATTTCATCTCCTCCATTACATTTTACACGTTTGCTTCCACAACCTTTGATTGACATTCGCTGCTTACCAATATTCGGGCTCGACTCTTGTCTTGATGTCCTGTTACTTTTCAGCCATTCCCAGTCCAAATGTCTCTCGCGTTCCCTGACACTGCTTTTATATCCCTACCCTACTTCATTCTTCCCTCCTTCCTTTTTTGTCTCATTTTGCTCCAGTCAGTCGAAGTTCTCAGAAATCAAGAGTCCCCTTCTTGGTGCTAACACTTGATCTCTATATGAGATACATAGATATTCCTGTGTTCCATTAAAGTTCTCTATGCCTGTCAAACGTTGAGTTAGTAAAAAAGTTAAGAACATTGATTTTCCTCTCTCCAATTGACCAGTTTACTATGTTATAGTATATCTTTCTTATTGTCTCTTGGTCTAACTGGATTCCAAGACAAGAATTCATCTAGTCTGGTGGAGTATCTAGCTATATGTTGTTACTCGAGGTAACATCACTAGCAAAAGATGCACTATTCCTCTTATCAGCCAGTGTATAACTGTGTCGAGGGGATCTTATTTGAGCTTCGAATACTATGTTATTTTGAATATTTAGTCAGGGTGTACTTGTACGGTGAAGTATCTTCATGCCATGTTTTCCTAACAAACTATTGTACAGAGACACGTAAGACACTCGAAGATTGTGTCTGGTAGGTAATTCGAACTCTTTAGTAGGCAATTCAAACTACCCATGACGTTCAATCTATATGTCTTTGTATGTGTTAAAAAATATAGATATATTTGATTTCCTTACCCCTGTAAGTTATTTTCAATTTATCTTGCACAACTTGAGTCGGCACTGCTTGATTCCAACGGCAAGTAGTTCAAGACGACTGGAAACAATGCCGAGATCAGCAGAGAGCACATACAGCACCTGGTATTCCAAAATACCGCTGCCTGTAAATTTCATTCTTTGCGGACTTACTACCAGACCATGGAGTGGATGGGATGTAGTGATGAAATGGTGTCATCTGAGTTAGGGTGAAAGGTGGAAGAGAGCAAACTTGTTCCAGTGATGATGGACAAAAGCCCTGCTCCAAATACACTGATTAAGATAATTCATTGCAACTGTTCAGAAGGATGCAATAACCTAAGGTGTACCTGCAGGAGGCATGGACTAGAATGTACAAGTGCATGTGGACATTGTCAAGACAGAAAATTGTGACAATATGAAAAATGATCCAGTGGAAGATGATGATGAGGAGTTAAAAGTTTTGAAAAAGCACTGTGACGTAAGTAGAACAGGGTGGATACAACAAGGGTAATGGGTAACCATTGATATTGTATAAGGGTTTATTTGGTATCACTGATAACCCTTTCATGTGAAAGATTGACCCTGAAAACTTGGGTTAAAATCCCAGATGTATTGATTTATCATGAAAACTGACCGAGTTAATACTTCACGTAAATCCACTAGACCAACTCGACAATCAGCAAAATCCCATCCATTCAGTGTGGAGATCCCCAGATGCTGGAGAGCCTTCTACTCAAGCAGTTACTTGCCTCGTGGTGCTGGCCTCTGGAACTCCCTCCCTGCCCCCTGTTCCCCCAACAGTACCGACATGCAGAGGTTTAAAACTAATGTAAACAGACATATCGCTACTCAGCCCCCAACTTAGAAGGACACCCTAAACCTTCTCCCTAATTCTCAGTAGCCCCTTACGTCTACAGTGGCGTCGTGCCTTGTTTGGGGTGAAATATCATTTTTTTTAAAATTGAAAATGACTTGTAAACTAAAAATATCATATTCGAAATTTGACACTTTCCCATACTCGAATCTTGTCCAACTTTTAGTATGTTGTAGACTAGACCCAACCTAACACAAAACAACCAGAAAACAAAATGTTACGATTTTTTGGGGTCAATCAGTATATTGACCCGTCTAGCATCTTTCTTTCTATCTCTCTCTCTTTCTTTTGATCACTTTCGCTACTTTATCCCACTCTCACTTTCTACATATCTTCATCTTTCTCTCTCTCTTTCTCACTTTCTTCATCTCTATATCTATCTTTATCTCTTTCGACATATATCTTAGCCCCTCTTTCTCTCTCTCTCATATATATATATATATATATATATATATATATATATATATATATATATATATCTTCAGCTCTATATCCATACTTTACACGTTCTCTCTCTCTATTTCCACTCTTTTTCTACCTGTTTCACTTTCTTCATCTCTGTGTCCATCTCTTAACCCTTTCTCCTTCTCTATCTTCATCTCTCTCCTCCCATCTGTTTCGTTCTCCTACCATCCCCTTCTTCTTCACTTTTACGTTTTACTCTCTTTCTTTCTCTTTCTTTATTTCCCTCTCTCTCTCTCTCCCTGTTCTTGTTTCACTCTCACTCTTCTTTCATACACCCTTTTCTCTCTTTTCTAAAACCTAATCGTTCCATAGTCTTCTGACCAGACTTGGCTATCAATTGTCTCTCACGGTCCAATGAGTCTTTCCCAAGATCATCTAACAGATCCAGTTCTCTACCCAATGTCCACTTCTGGTCAACCGGTCGGATCGATTCTGGAAAGACTTCGTTTAAGGAATCAGTTTCACCACAAAGCTGTAACACTTTTCTGTTTCCCTTCTTCGCTTCAATCACGTTGAAATCGATTATCTGAACATCGACCATTACTTTGTGATTGATTTATTCGGTTCGCTAATGAAGATTCGATCTGGCTTCATATATTTGAAAACATCGATTTGGTTACTAGAAGAAAAACATGAAACTGTCCGACCAAAATTCTTAATAAACAAGCATTTCAGATTTACTCAATATGCCTTTCCATTCTTAATAAACAAGCATTTCAGATGTACTCAATATGCATTTCCATTCTGTCATCTACTCTATACAATTAAGTCAGTCGGATTTTCAAAGTCAGACCCAAATAGCAGTTTGTTTATTTTACGCTATATCAACTCTCTTTTCGGGTTATTTAATGCTGAATCACACTACTTATTTGTTTTACGGCATATCAACTTTTTTCGAAGTTTTTAATGCAGCATCACACTACCATTTTTATACTAATGAGTCACCGTTTACCAAAGTTTAAAGCCACTCAAGGATAAGGGTTAATGAGTTTGTCAGTTTGATGACGAACAACATCATGAGAAGATTGATAAAAAACAGATGGAATAGACGAAATTTGACTACTTAAGAGGACAGCTTGACAAGTATTTGCTAACATTGGAATTGAAGACAACAATGTTGTAGTCTGTGGGGAAGCAGTACCGTAGAAACTTTGTTTATGAAAATTTGGTTTGGTTTTATGTACACGGGGGAAGAAAAGGAAAGTCTTTTTGGGTGGTGGAACGAAGAAGAGTTCTTTTATGTGAAGGTTTTACAGGGGAACACCAGATATTAGAGCTCAGCCGAGCACCTGCCATGGAAATGACGATAGAGCAGAGAAAGACTGTGGAGAACCTACTCAGATGTGGCAGCAGTACTCCATCTAAGGACGCATCTGATTCTTATACATGTAGACGATTGCATCAGGAGCCAGGTACTTTCTGGAGCGATAGAATGATCCAACACTTTTTCTAGCTACCTTTGTAACAGTTTTTATGTAAGTCATCCATTTCAGGTCTGCAGTGAAAGTCAGTTTTAAGAGCTTATCAAAGCAAATGATCCCAAAGAAGGGTGTCATTCATTTCAACTGAGACAGTACTCCAGCTTAGGACAAAACGAGGATCCGAGCGTTGGTGGTTAAATGAGAGAAACTTGATTTAAGAGGTGTTGTAAGTAACAGGAAACTTTTCCCCCATTGCACTACATACTCCAGGTCGAAAAAGGGAAGATCAGAAAGATTTCGACCAACAATGCTTTTCAACGTCCTGCCATAGACAGTTGTATCGTCTGCATAGATTTTGAATGACCTCAGAATATAAGTTTTAAAATTATTTATGAAAATAATGAAGAAGGGTTGGTCCAAGATTGCTTCTTGGGGCACGCCGGTTGATTATATGTACTTCATACTCTAGCCTATTAACAGCTACATTTAGAGACCTATCAGAATGAAAGGAGTTCATTGGTTCAATAAACATTTCCAGATATTCCATAGCTACAAAGCCTGTGAAGCAACACCTTGTGCTAAAGCCTATAAAAAACATTTGATATGTCTAGGGCTATCGCACTACAATTCCCTTATCGATAGATCCACTAACTGTGTGATATTACAGTCATCACGTCTGTGTTGATCTTGCAGGACGAAATTCATATTGCTTGTAGTAAGTAGAATATTTCTGCTGAGGTAGTTGATAACGTTTTCATTTATTGCAGATTGAAACAGCTTACTCACGGCGCACAGGAAACTGATCGGTCTGTACTGAGATGGAGATTACCGATCTATAGTAATTTTAAATACTAGTCAGACTGACAAAGCTTATTAAAGAGACGAATGGCATTACTCTTCGAAGCAACGATTGAACAGGTTTGTAAGGATAGAAACTAGTTCCGCTGTAGATTCTTAAGCATAATGACTCGAATGTTTCTAGGACCAGTTGCCCTTCATGCATCAATATTCTTGATACGTTTAGCAACACCCTATTCTCGCTTGGAGTATTTTCAGTCGTAGAGAGAAGTTTTGAGAGTAGGTGGTCCTGATGGCATGAGGTGGAATTTGATGTAAAGCTCTTAGCAAAAATGTCGACTTTATCATGTGTTGAGTAGATCATACCTGGTCAATTAATGATAATTGAAATAGATGTCTGATATCTGTTCAGGACCTATATTGTTATTAAGTAAAACTCTAAATGCCAGTTATTAACAACTCAGATATATCTGGAGCGATACAGGACATATTTTTCCGAAAATCGACTGCAGAGGAAAGTCAGATATAAAAAATTATGGCGTTGTGCAAATCAGCCCTTGAGTATCGATACACTCTGTGATGGAAAGTGACATCTGAACCTAGATTTGATCTTATTTTAGACAACTGAGTAATTTGAGGATCCAAGAGGAAATAAAATAGTAGATGTGCACTGTTCAATGCAAGTTGTCACAAAAGATAATGAAAGCTTGAAAAATGTCCACCAGCATCGGGTACGTGAATGTGTTTGTCTATAATCTGAGTCAGCAAGAGAAAAATCATGACAAAAACTTTCTTCGTGATCAGTCTTTTTAGGGTGTACTAGCCATTGTATATTGTGGTCAGTAAAGTCACCACAGACGTAAATACACTAGACCAACTTGACAATCAGCTAAACTCCATCCATTCACTGTGGAGGTCCCCAGATGCTGGAGACCATTCTACTCCAATAGCTTCTTTCCTCGTGCTACCGGCCTCTAGAACTCCCTCTCTGCTCCCTGTTTCCCCGACAGTACCGACATGCAGAGTTTTAAAACTAATGTAAACAGACATCTCGCTGAACAGCTCCCAACTTAGGATGACACGCTAAACATACTCCTTAATTCTCAGTAACCCCTTACATTTACACTGGTGGCCTGCCTTGATTGGGTGAAATATGTTTAACACAATGTTAGCAGAAGGATATATAGACGGGATCGTGTTAATCTTTTCAGACATTCGCTCAATAATAGTAACTCCATCGTTCTGGGGACAATCAACTTATAGTAGAGCCGTGACTCGTTGGGTCAACGTTGATGCATTGTAGATTAGTGTATGCATTTAGTGCTCTCAAACGATTGTGATGGTGAATAGAGCGATAATTTAAAAGTACATTGATTTTATTAATAGTTTGTTGAACATGTATACAAAATTCTTATTTATCATATTTTTATTTGTTTCTCATTATAAACATGGGCTTTAACATTTTGTTGTAATCGGCTTTGTTACGGTACCGCAATGCCTGGCTACACAAAGAACTTGGGATGTTGTAGAGACATTGGCCCTTAGAATTTCTGGTCAGTCGCGTGTAAAAAGGCAACTTGCTGTTAAAACCTGTCTCAAATCTTCTGAATTCTTCCTACTCCTTTTTTCAGGAACTACTCATGCCCTTTCTTTAGATGCATGAATAAATGCTATAATATTCCAATGTGACAACTTCTCTCTCTCTCTCTCTCTCTCTCTCTCTCTCTCTCTCTCTCTCTGGGTTGTGAGGAAACTAATTCTATTTTTCTTGTTCCAGTGTGGAAGAAGTAAGATTTATTTCCCCAAGTTTCCAGCAGGAGCCAGATTTTCAGAAATTTTCCCTACATCCTGAATAACCGATAAACTCTATGAACATGTGTCCCGTTTTTCTTTCATGAACGGCATCTTTTATCAACGATTTTATCTCTGCTTTCACTAACCAAAAGTCTGTTGCTTTTGTAGACTTATTATAAGCACAATATCGACATACATTCAATTATACACTTTCGTGTGCCTATATAAAAATACTCAACACATGACTTTCTAAGAACGAGTTCTATTTCTGTCACCGAAATACCACATTTACTTATTGCCCTTGTTTACCTGTAGACCATCGTTCCACAAATATAAACGTGCCTTCTGCATATTTATCTTTATTTTGTTGTGTTTGTTTTCATTCTTTGCCATTGAAATTAATTTTGAATAAAAACACATGAATAAATAAAAAAATTAGAAAATACAGTTTTGAACATTTTTTTTAATATCTTGTTTTTTGTTGGCGGCATAACGACGAATTATATGCATTCCCTTATATATTGAAAGATTGAAAGTACAGGTTGGTTGTGGTTTTTGACGACAGAGAAAATTAGAAGATCGGACGAAAGGTATGGTTATGGATTGATTTTTTTTTATCATTCGAATGCACATAATATATATATATATATATATATATATATATATATATATATATATATATATATATATAATTATTAATTACAATATATGTATTAGCATATACTATCAGTGCCCTTTTACTTTGCAGTCTCCTTAAAAGATTCACCTCGATGATTGTCAATCAGTAACAACAGAGCAAATATAAGTCAGGTTCATTTTAGATTCCAATAACCATGGTTTTATTTTATTATTTTTATTTTTATTGTTTCACATTTTCAAAAACATAACATTTTTGTAAGATATATTCTTTTACGGTCCGTTTCATTTGTCGTGAGTCAAACAACATTTTATGCAAATATCGTCTCTGCAACACTACAAAATCATCAGAAAAATTAACAAAGCGTAAAAAGTTCTTTGATTAAAGTGTTTTATTAAAATAATAAAATAAAAACATGGTTATTGGAATATAAAATTAACCTGACTTATATATATATATATATATATATATATATATATATATATATATATATATATATATATATATATATATAAGAAATTAAAGTTGAGCACTCTCGGGGATGTTAAAAATAGACTGTCAAAAAGCTCTAATGCAAAGTTCCGAATACGTTCATCGAACACTCTCGACTAGTCTTCTATCTGTGCCCGTTTCTAGGTACATATAGATCTTAATTTCCCTAAAATTACGTGACAGTTTCTGTTGGCCGAGTGGATATGGCGACTGCTTGCAGATTCTAGTCTGAAATTGTTACTCTCCTGCACTGATGAGAGAAATAAGTTGTAAACGCTAGCGTCTGTAGGTATTAATAATTTAATATTTACTCATTAAATAGTATATATATATATATATATATATATATATATATATATATGTGTGTGTGTGTGTGTGTGTGTGTGTGTGTGTATACGTTTGTGTGTGCCTGTGTCTTTATTATCTGCCTTTGAGAGAAACAAATGTTAAACAATATAATAAATAAATCTTTAACTCACTGGCTTAGTTATTAGCCGCCGTCCGGTGTTTGGTTGGACATTTAGAAGCAGGTATTAACATATTGTCTTTAATACGCGCATCTAAATTAATCTACAAACGAATCGTATACGAAACATGTGCGCAGTTACAGCACAAAATGCTCCAACGCCGGCCGATATGGCATAAAAATCCAACAACCCAATAACATGTGACCTGTTGCACTCTTCAATACGTTCACGCGAGGGACTGACCTCCAATAACATCAAAAACACATTTCCCTGCTAAAAATAAAACTCCACGTCCAAGTACCAAAGTGAAAAGCTGTCAATGGAGTCCTCGGAAATTTCTGCAAGAATCCAGTGTGTATTTTTGTCGAAGAGACGCAATTAATAAGTCCGAATGATTTAAGATCCGAATCAGTTTAAAATCATTCTTGTTTATTCTTATTCTTTTGTGCTTGCAGAGAACCACATCCGTAACAGCTTTCACTCAATGCATATCATACTATTAGTCGCTAGAAAAATAATGGCCGATTTCAGAAACATACATTTTGTTATGAAATATTGTTCACCTTTCCAATAAATGATGTGAAACTGTTTCACTGCTGACAGCAAGTGTCTGAGACATTTTTCTGGCGCCTTGACGTGGATTTTGCTCAACAAGTGCTTGCAATTGTTCATTGTCAAGATTACACGGCCGCTCTTTTCATTCTTCATCTTCAAGGCTCTCATCTCCACTACAGAATTTCTGGAACCACTTTCGTACTGTCCGATCGCTTGTGGACTCATCTCCCACCGCTCTATTGATATTGGAAGACTTTTTGGAAGTATTGTGCCCAAGTGTGAACCCATGAAACATAAGAAGGCGAAGGTAGTGCTCAGCATGTTCATTATCTATAGTTCAAAAATACTTTATATCGGAAAATAGGTAAAAAAATTATTATATATGTATAGAAATTAGCAGAAATAAACTACAAATTCTTTTTTAAAGGTAACGCTTCAGGCGGCCATTATTTTTGTAACGATCTAATAACTTGTGTATGATTGAAGATAATATGAAATTATACTGCCTGTATATTAACCTAACACACTTTCAAATTACCAGACTTTTTAGTGTAATACATCTTTCTTCGTATTCCCAATCGGTCATCCCTTCTCGTCTCATTCCCCCCCTCCTATCTAATATATTTAGTGTGCAAATAACCAACCAAGCAATATTATCAAAATTGTATTATAATACTAGCTGCCCCCCTATCCCCCGAAGAGGTTTACACGTTCGTCTAGTTGAAGACCTGTAGCCCGTCGGTCGTCTAGATAAAGGATCTATTCAGTCGTTCTCCTATTTGATTAATGACGTCATCATTTGTGGTATCATCTGCTGTGTTCAGTTATTCCCATCAGTGTTTTAATCGATGATGTCACCTTTAGTGACGTTATCATTTTTTGACGGCACTAATTGTGCACAGTAACAAACAAACAATATGAAAAGATAATCAACAAGCAAGGTTCACACAGTTTTAGTAGTACATTTCTAGTTCTTTGTGTGTATAGGGTTAGGGTTAGCGTTCGGGTTAGTTTTAGTGTTAGGGTTAGGGTTAGTGTTAGGGTTAGGGTTAGGGTTAGGGTTAAGATTAGAGGTAAGGTTAGGGTTAGCGTTAGGGTTAGGGTTAGGGTTAGGGTTAGGGTTAGTGTTAGCGTTAGGGTTAGTGTTAGGGTTAGGGTAAGGGTTAGAGGTAAGGCTAGGGTTAGGGTTAGGGTTAGCGTTAGGGTTAGTGTTAGGGTTAGGGTTAGGGTTAGGGTTAGGGTTGGCGTTAGGGTTAGGGTTAGGTTTAGGGTTAGGGTTAGGGTTAGGGTTAGAGTTACGGTTAGGGTTAGAGATAGGGTAAGGGCTAGGGTTTGAATTAGGGTAAGGGTTTGTGTTAGTGTTAGGGTAAGTATTCGGGTTAGGATTAGGGTTAGTGTTAGTGTTAGTGTTAGTGTTAGTGTTAGTGTTAGTGTTAGGGTTAGTGTTAGGGTTAGAGTTAGGGTTAGAGTTAGGGTTAGAGTTAGGGTTACGGTTAGAGTTAGGGTAAGAGCTAGGGTTAGGATCATGGTAAGGGTTAGTGTTAGGGTTAGGGTTAGTGTTCGGTTAAGATTAGAGTAAGGGTTAGTGTTAAGGTTAGGGTTAGCGTTCGAGTTAGGATTAGGGTTAGGCTTAGTGTTAGGGTTACTAATACAGACAAAACAAGACAATTTAGAATAATTGCATTGATCTTTTACTCTTTGTTCATTCTTCGAACGCGGATTACTATTTTCAAACTTTAAATATTGATCAATAAAATATACTACTTTGTCACATGTTGCGTTCTCAGCCTTGTGTCATACATGCAAAAAAAGAACAAGTTGTCCTAATCGTTACAGAAACATTACAGTTCACGAATTGCATTTACACCGGTGTAACTGCACGTTATCCCTGTAGACACCGCTTAGTGATCCTGCCAGACTGAGGACTTGTCCTCCTGAAATCTGAGCTCCTTATTTCTACTTTCAGAAATTCTAACTACAAACTCGCATCCTCCTTCAAAGAACAGTTAATATAAGTTAGGTACATAACAATTAGTTTCCATCGTTCTTTCTAGAACTAGGTACTCATAAGAGGGACCACATGGGGGTTGTCAACATTCATAATAAAAGTAATACTATGGAATCGACTAGATTCGAACTTGGCACGTCCTCGTCATCCATCCGCCTCACCACGGCCGCTTTCGAGAAGACATAACGGATTCAAGTTAGTAAAGTTTTGTGAAATTCTTTTCGAAACTGCCAGTTGTTTTGGAAGCACAATCTTATTTTGGTCAATATTTATATTGAATTTCACTTTTCTAAGAATCTGAAGATATTGTGTTTCACACGAGAAATTTCGCGGCAAAAATCTGCCGCCGGCGAAACGGGGACATTTTGTGCGTTTCAAGTGACATTAAATTCGCATTTCACCATTAATAAGTGAGTCAGGAAGTAAGTTTCCATCGAGATGGAACAGATATTTGGGAATAATTTGTTTTAAGACAAAAGTACATTGAATAAAGTGAATTGTCGAGAAAAGTGTTTCAAAGTTTCAGATTAAAGAAAAGAGACATAGTGATGAATACCGAGAGAAAGAGAGAGGGGAGAGAGGGGAAAATAGGAGATGAGGAGGGAGAAAGAAGTCATCAAAATGAAAAAGTGAAAGGCGGAAGAGATGTCGATTAGAGATAAATTATATCGATAACATAGTTATCCACGGGTACGTGTTTCGCCTTTAATGCATCTGACTACACGGCCCCTGTTGTGGAGGTTTGGAATTCTGACATAGTCAACCCCGCTGATGAGCTGAAATAACAGCGAAACACGTGCCCGTGGATAACAACTTCATCTATAAAAATATATATATATATATATATATATATTAATTATTCTATATATTAATACGAGAGCGTGTGTGTTTTTGTGTCACGCTTACATAAAAAACTCTGCGCATGCGTTCCGCACCTAGATTTTAAAAAACATTGATGTCACCTAATGTTCGTAATACTTTCAAGTATTTCCTTTTGGCGCAACGGTGGCCGAGTCGATATGGCGACTGCTTGCAGATTCTCGGCTGACTCTGTAAACTAGGTTCGCGCCTCCCGACCGTCTGAAGTAGATAATTTCTTGCACTGATGGGAGCAGTAGGCTTAAAACGCTAGCGTCTGTAGGTGTGTATATATATATATATATATATATATATATATATATATATGCTTCGGAATTTTTTAGATGAAGGTTGATAATTCGTAGAATTTGGTATATTCGTACTACTGTTCTCATCTTGGGATCCGCTGGTTCGACAAAGTACACCTGAAGAAGGTCGAAGGTTACAGCGGTCGAAACGTCGTGATAAAAGCACCCCAGATGAGAACAGTAGTCCGTATATACCAAATTCTACGATATATATATATATATATATATATATATATATATATATATATATATAGATGAAACTGAAAAAAAACCACAAGTTTATTTTATTTATATATTCATTTACGTTTCGTTGTTATATCAATACTTTTTCGAGGTGATTGATTTGAAGAAGTTATTTCTTCATACAAGTACAATATTTGAAAATATTTGGCCATATATATCTATACGTCTCTCAAAAAAGGGGGCGACATAATATATGTCAGTGAGTTAACTCTCGCTCTCTGGAGCATTTAGGTGAGTGAATAACATTAGTTTACATAAAACTGATATTATAGAAAAAAGAAAAGTAATTATAACAAGTTCAGGGTAATCTCCTTAACTAATGTACGGATTATTGCGAATTTTGGAATATGTATTCTAGACAACACAGTAAGTAACATGGACACGTTATTATTTGTGTGTAAACTTTAAAATTTAGTGGTCGATAAATATAATCTTTCTTTTTTTTATTTAACTTTTACGAATTTTGGAGTATATATTCTCGGCAACCATAGGAGTAACATACACACATGTTTTATTTTGGAAACTTTACAATTTAGAGGCGTGCATCCCCTAGAACTTTGAAACAAAGTTAGATACATGACATTTTAATAGATAAAATAATTGATCAACTTTTGAGTTATATTAAGGTATACATTTTTATAAGAATGTGTGCGCGCGCCTGAGCGTCAATAATATGTATGCGTTTGATAAAATCCTAAACTATTGAACTGATCATTATTAATTTTGGAATATGTATTTCAGACAACGGGGTGAGAAAAGTGGCCACATTATATTTTTATAAACTTTAATATTAATGGGGTGACACCGAAACAGTATCATGACCCTCAAATAAAGAAAAAAGATTAAAATTTAGAACTATTGCTATCTTTATTGCATATATCTTCCTGGCAGAAGTATTCTACTCGCATATATATATATATATATATATATATATATATATATATATATATATATATATATATATATATATATATATATATATGCCTTTGAAAATGATTGCGGAAAACTCTCTAGAGCTCTTTCGACTATCATCACGTCAGGAGAAACCGATAGTATAATCAATCAAATATATCAACGAGAATGAAGAGCAAGTGGGGAAACAATTGAAGTGCCAGCGAATACTAAAACACGATTAAAAGGAATTTAATTTAATAGTCGTTTAAAATGGCACAGCGTGGGATAAAAACAAAACACAAACACAGGGATGGGTTCAAAGTTCACCAAAGAGATTTAGCGCTTTCACAAACAGTTTACGTAGAGCGACGGAGACAGATTCCAACATTTTAAAATGGTTTTTGGAATCCGCCCTATGAAGCATCTCAAAACGCTCCAATTAATAGTTACTGGCACAGCATGGATTTTCAACCAAACGCTGGCCAATAGCAGAGTCTAAAATCGCAGAGAAAGGATGGCAAAGGGATCCTGTTCATTCCTGTCTAATCCTGAATGGAAGATGCTGGTTTATACGGGTCTGCAAATGCAAGGAAGTACGTCCAATATAGCCAGCATCGCACTGGCATTGAAAACGGTAAACAACATTACTATAATAGATAAAGGACACACTATCCTTACAAAAATAAAGGAAAGCAGGTCCTGTAGAAAAAACCAAGCGCAGGGAAACAGATAATAGATAATGCTTCCAACAATCTGCTTAACCAATATTTTACTATTTCCCCCAATCTAGGGTAATTTAAAATAAATAAGATATTTAAAAAGACAACATATTTTAGGGGATTTGAAATCAACAACCTTTTTATTTATACAATCATTAATAAGGTCTTCTGGAAATCATTATTAATAAATATTTCCCTGATTCTATTAAGTTAAGAATCCACTCTGCTGGGAGAACAGATCATAGGGGTTCTATGTACCAAATTATAAATAAGACTAATCTTTCTAGACCTTGGTACAAAAGAAAACCAGTTAACAAACTTGCCCGGAAAAGTAGGTTTCCTGTAAATGGAAGTGAGAAAACCACCTCTTGAACGTTCCACAAGGACATCCAAGAAGGGAAGACAGCTAAGGTAGGAGCTAATGGACTCCCCATTGAGACCCTGTCGACCTAACCGTACATAACACCAGGAAAGCTAAACTCCATTGATTTTGTACAGAGAAATATTAATTCAACAAGTATCTCTTTTCAAAAATAAGGAGCTGTCAGGCGACCACATAGAGTGCGTCAGTACAGATATGTAAAGTCCCATCTAATGGTATACTGGTAAAGAAACTGGAGACATCAAAGGAACATATAAAGCATGTTTCAGAACTCGAATCTAAACCACGTACACGGTCAACAAACCGATAGGAATCAGGTATTCAATGCGTAGTGTATAACTTACGCACAGGTTGTAAAATTTCTAAAAGGCACTGAGCCAAAGAATGTTGGGCAGACCCTATCATAGATTATATGGGTCTTGTGCATTTTCGGAAGACCATATAGTCGTGGAAGACTTAACCCAGAGGGGTTAATCCCGTGATAGACTTCCTTAGAAAATAGGTTCTTTTTAAATTGTGCAAGTAAACGTTTCTGAATTTTGAGATGATAGTCGAAAGAGCTCTAGAGAGTTTTCCGCAAATACTTTTCAAAAGCATATATAAATTGTGTACCTCCAAACATCTGTTTAAGTATATATATATATATATATATATATATATATATATATATATATATATATATATATATATATATATATATATAATATTAATACATACAGACGCTAGCGTTTCAAGCTTATTGCTTTCATCAATGCAGGAAAGTAACAATTTCACAGAGTCAGCCTAGAATCTGCAAGCAGTCGCCATATCCACTCGGCCAACAGAAACTGTCACGTAATTAAGAGAAATTAAGATCTATATGTACCTAGAAGATATATATATATATATATATATATATATATATATATATATATATATATATATGTGTGTGTGTGTATATTATTTAATGTATATGCATATAAAACATTTAAAAGTTATTTAATATATTGCATATATATTTCCAATATTTACTTCAACAGTGCTCAATGCTTTTATAGAGCTTAGTAGGAGTACACAAATATTTTTTATGGTAAGTAAGCTACACAGAAACGGTTTATGTTTTATTCCCGAATATATTCTCCTAATATATATATATATATATATATATATATATATATATATATATATATAGTCATCCACTGATAGCTGTTTCGTCTTTTGAAGACTCATCAGTGTGACAAGATATAGCGCAGCAACTATGTAATTTGAACCGTGAACTTTTGTTACTGTTGAACCGTGTATCTCGACGTTCTACTCTCGAAGCTAACGAACTTGGTAACTTGCTAACGTAACAAGTTATATTTTAAACAGTTTTTATTCACTAGACAATTTGATTACTTTTACGGAAGAATCTTGCTTTATGCTTCAGTCATCTCCTCCAAGATGAGAACAGTAGTCGGGATCATCCAAATAATACAACGCATTAATCCTCATGTAAAAAATAACGTTTAAGACTGCTGTTATGAAAAAGAAGAAATAGAAGACAACAGAAACGAGAGAGAAGAGGAGTGCAAACGAATTGCCGCGTCATCGTTGTCCATTTATTTTCATTCTCTTCAGGGATTATTATCAATTTATTTTTTTAATTGAACTCATGGATAGGGTCATTATACTAGTTAAATTCAAGTAAATATACAAAAACAAACCATTAAAGGGAAAGTCCGTTCCCGAGAGTGAAACGTTCAAACTCCTAGATCTAACATTCATAGTCAACATGATATGGAATAAATACATAGGAGATACTGCCAAGTCTGCTGCAAAAAAGGTGGGCTCCCGCTACCAGGTTAGAAAACTTCTCACACCTGCCAGTATCATATACCACTATAGAACCACAATTCACCCACGGATGCAGTATTTTTGCCACATCTAGAATGGTGCACCAACAACTAGTCTTTCTCTCTCTCTCCCTCTCTCTCTCTCTTTCTCTCTCTCTCTTTCTCTCTCTTTCTCTCTCTCTCTTTCTCTCTCTCTCTCTTTCTCTCTCTCTCTCTTTTTTTCTCTCTCTCTCTCTTTTTTTTTCTCTCTCTCTCTTTCTCTCCCCCTCTCAAATAGGGTGCAAAAAAGAGTCTCTAACTTAACCGGTCTCGCACTATCTACCAAGTTTAATCGCAGCAATTTTGCATCCCTGTGCCCGTTTTCCAAGTACTTCCACGGAATTTACTCCAGCAACCTTACTACATTTGTGACTCTCCTAACGTAAATATTCCCGAGAACCCCGACAAGCAACAACATCCAACTATTTCACTGTAGAGCTGCCGAGAAGCGGAAAAACTTTCTATTCAAATAGCTCATTTCCTTAAA
>OY744515.1:116146320-116148820 GCA_963556195.1 Sepiola atlantica
TGCTCTTGAAAAGTGGTGTGGATATGGACTGATTAAGGTATTTATTCCTATTTTTTAATTTTATTTATATTTATGAGGAGTGATAATTGGGAGAATTTTCTGGAGTGGAAGTCGGTATTTAGTGTAGCAATTATGGGGTTATGTATTAGGCAGAGAGGGGTGTTGCTAGGCCTTTATGTGTATCGGTAAGTCCAATTTATAAGTAGTGCTTGCATCCTTTAAAGATTTCATCTCTAATATTCAAACAGACTGTATTTGCCCTGTTTTTGTATCTGAAGGTGTTTCTGTGTGCATACAATCTTTGCTTGAAGCTTCCATGCGCCATGCCTATATATTTTCTGCTCTGCCGCTAGTCTGGTTTGTGACGGTGGCTTCATATACGAAGGAATCGATTTTGCAAATCCCCTCTAGGGGGCAATCATCTTTGTCCTGGCATGAGCAGCCTGCATTTACTATTTCTTTGGGCTCTGCATAAATGATTTTTCTTATGGATGGGGCAGTGGAGTAGCTAACCTTAATAGAATTTCTGTTAAAAAGTTGATGCAGGTTGTGTGAGGGGAAGCGTTTGTCAAGTAAGTTGAGGAAAAGATGGCCTACCCTGGTTTTGGTATTGGTAGGAAAGAGTGGGGAAAATCAGATCACCGACCTCCTTCTATTGCGGGTCCCCCGTGATTGGTCTAGGGTGGAGAATCTTGCTTTATTGCTGTCTAATAACTGGATCGATAACATTCAAATCTGATGTATTTATATTTTAATTTTCAAATGGGAGGCGTGCCTACTTTATGCAATTAACATCCTTTATATTACTCAAAATAAACTGAAATTTAATGAATATTTATTGATTGATGTCTAATCTCTCGTGTTCAAATTTCACAAATATAATAGATATCTGAATTCTCACAAAAGAGCTTCCATAACTTGTTACCGCTTTTGCATAAAATAAAATTAAACTACATATAGGCGTCATTTGGACCCCTTACGCCTGGCAGCTATGTTTTAAAATTCATAGAGATCGGTTAATTAGTTTAGGAATGGATCCTGTACCTACAAATATATAAATATATAAACATAATGTATGTAAGGGAGTTAACTCTCGATGAAGAACTTAGGTAAGGCATCACCATTAGCTTCAATAAAGCTGAAATTATTGCCAACAAAACAAGAAATAACTAAAACATTTATAAGCGATAAAACCATAACGTATTTCAGACGGGACCTTCGTAGCTTAACAATAAAGCACACGACTGCCGTCCCTATGGTCGAGGTTTAAGATCCTGCCAAAGGCTGCCACGCTGATGAGCCACAGTAATGACGAAACACGTATCCGTGGATATCTATAAATATCTATACAAAAACTAGATATAGAGAAGGTGTGAGAGAGAGTATATATATGGCCATCGTATTTTTTTTAAGACAGTGGACGTTTTACGGACTATACGAATTATCTTAGCACCGCTTAACCTAAACTGAATCTGTCTCGAACGTCTGATCCTGAAACTATATGTACTATAACGACAGATCGAATACAAACAAGCCGCGCATGTGTGGTCCCCCTCGGTATGTGACTCGATGTAGCGAGTGTAAAATGCAATAAATTTGGGCAATTTGGGACATTTTTGACCCCCATTGTACACCCTGAGGGCGCGAACCAGAATTTTTCTGAGGTCAAGGATGCTCATTTTATATTCAGAACAATTGCCTTTACATTTTGGCCAAGTTTCAGAAAAATTGAATGGATGGATCAAACGTTATGGGAGAAAAGGGTAATTTTTGCCCATTTGGGGGGCTTTTTACCCCCTGGGGGCGCGAACCAAATTTTTTCCAAGGTCAGCGATACTTATTTTCTATTAGGAATAATTGTCTCCATATGTTGGCCCAGTTTCAGAGAAATTGAATGGATGGATGAAAAGTTATGGGGCAAAAAATGTCATTTTTGCCATTTTAGGGGCCTTTTTCAAAAATCGTAGAATGTCACTTTCTAACCTGACAAAAGTTATAACTTCATGCAAAATTTCAGAGAAATTCAATGGATGGTTGCGGAGAAAAATCCGGACGGACGGACGAACGGAAATACCTCAAAACATAAGTCCCCTGATTTTATTAATCGGGGGACCAATTACATTGAACATTGAAGGCCTAAAAGGCGTATACAGTGGCGGAAGCGGACAGTTAGTATTGTTTCGACGTTTGAGCTCCCTTGCTTTGTGTGTCTTGAACATCTTATCCGTCACGGACTAGCCTAAAAACAGAAAGAAAAAAATCGAAAATAACATTTGTTAATCAACAGGCATACATACTCAGCGCTCCATACTCGGCAGGTGCATTCGACCGACAACTGTCAGCTTAGTAAGCCCGCAATATTTGAACCTTGTATTGATTTACTCCTCTCCAGGAGTTAGGCACAAGGCCAGTTTTTATCTTACTCACACAAGTAAGATGTGACCCAAGGTCGGGTCGGGAAAGTGGGGTTTAAAAATTGCCTGGACAGCCCTGTCGGCAT
>OY744515.1:116151320-116218820 GCA_963556195.1 Sepiola atlantica
ATATATATATATATCATTTGTTACAGAAAATCAGTACAAAATAAGTACCATCGGTTTCAAGCTCAGAAGGTGTTTACCTCCCGGATATCTTCAGCTTTGACCTAGTAAAGTAAATGGATTGTCTCGTATGACTCACATTTTGATACGTTATTTGCTTTAAAGTGTTCAATTAGAATCATCTAAATTGTGTGCTAGGGAAAGATATGTGAGATTAAAAAGCTTAAGTCTAAAAGATAGGGAGATGAAATATAAAAGTTAAAAGTTAAAATCTAAAAATATTTTTACAAATCCCGTGAGTCAGTCTTTGTTATATATATATATATATATATATATATATATATATATATATATATATATGAATTTAAAGAGAATAAACTAAACACATAAATTATTTCGATCTAGATGGATCTCATCAGACGCGTAAACAACCACATTTCGGAACTGACAGCCCTTATGTGTGTTTAGTTTATTTCCTTTAAATTTACCCCTGCTCTGTTTATAAGGACATTGAGCTCTCTTACTCGGATTCCCATCGAAAGCATTGAACTCTGCACACACATTTTAAATATACATATATATATATATATATATATATATATATATATATATATATATATATATGAAAAATATTTGTTGTTGTTTATTATCTACGGACGTATACGTTTCGTCTCTTTTCAATCAAGACTCTTCAGCGTAGAAGTATAACTATTCACTACTGGTCACACGATTCGAAACCCTGGATTATAAGTATTTTTCAACTTCAATCCAACGTCTTAAACCTCGCGGCCAATATTTAAACAGCTGATAAACTGTGGTAGTTTAAATACATTTAAAGCGGCGATGGCGACACAGGCATTCTACTTATATTAAGGAATGATGCATTATAAAGCAAATGACGTCACGCTGTATTTGCACTACTACTAAAGTGCTCTACTAATTATTAAGGAGCGACAAATATGAAAAATATTTGTTGTTGTTTATTATCTACGGACGTATACGTTTCGTCTCTTTTCAATCAAGACTCTTCAGCGTAGAAGTATAACTATTCACTACTGGTCACACAATTCGAAACCCTGGATTATAAGTATTTTTCAACTTCAATCCAACGTCTATATATATATATATATATATATATATATATATATATATATATATATATATATATATAATTCCACATGCACGTACGAGGGAACTAACATACTTTTATAAGTACAACAAGTTTCTCCTATCAGCAAATTATATATAATAATGGATACTTAAACCGAGAGGAAATTCGTAAATGATGTGTTTATAAGGACGTTTTTGTGGAACAGTTTAAATCTAAACCCAATGAATAACATACTTATATCTTTAGTGTGCGACCTTTTCGTAATTAAGTTATTACCGTAGTCACTAAACGCATTCAAACATGTGCATACGTACCACACACACACACACACACACACACACACACACACATATATATATATATATATATATATATATATATATATATATATATATATATATATATATATATATATATATATATATATACTTTGAAAAGTCACACAATTTGAAGCGCTGGGTGGGTGGCAATAATAACGAAGATATTTTTTATAAAATATTTAGAAAACCTTGCACAACGCAGATTATTTGTTTTTAAAAATAAATTATTTATTCATCTTAAAAAAATTATTTTTTTTTATGAACTTGAGTACTTTCGGTAAATCTACCATCTTCAGAAGAATATTTCTTCTTTTTCTTTTTTTTCTTTTTTTCCTCTTGGTTGAGACATTATCGTGGCCAAGTTGAAAATCCGTCTAGGTGTTATGACGAAGAGAGAAAAGTGTTGATATGGCTGTGTGTCACGTGGTCGGCGTGGAAAGGATACTTTGAAAAGTCACACAATTTGAAGCGCTGGGTGGGTGGCAATAATAACGATAGTTTTTTTTTTATTTTAAATAAATAATATTAAATTATTTTTACCTACATACGCTAGCGTTTCGAGTTTTCGCTCTCATCAGTCAACAGAATACATCTAAACTCCGTATACAAACGCAATATATATATATATATATATATATACATATATATATATATATATATATATATATATATATATATATATATATATATATATATATATATATATAAAGTGGTGAACTAAAAGCGAACTTTTAGGAAAGGTAAAACCTATTGTGAAAAGTATACAGCTCAATATCCAGGATAGAGCAGATAGAAGAAGGATGAAAAGGAATTAGAAAAGCAAATACGATTTGACTTTTGCTTTTCTAATTCCTTTTCATCCTTCTACATATATATATATATATATATATATATATATATATATATATTTATTTATAAAATACAGAAATTCAATGTAACATCAGTACCGTCGGTTTCAAAGCGGGAGGTTGATCCCGATTATCGTCAGCTGATAAACATATTCAGGAATGGTGGGACTTATTCGGTCACGTCTGGGATCACGTACGACGTGATTTGTGTAAAATGGGGGGGGGGGTTACATATGTGTGCATGAGGGGTTAAATTTAGATTCTAATATTTAAATTGTTAATGTATATAGAATTGTTATTAATTAAAATAAAGCAGAAGAAAAAGTTTTTTTGTAATATATATAAAAAAAGTGTAAGAAATTCTGTAGGGTAGGGGTCGGGGTTTGGGGGCCAGGAAGTATAGGGGAAAGACGAAGTAGAGATGCAGGGTAAGACACCGAGGGGAGGGGGAGAGAAGGGAGGGTCTAGGTGTGGTAAACATTGATAGCCGTTGGTTCTAAGGCTCGGCACCGCCGCTAACTTTTCGACCCCATATCTTAGCATAAAGTGTAAGAGTGGGGAAGAAGGGAATAATATTACTGTTAATAATAATAGTCAAAATAATAATAATGGTGGTGGCCCGGCGAATTTAAAAGATAAAAATAAAAATAAAACTAAACAAATAAATAAAAATAATAATAAGAATAAAAATAAAAATAAAAATAAAAACCCCGCGTGGCAGGGAAAAATACTGTAGGCATAAGCGTGTTATTAAAATAGCACTGGCTATTTGGTGTAACGGTTTCCGGGTGTCAAGCGGGTCCTAAAATGTAATACTGAGTGAAGTGTGGAGTGGTATAAGGGAATGAATTTGGGGAGCTTGAAAATTTTAAAGGTTAGATGACTTAAAACGGAGGTTATGGAAAGTAGAGGATATGGAAGTACTATAGAAAAATTATAGAACGATAAATGAGCCTCGGATCTAACTGACCGATTCACTTTGAAACCGACGGTACTGATGTTACATTGAATTTCTGTATTTTATAAATAAATATTTACGCTCTTAATCCTCCGAAATCTCGGATTTCTTAATTAATCGAGCACTCTGCTGGTTTTTCCTGCCCTACCACACAGTACTTATATATATATATATATTTATAGCGACTTTGGTTCGTTCGAAAGAAAACAAATATGCTTTTTATGCTATGATCACACCATATTTATAAAACTTTTGTTAGAAGAAACACACCAAAAAGCATTCTTTTCACGTCACAAACGCACCAAATATTCTTAAATCTTGTACTCGTATGTTATTTTTGAAAAATTAATCATCCTGAGGAAGTTTTGGTGGTATGGTAGTTTTGTTTTACGGCATATCAACCCTTTTTGGGTTATTTAATGCCGAATCTGGTCATTATAGTAAAAGTTTTTATGCTTCAAGTTCTTTATATCTTCAAATGTTTAATCATCGTTTTTGGTTTGGTAGTTTTGTTTTACGGCATATCAACCCTTTTTGGGTTATTTAATGCCGAATCTGGTCATTATAGTAAAAGTTTTTATGCTTCAAGTTCTTTATATCTTCAAATGTTTAATCATCGTTTTTGGTTTGGTAGTTTTGTTTTACGGCATATCAACCCTTTTTGGGTTATTTAATGCCGAATCTGGTCATTATAGTAAAAGTTTTTATGCTTCAAGTTCTTTATATCTTCAAATGTTTAATCATCGTTTTTGGTTTGGTAGTTTTGTTTTACGGCATATCAACCCTTTTTGGGTTATTTAATGCCGAATCTGGTCATTATAGTGAAAGTTTTTATGCTTCAAGTTCTTTATATCTTCAAATGTTTAATCATCGTTTTTGGTTTGGTAGTTTTGTTTTACGGCATATCAACCCTTTTCGGGCCATCTAATGCCGAATCCGGTCATTATAGTAAAAGATTTATGCTTCAAGTTCTAAAAATAAAATAAAAAAGGGGAGGGAGAAAGGGAGAGGGGCTGTTGTTTTTGGTTTTGGTTTTGTAGAACATAATTAAGTTTTACAAAAAAAAAAAAAAAAAAAAACGTCAATGTAGGTGAATTTCGTCTCAGGGAGCCACAGGACAGCCTGATCTGGTATCACCAGGAGGAAGTTTTGAAATGAAGACGAAACGTTGATGGATATATTAATAATTTTTTATTTTTTATTTATTTTGCATCACATTGGAATATTATTTCTATAATTTTAATCATATTATATATATATATATATATATATATATATATATATATATATATATATATATATATGAAGTTATAAAAATATATTTTAGGCAATTAAGCTACACAGAGGCTTCCGTGTTTTAGTCTGACGATTCCCTACGGGAATGAAATGCGGAAGACTCTGTGTAGCTTAATGGTCATAAATATATTTTCACAACTTACTATTTAGGCCGTACTCACTGTTGAAGTAAATACTAGAAAATTGATATATAAAATATTATATCTCCTTATAAAATGTTATGTGGCTACATTAAATAATAGAAAAATATATATACACATATAGATATATATATACACATATATACACATACACATATACACACACACATATATATATATATATATATATATATATATATATATATTTATATATCCGCCTCTTATACATCATTCTATTTATCAATCCCAGGCATTTAAAGTTACCAGTGGCCCAAATTACCTAACATGTTTCCTCATTTCCACATCACACTGAAAGCTAGCTCAGGCTAATAATCCCAATAGAAAACACCTTGACATTTGCTTCGTAACCTTTTTATTTGACAAAATATTAGGCAAATTTAAAAGTTCATAAAATACTTTTTCAACCATCACATTTGAAATGTCTGTATTCGGAACATGAAGATGTTTCATCGGAGGCCTTTCAGGCTTGGCAGGCCGAGAGAAAGCTCAAGTCGTTTTTCAGCGAATACGATGGAGAAGCGCTTGTAAAGCCAAGTCAATTCACGATGATCATAGTTGGCTGTGTGTGTGTGTATGTGCGCACGCGCGTGTGTCTTGCTAAAAGTAAAAAAATACAAAACTGTTGTGGGTGACCTACCTACCCTTTAATAATAACTAAATGATAGCAACCGGCTACCATAAATACCGGTTTTGCCGGGAGAACATTGGGAGGCACATTTTAGGCACTAGCACTGCCAATACTGACTTGTGTATAATTTCTCTGTTCAATACAATTCATTATTATTATCTCTAAACCTGTTGTTCTTTTATTTCATAGTTGGTACCCATAAACGGGTCCACAACAAAAACAAAGATCCACTAAATTGGTATTTTCTTTATCAGCGTTGCCCGGAATGAATATTATTTACAACTTTTAAAAAAAATCATTCCTTGGATGTCAACTTACCAATGTTTAATTAGCGGCTTTGTGTTTTAGTCATTCTATTCAGCCATTTTGTTTACTGAAGGGAGGTAACTCTGATTTTTTACCAAAGAGCTAATTCCCCTTTATGCCGACTCATTCCTAAAGGAATCTGGATAAATGAGAGTTGTCCGTGTGTATGTTCAGCTAGAAAAGAATGGACTGGGCAAGGAAGAAATAGGGGGTTGGGAAAGGGAGGTGAACACAGGGGAGGGGGAAGAGAGAAAATGTAAAGATACGGCTAGAGAGAGTTAGAGGGATATAAGTGTTAATAGAACTATATTACACTTTTGCCCCGGGCAACGCCGGGTAGCCCTGCTAGTCAAATCGAAAGGTGTTGCAGTAGAAATGAATAAATCGAACACGGGAAAGATTTTTTTATATATAGCTTACAATTTATTGCATGTAGAATGTCGACATTTCATTTTAACACACTTCACTTATAGTTATAATCAAATACCCTAACCAGTAATTAAAAAAAAACAATGACTGCCCACATACAAATGTGGCAAACAAACATCTCACTAAGCCACAACCATGGAAAGATTACCATCCCTAACATCAATATCAAATGGGGAATCTTCCAAGGTGACAGCCTATCCCCGTTGCTCTTCTGCACAGTAATAGACCCACTTAGTAAGCTTCTCAACAACAGACGAGAGGCCTACAACCTTGGTCAGGGTCACCAGAGAGATCCATCCAAGAGAATCAACCACCTTCTCTTCATGGATGACCTTAAGCTTTATACGAGCTCTGACACTAAATTGCAGCAGCTCCTGCAGGTTTTGCGCACCTTCTTCAAAGACATCGGAATGAGATTTGGCTTGGACAAATGCGCCAAGTGCTCCCTCAGGGCTGGGAAAAGGATTCATACAGACAATATACAGCTAGATGAGGAAAATGCCATACGAGATACCGAAGAGCAGAAGTCCTATAAATACCTTGGCATTGAGGAAAATGACACCATCCAACATGCCAGGATGAGAGAGAAAATTGGCAGAGAGTATGTACGCCGTGTGTGAAAGATTATCAAAACACAGCTTACAAATAAAAATAAAATAACTGCCATTAACCAACTTGCCATGCCAGTAAGCTTGGTATCATTGATTGGCCTCAACAAAACATCAACAGGCTAGATGTAAAGACACGAAAAATGTTAACACTCCATAGGGTCATCTATAGAAATCAGTGTCTGCCAAGACTGTACTTGCCCAGAAGAGAGGGAGGATTGGGTCTATCAGAGATAAACCACCAGCATAGAGCCACTATTGTCAGCATAGGCCAGTACCTAAGAAGCTCCTTAAACCCCAGCCTAGCAATGGTACATGAACACCAAGAGTCAAGAGCCAGCAACACAAATTCCATCACAAAGTTGGCCAAGCATTTTGAACAAGGCTGTCATATAGATGAGGCAGAAACACCAAACAATCCTGCCACAGAGATAGCCCAAAAGAGCCGGAAGAGATACACCCAGACTTTGAAAAACAGGTGTATTGATGGGTAGTCAGGACAGAAACGTGCCACATACTTCCTCGATGAACTATCCAAGGACTATATTGATAAGGAAGAGTCCTTGGACTGGCTAAGAAGGGGAGCCCTCCACTACTACCAGGAGAGGCTTATAATGGCCACACAAGACCAGGGCCTGATGACAAATGCGTTTAAAAAGATGGCTGGTCTCAGTCAGGACAACAAGCGCAGGTTTTGCCACACTGAAGTGGAGAGTGTGAGCCACCTGATATCGAGTTGCAAAATCATGTTGGCAGATGGCTCCTATACAACACGACATAATGGAGTGTGCAGATACGTCCACTGGACCATCTGTAAGAAACTGAATATCAGATGTAGCAGCCGGCACTGGGAACATCTACCTGAGAGAACTGTGGGGAATGAGACATACACCATCCATTATGACCATGACATCTCCACAGCTACCTATCTGGAAAACGCAGCTGTCAAACCTGACATTGTCATATGGAACAAGAAAGAGAGAGTGGCAACTTTGGTTGAGGTCAGTGTCCCTAATGATGGGGGCCTAAAGAGAGCTGAAAGGGAGAAAATAACAAAATATCAGGGTCTAATGTATGATATGAAAAGAAACTCGAACCTCAAAGAGATCTCCATCATTCCAGTTATCATAGGAGCCACTGGACTCATGAAGAACTTGAAAAAGTATTTAGCAAGTATACCTGGTGAACCAAGTGCAAGATAAATCCAAACAACTGCACTCAAGAGGGCTGCAAGAATCCTGAAAAGAGCTCTTGGTTGGAGTCTGTAAATAGCGGGTGATCGTATGGCATTTAGAAGAGTGCAAATGAATGAAAATGAAAATGTTAAAAAAAGAGCGAAAACATATGCAATGCATATATACAAGCAAATACACTTACGTTGTACACGTACACACAGAAACACACTCATGTTGTACACATGTACTATACATATATGTACAGAAACACACAAACAGTGTGCACATATGCTATACACATATGAACGCAAACATAAATACGTTGTACACGTGTGCTATCCACATATGCACGCAAACAAACGAACATTCTATGCTATACACACAAACACATATGTTTACCCATATGCACGCAAGAGCACGTGTTGTACACATAAGCTATACACACATGCACGCCAACATACATAAGAATTTCCCCCGAAATGAGTGCATATATTTGTTATATTTCTAAAAACAGGAATTCCTTCGCAAAAATTGTAACTTTTTTGATACAGGGAAGCAGTCAGTCTGTGGCTGACTATATATATAAAATATCAAACTAAAAATGTACTTTTAGTAGATAGAACCTATCGTAAAATAATTTAAGCTCAATATACGAGATAGAGCAATTATAAAGATAGATGAAAGAAGAGGGATAAACATGTACGAATGGTTGTTTGGTTGTTTTGTTTTATGGCATATCAACCCTTTTTGGGTTATTTAATGCCGAATCTGGTCATTTTGGTGAAAGTTTTTATGCTTCAAGTTCTTTATATCTTCAAATGTTTAATCATGGTTTTTGGTTTGGTAGTTTTGTTTTACGGCATATCAACCCTTTTTGGGTTATTTAATGCCGAATCTGGTCATTATAGTGAAAGTTTTTATGCTTCAAGTTCTTTATATCTTCAAATGTTTAATCATTGTTTTTGGTTTGGTAGTTTTGTTTTACGGCATATCAACCCTTTTTGGGTTATTTAATGCCGAATCTGGTCTTGTTTTCTTCTCTTTTTTGTTTCTTTCCCCTTTTAATATCTGTTTCTATTTAACCCATAGTTGGGACCCTAACAGGTACTACCACTCCGGGTCAGGGTGGACCTGGGAGCAATGGTAATTAAGAGGAGGCTCCACATTCCCCAAAGTCCGTAAGCCGGATCTCACCATCGGATGTAGTTTAAGGTCATATCCAGGACCGGGAGTAGGGTAGGAAAAATAAAAATAAAAAAGGGGAGGGAGAAAGGGAGAGGGGCTGTTGTTTTTGGTTTTGGTTTTGTAGAACATAATTATGTTTTACAAAAAAAAAAAAAAAAAAAAAAAAACGTCAATGTAGGTGAATTTCGTCTCAGGGAGCCACAGGGCAGCCTGATCTGGTATCACCAGTAAACATGTACGAATGACAAATTTATTACAACTTCTATTGTTCAATGCAAGGTATACTCGGTAATAAAATTATGTTTATTATTCTTTCCTTAAGCCAAGGCTTTTCAAAGATTAAAATCTTGTCATATATATATATATTTATATATGTGTGTGTGTATGTGCGTATGTGTGTGTGTCTGTGTGTATACTTTTTCATTTACAGACAGCTGTTTCGCCGTATTTGAGCTCTTAGTGTTGGTAGAACCGGGTGATTGCTTCAAACTGTGATTCAAAACCATAAATCCTCATAAACAATCGAATACCGTTCCTCCTGATGCATCATCATTACCGCCACGTGTAATTGAGTTGATGCAAATACCCGCATGACTTTTGATAATATAATAGTATTAATTTGACCCCACAAGTTCATTTATGTCACTAAGGGGTACTTAATTATTTGTCCATTTGAATACTATCAAAGTCTAAGCATATTACTTAACTTATATATATATATATATATATATATATATATATATATATATATATATACTTTTTGTTTCATTTTATTTCAGTCGAAGTTCTCAGAAATCAAGAGTCCCTTTCTGGAGCTAACACTAAATTTCTATATGAAATACATAGACATTCGAATATTCCATTAAAGTTCTCCTTTACCTGTAAGACGTTGAGTTAGTAAAGAAGTTAAGAACATTCATTTTTCTCTCCCTAATTGACCAGTTAAATATTTTGTCTGGTCTCTTGGTTTTACCGGATCCCAAGACAATAATTAATCTAGTCTGGTGGAGTATCAAGCTTAGTACTGCTACTATAAGCAAGATCACTTGGGGAAGATGCACCATTTCTTGTATAAACCAGTGTGGGGTAGCCATATCGATGGGATCTTATTTGTGCTGCGAATACTATGTTATTTTGAATATTTATTCAGGGTTTACTTGTAAAAGAGAGTATCCTCATGCCAGACTTTTCTGACAACCCCATGTGGAGAGAGACCCTAGGCACTCGAGGACAGTGTCTAGCAAGCATTCAAGTTCTCAAGTGTGTGTTAAACTTAAATAAGTCTTAACGTATCCTATATATATATATATATATATATATATATATATATATATATATATGCTATTTTATTAATTGTGGGGTGTAATTTTTTATGTGTAGGGCTTCGAAGATCTTTAATCTGTTAGTGCAATTGTTTTTATGTATGATCTTACTGTTAGTTGTTAATATTTGTCTAAGTTCAGTTGATTTTATGCTTTTTTATGTGTGTTAATGTGTCGCTGGATAGCACTAGTGTCATTTAAGTGATACGTAAGGCGTCGGGAGAGGGTAGTGGTGGTGTGGTCAATAGAATATATAATATATGATCCATCAATTGATATCAGAAACCCGCAGAGTCGAGAAACTAACCAGAAAGATCATAAAGAGGGAGAACACCGTGGTCTTCAACGACCTATATATATATATATATATATATATATATATATATATATAATTATATAAAAAATTAAATAAATAACTATTATAAATAATAATTCATTCATATTTAATATTAATATATAAATAAATATATTAATGTATATATATATATATATATATATATTAATAGGTGGTATAATATATATATATATATATATATATATATATATATATATATATATATCGGATTAAAATGTCGTATATATGTATCATATTGAAACTTTCTGTCATGCATATTTTACATACCTCTTACTATTTCTCTTTTCCCCTCTCCCTCCCTCCGTCTATGTGTGTGCAGGTGTGTTCTTTTACCATATATATACTCGTGTTTGCTGTGTAGAGCTGACATTTCTTACAAGCAGAGTCTGACGTCATCAACGGTGGTACCACTTCCGGTTGATAGGCTGACCGTGTGAACGCAGTCCGAATTAAAGTCACATTATCATCTATCAAAACGTGTGAGTAACGCATGTGTGTGATCTGTGTAAGAGGTTGTGAGTAAGCGCGTACGTGTGTTCGTTATGTCTTTTGTGTACGCATTCAAGTGAGTGTGTTGGACCTAAAAGGTTTTAGTGGGTGATGACGACTAAGACTTGGAATCACGGAACACAGAGTGGCTTAGAGAATACACACTTGTTATTTCCAGTGAGCAACGACTGATGATGACTCGTGTGATAACCCCTAATTATTGAATAAGACAATAAATGAAATGAAAATGAATAAGAAGTGGAAGAAGAACTTAAAGAAGAAAAATAAATGAATGAAGGTGAAAAAAAAGTCAAATAAAATTTTTAAAATTAAAACGGAATGAAAAAGCAAAAGAGGAACAGAAGAAATAGGTGAAGAAAAAAAATAAGAAAGAATAAAAAGATGAAAAAAGAAAGGATAAAAAATGAAATAACAGACAAATTGAAAGAAGAAAGAATAAAAAATTTTAAAAAAGATGGTTAAAGAAAAGAAAGAAAACTGGAAAAACCGACGAATTAAAAGAAGTCAAATTAAAGCACATATATAAAGAAAAAAAGAAAACATTAAAAAAAAAACAAATAAAAATAAATTTTTAAAAACAAATATAGAAAGAAATAAAGAAAAAAAGAACAAATTTAAAGCACATATTTAAAGAAAAAATTAAAAATGAAAAAAAAAACAAATAAAAATAAATTTTTAATAACAAATATAGAAAGAAATAAAGAAAAAAAGAACAAATTTAAAGCACATATTTAAAGAAAAAAAGAAAGCAAGGAAAAGTTTACAAAAAAGACAAAGTAAGAGAAGAAGAACAAATTAAAACGAAAGAAGTCAAATAGAAAGAAAGAAAGAATAACAAAAAACACAAATAAAAATAAATTTAAAAAACCAAATATAGAAAGAAAAAAGAAAGAAAAGAAAAAATCAAGAAAAAAACAAATTTTTTAAGAAAAAGTAGATGAAGGAGTATTTATTTACTCCTCTCCAGGAGTTAGGCACAAGGCCAGTTTTATCTTACTCCCACAAGTAAGTTGTGACCCAAATTCGGGTCGGGAAAGTGGGGTTTGAAAAGCCAGCGACCGAGGGGTGAGCACTCTGGCCATTAAAAATTGCCTGGGCAGCTCCGTCGGCATTCCCCGGTAGGGGCGCCTCAGGCAGTAAGCAATAAACTTACTCCTCCCGAAAGAGGGGAGGCGAAGCCTGGGAGGGTGGACCTCCTAGAACCGCACAGGACAAACCCATGGACGGGCGTAAATCAAGCCCCGAAGGCCAAGACAATACCAGTTTATGGGGTGCAGCATCCATCGGAACAGATACTATATTTGATCTTAAAAGGAGTAAAACATATGAAAAGAAGTAGATTATTCCAATAGACGAAGAAGAAGAAGAAGAAGAAGAAGAAGAAGAAGAAGAAGAAGAAGAAGAAGAAGAAGGAAGAAGAAGCAGAAGAATAAGTAGAAGAAGAAGCAGAAGAAGAAGTGGATTCCAGAAAAAAATGAAAAGAAGTAGATTATTCCAAAAGAAGAAGAAGAGGAAGAAGAAGAAAAAGAAGAAGAAAATGGTTATGATTCCGAAGAAGAAGACGGCGTACTTGACCCCAAAAAAAGAAATAGAAGTCGATTAATTTAAAAAGCAAAAGTAGATAACTTCAATATTAAGAAGAAGAAGAAGATGACGCCAAAAGAAAAAGACGAAGAAGAAGTGAATGACTTGAAAATAAAGAAGAAGAAGAAGAAGAAGAAGAAGAAGAAGAAGAAGAAGAAGATATACTTAATCCTCCTCGTTCTCCATGTTTAGTACCATCATTACAACCACATAAAACTAACGCACTGACTTTAAAGGTCGTCCATAATTATGGGTGTCTCTTCATCATCTTCCTACCATCACTCTTCGTCTCCGTCTTCTTCTTCTTTTTCTTCTTCTTCTTCTTCTTTTTATTTTCTTCTTCTTTTTCTTCTTCTTCTTCTTCTTCTTCTTCTTCTTCTTCTTCTTCTTCTACCGCTCTTACTTAAAGAGTACGAAACTGTCGGCCCTTCGTTTCGTCGTCTCTCATCCGCCCTCCCCCGAGGTTGGATGGGTGGGGTACTACGTGACCCGCCCTCAACATGCAACCGACTTGAGTCAAATGAAAGTTTTCAACGGGAAAATGTCAAGTAGCTTAAAGTGTTTATCGTCAATCATACAGGCTAAAACAAGGTGTGTGGGCGCTTCTTCAGAAATTAAAGAAGCGCTCGTTCAATTCACCCGAAACTGCTAGAGAACACCTAGACATTTACTCGACCCGTGGGCAAAATTCGGCCCGTCGTCTATCTCTGACCGGCCCGCGTGCAAAAAAATTCTCTGTATTATTTGGATTATTTGGACTACTATTCTCATATTCCATGTTATTCGTACAACGTTTCCGCCGATGTAATTTCGGACTTTCTTCAGGCAAGGCTTGCCGAACTTGAAATCTTAATGTCGAATTCGAGGATCAGTACGGAACTTCGAACCGAACACTTTATTTAATCCACATGAGTAGATTGTTCTTGTTCCGTCAGCCATGACCGGGTAAAAGTCTTAATTAATTCTTAATTATATTCTTAATATCGCCGCACTGAGTATTAACCCTTCCACCTCCAGAAAACTGTCACTGAGAACTGATAATAACTTTGCACTTTTATCCGTTGCGCTACAGGGTCGTGTATTTTTTGGTTAATATTTATTCAGTACTAGCTATACCTATCCGGCATTACCGTGGAGTCTTTACTTTCATTTTTTTAAACAAGGTTTTGAAAATTAAATTTAATTACTGCAGTATCACTTCGTTATGAACTTATTAATTGAATTAAATTGTAAAAAATGCTAATTTAAACTGTATACAACGTAAAAACATTTGGTTGTTATCATTGTTGTCATTTTTGTTGAACTTCCATTAAATAAAATCAAGAAATTTACCTTTAAATAAAATAAAGCTTAGTCGCTGTAAAGCTTCCACTCGTTCTTTCCTGTCACTACTTGTTCGCTAATTTGGAATAAACGCAGTGATTAGTCAAATCCACGTTTATTAGTCAACCAAAACGCTTGAACTATGAATTAATATCGGTGACGCGTGAAAAGGTATGCTGCTAAACGTGTTCCGGGTTCTTCATGGGAGATAGTATTCATACATTTATTTCAAGAGAACAGCTTCGCCTTCCTCGTCTAAATATCATTAAAGAATATCGATTGGATTAAATATGTAATCAAAAAAGTAGATTAAAATAAAATGTTAAGAACATGCTCGAATATGTTTGTGGTGAAGTCCTCTATATCGTAATTATCATGGTAGGTACTCAAATGAGCTCCAATCTCTGATCGCCCCTGTTAAACATGCACAGCTACAACCACTGTAAATACTTTTTCTTCCTTCCTCTGTGTATCTAAAAAATAAAGGAAACTTTCATGGGTAGAGTTTCTTTTCAGGAATTCCCAGTCTGTGGAAAACAATACCACGGTTCTGCTAATAGTCCATGGGGTGTCGATTGGGCAAGTTTTCCCGACCGGCAGTGACGCCACTGCCACACGTATGACCCTATCGCAGCTACATCTTTCACCAAGCACTCGATCAAAGTGAACAGCAACTCAATATACCATCTTACTTGAGTCTGGGTTGCTGTTAAAAGATGTGAGGCAGAATGACATTGTTTTCGCTGGAAGCACACCCAAAGATCATTACAGTTTAAGAAGACTTGGCCTTAATGGTGCACAGGATTGTGTGCAGACTGTAGGCTAGCCACCGTTGGTTTTGAAGGTTGTACAATAATGAGGGTCCTGGTAGAATCAAAGACCCCGGTTCTACTGGGTGTTTTAACTTGTTCATTAGTTTCTTGACTTTCGTAAAGCGGTGCTTTTAGGTTTGGGTGGTGAGCAGTTAGTCATGTATGAGTAGTAGCGAATATCCTCGCCCAACGCGTTTTTCATGGTCGCCATTCCGACGCTAACTCGTTCGCCAAGATCCACATTGCATTACACTGGATCTTACCGCACATTTCGTTTGCAGCTTCTCGACCAATTTCTTTGTGCGGACACCGTCAGAACGCCTGCTACGATACTTTCTGCTAGTCATTCCTTCCACATCTCCGTCGTAATTCTCTCGCGGCTATTAGGTATTCAAGGTTCACAGCTGCAGCTGAGATTTCCGACAACAACAGCTATCCATTGCACTTTACTGCTGTTAAATACTTTAAATAGTTCTGAATGTGTCTTTGCGATAATAATATTTCGTTCTTGTTTTCTTCTTACATCATGTGACTTCATGCATTGTCTGGAGCGATTTCCATTGAAAAATAAATATCAGTAGATTATAAAATTTGTCCCGAACAGCTTGCATATATAAAGGGGTTACACATTAACCACTGCTGTCACATAAAACCTGCTTCCGGCCAACACACCACACTTACCTAGACCCGAAATAGAAAACACTTTGAAAAGGAGTTTCTCGATCTCGAAATATCAAAAAAAAACTTTGAAACCGTATAACACACTTTTGATCGAAAATGAAACAGTAAATAGAAAATAGACGAAAATTATTAAATTATATGTACATTATTTGTTTATGTCTATAAAACACTCGTTTCTCACCCACCCATCCATTTTTTCACTTCACCATACATTCCAAAACTATATAGTCTATCCGTATCGCCATAATGATGCATACTTCAGCACCATGTTCTTGCAGATTAAAAGAAAGCCTGTTAAATAATTAAATACACATTTTATGATTAAATTCACTTGACTTGTTTACATAACAGACTCTATTAATGCTTAGAGTCAGCTACTTCTGATGCTTTCCTTCGCTAGAATATATACTGAATGAGTTACCTCCCTTGATTAAGTGACGTAAATAAGGAAGGGTGACGTTTTGGAGATGCAAAGGAAATTTTAGGACGGTCAGAGTGTCCCTTTTTTAGGGGAGCTGTTTTGATTCTCCACAGATTCCGGGCTTGTGCCACATCTTCCTGCGGTGGGAAGGAAGTAAATACAATTATTTCTGGCAGTCATAGCCACAGTATCGAAAGCATACTTTCTGTAACATACCACCATGTTGTCTTAATTATTATCGACCCTTCAAGGTTTAAACAAACAGTCTTCAATAATGTCCCAATATTTGAATGCAAAATGGCTAAGTATTTGAATTAATCGAATATGAACGGGTAATACTAACACCATTAAAGTGGATTTTAGATACAATGTCTTCGTGCATTTCCCGATGCCTTTCACAATAGGTGCTGTATGCGCGATTTTCTTTTCTAATTGTTGTTGTTTTCTCCACATTAGCACATGTTGCTCCAGGCCTGCACTATTATTTGTATCTAACAATATGAAAAGATTGGTCAGTTTGTTTTGACATTTCGACATACCCCTAGGCTCATTGGATATGGCAGCGATGTTATTTCTGTTTATTAACGTGGCATTTCGTTGGTCGATTCTTTCCATAGAAAAACTTTTTCAGTTTAAATTGAAGCATCTTAATGGATGCACGCCTATTTTTATCAAGTTACCTTCACGTGTTTGATTTCTAGACCAAGTGTAAATGGAGCACACCAGTTTTACTAAGGTTTTAAAAGAACGGGTTTAGAATTACACCTTATCTGACGTCACTGTAACGTACCCTGCTTTTGAAACGCTAAAATAGATACTAAAATAAAAAATTAGACCTGTTATTCAGCTCAACTTAGATTTAAATATGGAAAGAGCGAGTTTGAAAAGCACATTATGTATAAAAAATAAAAAGACAAAATATTTAATTAGTCTATTTTTTCTTTGCATCAACCTCACCCATTTCTGTCTCTTTCTCTTTACGTCTCGGGATATATATATATATATATATATATATATATATATATATATATATATATATATATATATATATATATATATATATAAACTGTGATCCTTGGGTCATCCACTGAGCTCCGGCTAGCTTGTTTGGATCAGAAAAAGTGAGTTTGCAAGGACAGTTAAATATAAAAATTCAAAAGACAAAAAACTAAATTATCCTATTTCCTCTCGCTGTATCTCTATCCCCTTCTCCCTTCGTCCTCTCTCTTTCTCTGTCCTTTTCAATTCTTTCTCCCTCTTTTTTTTACTCTTTTCCTCTCGACTACGGGTTACCCATTTTTACTGCTTGTGGCGTTATTCAGTTTTGTTTATAACATACTATCCAATTTTATTTTATTTCCTAATTACACTCGACTGTTAATAAACAGAGAGAAAGAGAGTGGCAGAGTCTTAAATAATTTGTAATTGTATACTTAGTGTTGCCTGTATAGAGAATTGAACCATGAAACATTGCGAGTATAAGATCCAAGATGCGAGTAGTAGTCAAAATAATCCAAGAAATACAAATTATCAAGCCACATCTAAAAAGCTCCGGAGCAAAATAGGTATTGCCTTTCGGCATTTAATACAGAAATAGGAATGATGTGCCGTAAAAGAGACAGATAAAATTTAACTAAAATCTTAATATGAAAATTAAATTTAATAATATTTATTTAATAGCTGTAGTGTGTCTTAAGACTGTATGTATATATATATATATATATATATATATATGGCCACTACTTTCCTCCCTTCTTCCCATAATGTCAACCCTATATGTGCACGTACTTGCATGATATTTTTCTTTATATTATCATCCTGAAGTCTTATGAATAAAGACGAAACGTTGATGTACACATAAAAAACATCCCTTTTTGGTTTTCCTTTTTCATTTTCCCATTACGTCAAATTACCTTCATCCTTCTTTTCCCATATATATATATATATATATATATATATATATATATATATATATATATATATATATATAGAGAGAGAGAGAGAGAGAGAGAGAGAGAGAGAGGCATAGAGAGAGCGAGAGAGCGAGAGAGAAAGAGAGAGAGGGAGCGACAGAGATCTTTCTCTCTCCCTCGTTCGCATACTTGGAATCGGCAGTTGTAATAGTTTACGTAGTAATAAAAAAAATACGCAATTTCAATTTAACAAAATTATTAAAGTAAAACCTGAAAGTATTATTTTAGTAGCTTTACTGTGCCTGTGTCGAGGTTGTCTGTCTCTCTCTTTCTCTTTTTCTTTCTTTGAATCAGTAGTTTTAATAGTTTCCGTAGTAATAAAACAACAAATAAATACGCAATTAAAATGTAACAAATTTAATTTAAGTAAAACACCAATGACGATTTTAGTTGCAGTTTAGGTCGTTGTTTGTCTATCTTTTTCTTTTTATTTATATAAGCAGCTGTACTAGTTGGCGTAGTAGTAAATACTAAGATAAATATACAATTTTAATTCAACAAAATCAATGTTCATAATTATTTATAGTAGCTGTAGTGTGCCGAGGTCGTCTGCCTCTCCATTTCTCTTTATTTGTGGTAGGATTAGTGATAGTTGTAGTTATGAAACAAAAGAAAACTAAACATGCAGTTTCAATTTGACAAAATTAATTCAAGCAAAGCACAAATAATTACGTTAGTAGCTGCAGTATTTCGAGGTTGTCTGTCACTCTCTTTCTGTTTCTTTATATAAGCAGTTGTAATATTTTCGTGGTAATGAAACCCAATAAATATGCAATTTTTTTACAAAATTAATTTAAGCAAAACACGAATTATTATTTTAGTTGCTCAAGTGTGTGGAGGTTATCTGTCTTTCTCTTTTTCTTTTTTTATAAGAAACGACCCGGTAATACCTTGTGTGCTATTTAGCCCTGGTCAGGCTGTGCCTGGATCCTCTGAAAGAAATAGTTTACAGGGAATATCAAATTAGCAAGCGGTCCCAACCGCATGTATATACCGGTCATGGGAAAGTGACATTCAGCGCCTAGCATTCCCAAATTGTCACCCATTTAGTACTGGCCAGGCTCCACGTCACTTAACTTCAGTGATCTAACGAGAACCGGTGTGTGAACGTAATTATTATTATTATTATTATTATTATTATTATTATTATTATTATTATTATTATTATTATTATTATTATTATTTAAACAAAATTAATTTGAGTAAATCATGAATAATTACTTTTAGTAGCTGTAGTATGCTCAGCTCGTCTATCTCTCTCTCTTTATAGAAGCAGTTGTAATAGTTGTCAGTAGCTATGACATCCAAAATTAATATGCAATGTTTAAATAATCAAATTAAATTGACCCAATCACGAATAATTATTTATATACACAATTATATTTTAATAACAATTAACAAGCAATCCTTTGCATAAAAATGTTTTCCATGAAAATATTTTTCATAAAAATGTTTTTCAAATATAATTTGAAAAACAAAGAGCTTGAGTAATATGTTTAGTCCTTTACCACAAGAAATACATTTGTCAACCGAAATAAATAATAGAAAGTATAGGCTTTGTTTACTTATTATTATTAAATTACTTTCTACGTTTTATCACGAGATTTGAAATATTGTTAATTAAACTGGTTTACAAAAAAAATTTGGTCTGAGGCAATCATGGGGATAGGTGTTTTTTGCTAATTTGGGTGTGCTGAATTCTAATTTATGAATAGTTTTGCTTTATCACCTCTAGTTGTTTGGCTTTTAAATAGTCTCATTTTAGTATAGACTGAGAATAAATGTGCATATTTCAAGAGTTGCAGCAGCTTATAACAGATAAAACAGGATAGATAAAGAACACTGATTGAATAAATATACTTGGATGACGCAATTACACAATTCATAGTACCACAGACAGTCAAAAGTGTGTTTTCTTAGAAGATCTGGTGTATTTTGCCTCCGGGATGTCACGCAAGAGAATCCAGCAGAAGTCTCCCATCATGCCAGGGTAGCATTTGCATTGATAGTTGTTCTCCATCTTCGTAATGTCTTGGTGGAATCTTATTCCATGCTCAGCACTCACTTCTCCAAGGTTTGGCAGGAAGAAGTTGAGGTGGGAATGGAGAAAATGAATCTTGAGAGACATTCGGCACCCCATATCCTCGTAAGACTTTAGCAACTTCTTAACTCCAAAATCCGTATTGATATATATATATATATATATATATATATATATATATATATATATATATATATATAATGTAATGATATCACTTACATTTAGTGCATAATAGCTAAAAAAAGAAGCCATAAGTTTCACAATATTAGAATTAGCCATGAATGGATATACCCCTTTATGTACCGTATATGCAAAAATTCACAATATGCATATCTAAAAAAACTAGAGGCGATGAGTAAAAAACGGATTTCAAATTTGAATTCAGCACCCCCAAATTAGGTGAGAACGGGTATGTTTGTGCTTGCTTCAGTTTCTTTGTAAATCAGTGTAATTATTCACGTACAGAAAAGAAGATGCATTGTTATAATGTAGCATAGTCGGACGAATCTTCGCCACGTAAACAGATGGGCGGTGTATCGAGCTAGGGTAGTATGTGACGTCTAATGCTGAGTGTAGTATGAGCAACGATAGTTGTATCTCATAGTAGCTGTAGATTCTAGATATCGCCTGTCCTTCTCTTTCTAATTCTTCGTTGCAGCAGTCATGAGCAGTTACAATAGTTCTCGTCGTAGTGAAAACAAAACCCATCATCGTTTTGTTGTTTTAAAAATGGATTTCGAGTTTTTCTTTTCTTCATAGTAGTTACCATTGCGCAGTAAGTTCGCCTTAAGCATTGCACCGTATAAGTCTTCCTACGACCCGTCTCCCGTAGGAGAGAGAGTGAAATATACTCCTGAATAAACGTCTTTAAAAAAAGATAACACTCTGAAGATGCGAAGAAAAATGTCTTCTAACGGCGGCAGCTAGTGTTTAAAGCTCTCGGGGCATTTAATTTTTTTTTGCTTTTAAATTTCTGTTTTTGTGAGTATCATTTTTTATCGAGAGCTTTCTTTTGAAAATGTTTGCTTTTCTTCACACTTTCACGTTTTCAATGTAATAACAAAATGCGCAATTTAAATTTATCAAAATTAGTTTAAGTAAAGCCTACATAATCATTTTAGTAGCTGTAGTGTGTAGAGGTCGTCTGGCTCACTCTTTCTCTTTCTTTAAGAATGTAACTTTTTTACACTTTCACGTTATTATTCTCTTTTGTAAAGGAGCGAACTAAGTTTCGACTATGGCTATAATAAGACTTATTTCCCCCTTGAAATAAAAAAGTAATTTTACTGAACCAAAAATCTATAGATTCTAATAAAATCTATGAATTTTATTTAAATAGATTTTAATAAAATAAATACATTCTAGAATTATACTTGCCCCAGGATTGGTAAAAAATAATTGCCAGAGCAGAATATAACATTTTGCACCACTTTTATGTCCCCTTACGACAATTAAAATCAAAGTATAATACAACAAAATCTTATGGTCAAAAACCTTATTACAATGTTTACCAAATTCCATTACATGATTTTGATTGTGGAAAATGTTACAAATTTTGGGCTTATGCTTAAGGGGTCTTAAGGAGAAATTAAAATTCAGGGAATTTTGCTTAATTGATGTCTTATGACTATAGATCAAATTCAATGCAAATCTTAAATATTTAAATTTTCAAATAGAAGGGTGTTCACATATTATGCCCCCTAAGAACCCTTTAAAATACTCCAAATAAACTGACATTTTTAGGAATATTTATTTATTGGTGTCTAATAAAATGGCTTCCAATCGTTTTTTCGCCATTTTTCATAGAACTAAATCAAACTAAATATAGCCCATATTACCAACCAATTACCCATAGTAGCTGTGGCCCAAAATTTGTAATGTAACCATTGCAAGTGTTTATGGGAATAGATGAATCCTTCAATCTATTTTCATGATAAGACTCTTTCTTTCCCCCTTACTTTCTCTCTATAAAAATTGATACGTTTTTCTTTTTTTACTTTCCAGTTTAAGACGTTTATTTTCTTTTTCTTTCATTTATTTTTACTTGACCGATTCAGACATTATTTTACATTGATACTAAAAGAAATCTCGTCCTAGAACGAGTAAAATTAATTCTCCGAACAGAACAATTTTATATCCCCATACGAAGACTTAAATCAAAATATAATGAACTAACTTTGACTTTTCAAATTCCAAATGGGAGGTGCTGTCCATATTATGCCTCTTAAAGACTCTTTAAAATATGAAAAAAAATGAAATTTTGGGAATATTTCTTGATTGATATCTAATACTTATTTTAAAATGTCACAAATATCAAAGTTATCTGAATTTTCAAAAAGGACTTCTGCCCCTTTTTTACACATTTACATAAAACTAAATACAACTTAATATAGCCTATATAAAGACCCCTTACGCACAATATCTGTATTCCTAAATTCATAATGATTTTTAATTAGTTTAAGAGTGAATCCTGTACATACAAATATATATACGCATATCTAACATTATTTAAGCAGAGATAAATATTGAAAATTCCATTAAGATCGGACAATTCTCAGATTTTTTGTTGGCTTCTTTTTCTAATCAGGATTCGTTTATTATCAGGAATTATTTCTAATCAGGATTCGTTTTTAATCATGGTTTTTTCTAATCAGAAGTTTTTTTCTAATAACGATTTTTTAATTAATCGTTTTTTCTAATCAGGATTCTTTTCTAATCAGCGTTTTTTTCTAATCAGGAGTTTTTTTCTAATCACGATTTTTTGATCAAGCGTTTTTTCTAATCATTAGCGTTTTTTCTAATCCTGGGTGTTTTCTAATCAGGAGATTTTCCTAATCAGGAGTTTTACTAATCATGAGTTTTTTCTAATCTTGAGTTTTACTAATCAGGAGTTTTGATGAATCAGATTTTTTTTCTAATCAGAAGTTTTTTTCTAATCAGGAGTTTTACTAATACGGAGTTTGTTCTAATCACAAGTTTTTTCTAATCATGAGTTTTTTTCTAATCAGGAGATTTTTTCTAATCAGTAGTTTTTCTAATCAGAGGTTTTACTAATCAGTAGTTTTTTTCTAATCATGAGTTTTTTAATCAGGAGTTTTACTAAGCAGACATCTTTTTGTAATAAGGTGTTGTTCTAATCAGGAGGTTTACTAATCAGGAGTTTTTTTCTAATCAGGAGTTTTTTCTAATCCGGAGTTTTACTAATCAGGAGTTTTTTTTTCTAATCAGGAGTTTTTTCTAATCAGGATTTTTTTTCTAATCAGGAGTTTCTAATCATGATTTTTTTCTATTCAAGTGTTTGTTCGAATCACAATTTTTTAATCACGGGTTTTTTCTAATCAGGATTATTTTCTAATCAGGCATTTTACTAATCAGAAGTTTTTTTCTAATCAGGAGTTTTTCTAATGAGAAGTTTATTCTAATGAGAAGTTTTACTAATCAGAAGTTTTTCTAATCATGAGTTTTACTAATCAGGAGTTTTACTAATCAGGAGTTTTACTAATCATGAGTTTTTTCTAATCATGAGTTGTACTAACCATGAGTTTTTTTTCTAATCAGGATTATTTTCTAATCAGGAGTTTTTCTAATCAAGAGTTTGTTCTAATCAGATTTTTTTTCTAATCAGGAGTTTTTTAATCGGGAGTTTTACTAATCATGAGTTTGTTCTAATCATGAGTTTTACTAATCAGGAGTTTGTTCCAATCAGGAGTTTTTCTAATCAGAAGTTTTTTCTAATCATGAGTTTTTTCTAATTATGAGTTTTACTAATCAGGAGTATTACTAATGAGTAGTTTTTTTAATCAGAAGTTTTTCTCTAATCAGGAGTTTTACTAATCAGGAGGTTATTCTAATCAGAAGTTTTTTTCTAATCAGGAGTTTTTTTCTAATCAGGAGCTTTTTTCTTATCAGGAGTTTTACAAATCAGGAGGTTGTTCTAATCAGGAGTTTTTTCTAATCAGGAATTTTTTTAATCATGAGTTTTACTAATCATAAGTTTTTTTCTAATCAGGAGTTTTTTCTAATCAGGGGTAGCCGTTTTTGGTTAAAAACTCAAAACTTTCACTTTTATTGTCCGTCCCTAATCTAAAAATAGTAAAACGTGTTGCATTTTTTCTATTTATTGTGTATTTTGTTTACTAATCCTTTACTGTATAATAACTGCCAAAGTGTATTTATTTGTACTTATATAAATATCCATCCCATTACGCAAATGTTTGCATGTAAAAAAAACTGCTAGACGAAACAATTTCAAGTATTTAGGAAAAAAAAGAAAATAGCAACTCAGAAAATATCCTTGCTGTATGAAATGTTTTAGGAACAAATCTTTCACTTCATTTCCATAATGAGACGTTTTCCTTCGTCTTTCTTTTTTTCTTCTTTCTGTATCAATTGATACATTTTCCTTCTGTTTCTTTTCTTTCCTAAATTTTCCTAGTTTGAGACGTTTTCTTTTATTCTTTCATTTTACTTATTAAGACGTCATTTTATATTACTACTAGAAAAATACCACCTCCAGGAGGGGGAATGAATTCAACAAACAGGGCAGTTTTGCACCACACCCCAGACGAAGGTTAAAATCAGGAGAAAAGGGATCAAATTCAATGCAAATCTGATATATTTTTATTTTCATATCGGAGGTTCTGCCCATAATAGGCCTCTTAAAACTCTTTAAAATACTCCAAAGAAACAGAAATTTCGGGAATATTTATTAATTGATATCTGATACGTATTGTTAGAATTTCATCAAAAGGTATCTAAATGTTCACGAAGGACTTCCACCCTTTCGCATAAAACTAAATTATACTAAATATAGTCTACGTTTGGACCCCTTACGCCCAGCAGCTGTGTTCTAAAATTCATGATGATTTTTAATTACTTTAAGGGTGAATCATAAACATATAATCTTACCTAACTCTATAACAATAGAGATTAGTGCGAACACTGGCGAAACATTTTTTGTCATTTTGGACGGAGGCTGAAACTCGTATGAAATGATTTATTAAATATGAAAAAGCAACGAGAACCGAGTCGTTCAAGGCGCCCAGGATGCCGACCATCTTTCTGTCTACCAAACGAACGCATTCACATAAAAAAATGACAGAGCAATGAATAAACGGAAGCAATGGCGGCCGTCTATAAAATTAGTCATAATTGTTCGGGGATCCCGTTTCCTTCAGAAATGATTGACTTAATTAAAAAACGTACCTATCTATTCAGTCATCCACTTACGACGCAGCTAAATTCATCGAGACAACAACAACAACAGCAACAAAAAAAGGGATCCTAATTTTTGCCACGAGCTTTCAAACGTACCCTTCGGCGGGAAGAAGAAAAGCGAGAACGAAGGACGGACATTTTTCTTTTTTCATCATTCATAATTTTTCGAAGCGATTTAAAAAACGGCCCCATATTTATCGCTCGTTTTTTTGGTTGGTGTCGCTTCATAATTCTATTTGCTTCATTGTTCGCCTCTTTCTTTATTTTGATGCAAAGAAATTAATTGGAAAAAGGGTATTTTTTACAACATTCAATAATGGTAGTATTTTTGGGGGGCTATTCTTAGAAAAATAAAAGTACATATTTAATATTTCTCTTTCAATTTCCACCACCTCTTCCTCCTTTCTCCTCATCCTCCTCCTATTATGTAACGTATACTAGTGCTGTGATGATTCCAATATGTTTCCTCGATTCCAATACAATTACCGATTCTGTTCTAAATTCCCGATTCCGATTCAATTATCGATTCCGATTCTTTTTAAATCTCTAAATATTTAGCTATATAGTTTTTGTTGTTTTGTTTTTGTTTTAAATTTTCGGATAACCTTTAAAACCCATGTAATATGTGCATATATTTTCGCAAACGTAAACGTAAAAATACACTTGTGTGTGTGTATGTGTGTTTTTTTTTGGGGGGGGGGGCTTATGTACAGCTTTTAGTTTTATTGCACAGCTCCCAATTTAGGACGAGCCCCCAAAACTTTCACCCTAATTCTCAGTAGCCCCTTACGTAAACAGTGGCAGCATGTCTTGTTTGGGGTGAACTTTGTTAAAAAAAAAACTTAATTTTTAAAAAATGAACAACCATTTATCATTTTATCATTAGAACTTGCAAGGGAAAATTTTGTTTTAAACAAAAAAGAAATAAACAATTTAACGAATCGTTTTTGAAATCCGAACATAGGAAGAAGAAGAGCGTCCATATCTTCTGGTAAGTTTATATTTCTTCCTCCTTTTCAACCTCTTCGATTTCAACCTTCTTCTTCTTCTTGTTCTTCTTTTTCTTGTTCTTGTTCTTTTTGTTGTTTTTCTTCTCTTTCTTCTTGTTCTTCTTGTTCTTCTTCTTTTTCTTTTTCTTCTTCTTCTTTTTCTTCTTCTTTTTCTTCTTCTTTTTTCTTTTTCTGCCTTTTCTTCTTCTTTTTCTTCTTGTTCTTTTTCTTCTTCTTTTTCTTCTTGTTCTTCTTTTTCTTCTTCTACTCCTTCTTCTTGTTATTTTTCTTTTTTTTTCTTTCTTCTTCTTCTTCTTCTTCTTCTTCTTCTTCTTCTTCTTCTTCTTCTTCTTCTTCTTCTTCTTCTCATAATCCTCATCATAATCACGTTCACTCACCGGTTCTCGTTAGATAACTGGTTAAGCAACGTTGAGCCTGCTCAGTACAAGATTGGGTGACAATTTGGGAATATTAAGCGCCACCTCCCTGCAAGAACTGTAAGAACAGCAAAAACCTAACGTCGTCATCTCTCATTACTGGCATACATACGCGACTGGAGACTGCTTGTGAATTTGATATTCCCATGAAACGTCTTCCTTCGAAAGAAGCCGCTTCAACCCGCCTCGTGTGAATGCTGCTTCAGTCGTTCGTTCATTCTCCTCTTATGTAACGGGCTCACCGTGAAAGGAGCCCATAGCCGACGGTCTTGTGCAAAAGACAGACACATGTGGAAACAAGAAATAAAACAATATTAGATTGATAATACATTGGATGCGAACAGAAAGTCACAGCGTAAACGAAAAAAATAAAAAGAGACAGATTTAAAGCTTAAGTGAAAAAAAAAAAGATAGGGTAAAAACAAATTGAATAAAATTACATGTGAAACCGGTAAAAAAATTATAAAATGCTTAACGTAATATAATTCATCCTGTGACGCTGATTCTGGTGTCTCTGAATTTTAATTGTTAACGTTATTCCTGGAACTGCACTGACTTCATGTGCCCGTTCTCGACTGCTTTTTGAAAGCCACTCTTTTTATCCAACTTTTTTGGTCATTTGTTTTTGTCACCTGAAGATGATTCGACAGAGAATCGAAAACGTTCGAGATACTATGGAACATACATTATTTTTTTAAATTCTGACACAAATAAGATCATAAGAAAAGTTTAAAAAATAAATGTTTGCTTAAATAAAAGAATGTTGTCAAAATACACACACAATACGTATATTTGGAAAGTTTACCAAGATATCTTTTCTTTTTGGTTCCAGAAAAGCTTCATCACAACAATAAAATTCTTTTATTTTATGATTTATTTATTTTGTAAAACTATAGTTCCCTACACGTGTTTCGCTATCTAGATAGATGCTTGCTAAGTAGTTCTTCAGGGGAGATACAAACCTAACATATTGACCTCAACAACTGACAATACCACACAGGAATTGACCCAGTTGAAATCACTTAAGAAGGAAAAAAAGGAAACAAGTTCAAAAGACAGCTCAAACAACTCGGTAATATGTGGTAGCTGTGATGCGCCCCACCAGAATCAAGTCCGGTGCAATCCAAAAAGGGTAAACAAAGAAAGGCGGACTCCAACATCCGGCAGAATAATATCCTTAGGTCAACCTCAATATAGGCTTCCCCGCCAAAAATCAATATATATATATATATATATATATATATATATATATATATATAGTTAGCAAATCGTTATTTATGCAGGCCTCATTGAAGACGACGGAGAAATATATATATATATATATATATATATATATATATATATATATATATATATTTATGTTTTTGTTTTTCTCCTAACATTTAACTTGTTCTTTCCCTTTTGTTTTCTTTTTTCACACATTTTCCATATCCCAGAAATCTGAGTACCCACTTTTGTGAGACAAATAATGTTATAAATATTTTAATACTTTAAATAAAATATTTGCATAACTCACTAAAAGACTTTTAAATCTAAATTTAATATGTGACGACAGTGTTATTTCCCAGTTTAATCAAGTAAACATTGTCGCCGTAAAAAAAGAACTGTGGCCTATTTACGTTAATGAAAACATATGTAATCTATGTTTTGTATACTATACGTCATCTGTTCTGTCCTCGGATGTTCGCAAATGAAAAAGTTTGTGAGAAAAGATATAAAATAATTTTGAAAATGCTCGAAGAAGACATGACTAATCGAAGAATTGTTGTGCTCACTACGACTAACGGTTTATGTATTTGACATCCAATCCGATATTCCTTTATTCCGCGAATAGTCAGAAAGTGTCCTGGTGTTGTTGCTGGGAAAATATAAAATATTGATTTAATTAAAAAAATAAATAGATATTATAACATAAATTCTGATGAAAAAATCTGAAAAGAACATATATGTGTGTAAATAAGTAAATAAAAGTGAATTGCATCCCTACCCTATAGGTGAAAATAGTATTCCTCCTCACCGGCAGTATTATGAAATAAATAGTATAAGTATTTATTGTTTAGTAAAAGAATCATGATCGCTTACCGAAGTAGACATCTACACTCTTAGCGAAGATTTTTCGTTTTTTTAGGAATGCGAATGTGAAGTGTTCGTTAATAGTAATAATAAAGCAAGTATGTTATTATTCTGGAAGAGGAGACGTTCGTGTCATTATTATGTCATACAAAATAAGCAGACGGTGAATCTGGTGGAGAAGTAGATAATAAGATGTGAGTAAAAATAGCAGCAACGTTCTTTTTTAGATTTATTTGGGAGAGTCAGGTAATCCGGAGAAAATATAATAAATATTGAAAGAAGCAGAAATTAATGCATAATTTCTTGAAACACGCATCAGGGCTTAGGCTAATTGGATTGTGGAACAAATTCGTATATGAAAGTTTTGGTTATTAACCTATTATGTCTGAATGTTCGTCTTTGTTTTCTTCTTTTTCTACTTTTCTTCTTCTTCTTTTTCTTCTTTTTCTTCTTATTGTTTTTCCTTTTGTCTATTAATACTTGTCTTCCTCCTACTCCTCCTTCTCCTCGTCTTTTTCTTATTGTTGTTGCTGTTGTTGTTATTATTATTCTTGATAGTCTCTTAATATTTATCCTTTTTCCTCCTCTTCTACTTCTTACTATTATTCCTCCTTTGTCATTCTCCTCCTACTGCCGCCAAACTGCTTCCTATCCCCCTCCTTCTTTATTCGCCTTCCGTTTGTTTCGCTCATCTTTTCTGATTTTCTTTTCTCTCCTTTTATGTACCGACAAAAAAATCAACCAAAACGAAACGCATTTTCTAGCGCTTAAATTGTGTTGCCATTTTGATTTTTAGTTTTCCATTCAAAATCAAAACAAACGAATCAAATTTAGTTAGGATTTTCTCGTTGTTTTAAGCTTCGTCTTTCATATTATTTCACGCCTGGCGCATTTTTTTTTTGCTCGGTTTCTTTTCTTTCGTTTGACATTTAATTTTCCACTGAATTTATGTTCTTAATTTCTTGTTTTTATCAATAAGAAAACGAACAAAATGGCTGACTGCACCGAATGCGATGACGTCATCAATTCACATTATCTCTGCGGGGGTTTAAAATTAAGAAAAAAGCAGCATACTATCTTTACAATTCTTTATTTTCACAATAATAATAATAATAATAATAATAATAATAATAATAATAATAATAATAATAATAATAATAATAATAATAATATTGAAAATAAATAGATATATAGACAGATATAAATACTTTTCTTATAGTAAGCTCCACGCTTTCATATTTCACGTTCGCGCTTTTCTGTTTTGTTTTGTTTCTTGTTTTGTGTGCGATTTTCTTTCATCGAATGAAACAAAATAATACAAGACGACCATTTTAGGGGTTTTTCGTTTTTAATTTCATGTTTTATTAATTAGAAGAAACCAAACAAAATGGTAGACTGCGTCAAATGTGTGACGTCATCAATTTCTGTTATCTCTCCGAAGTTTGAAAAGAAAAGAAAGAAAAAAAGACTGTACTCTATACGACAAGAAAAAAAAATTTAACTTGCGTTTTCAAAGGATGGGGGGGGGGGGTATTTCTATAAAATTACTTGACAAAAGGTTCGATAACAACGCAGTGATCATTCAAAAGAAAATAAATAAATAAATAAATAAATAAAAATAACATCTAAGAAATGTTCGATGTTTCTAATGTTGTTTTTAACATAAGAGACGATGATACTTTATTCTGATTATTATATTCGGTCGATGTATCCTCCGGTACGTTTTTTCGAATTTATTGTATAGACATTGCGTAAATTAATATTGTTCGTTCGTTTTTTAGGAAGGAGGAACCCAAACATCAAGTTTAGAAACATAACCGAGTTGATGCAATTCCTTTTCCACGATCGATTTGGAAATCTTGAGAATAGCTGCGATTTGTCTAGTTGTCAAACAACCGTCTTGTTCAACTATGGCTTTAAGTTGGTTACTATCGATCATCTTGGGCCGACCAGAGCGTGGAGCATCTCTCACTGAAAAAATCCTTTTCCTAACAGCATTCTCCCCGTACACATGTCATATCTCATTGCGGGGTTCTGTAGCTTTTTGCCTTCCTTTTCTATAGCATCAGATGTCGGTAGTTCTCTGTTTTATCTTCCATTTAAAGGTCTGAAATTTAAGCAAAGATTTAAAAACTCCTCTGCTCAGATGCTTATTATACACTGACGTCAACATACTCGCTACACCAAATACAGGATTCGAAGAATAGGAATATTAAACGATCTTTAGTAGGCCGGAAAGATAACATTCAGTAAACGAACGAACTTTTTGGCCAACTCAATATGTACATATTGAAAATCAAATCAGCTGAATGCTTTTCATTTATTTCAGTAAGGTTTGAAAATAAAATCAGCTGAATGCTTTTCATTTATTTCAGTAAGGTTTGAAAATAAAATCAGCTGAATGCTTTTTATTTATTTCAGTAAGGTTTGAAAATCAAATCAGCTGAATGCTTTTTATTTATTTCAGTAAGGTTTGAAAATAAAATCAGCTGAATGCTTTTCATTTATTTCAGTAAGGTTTGAAAATCAAATCAGCTGAATGCTTTTCATTTATTTCAGTAAGGTTTGAAAATCAAATCAGCTGAATGCTTTTTATTTATTTCAGTAAGGTTTGAAAATAAAATCATCTGAAATCTTCCCATCATTGTCAATAAACTGTTCTGTGGAGAAGTTCATAAAGGTTATCGATAACTCTATCGATCATCTTTGTGGACATTTAGATTTTTTTGAACTTACTGAAATAAAATGGCATTATATGTACATTCAGAAAATAGAATTTATATTTCCATTATTTATCAATCTTTGCCTTTATTAAACCTTCAAGTGTGTCAGATCATTTTTGTCCACCCTGTACCTCTCAAACATTGAATTAATATGGCAGTGAACAATTGAAATTTCATCCTTTCCCAATTGGCCACTTAAAATTATCATAGTTTATATTTCTTGTGATCTTTTTATAGAAGTGTTGGATTTTTATTATTATTATTATTAAAACTGTGTTCTGCGGCTACGGTAGTCAAATGACATCCCATAGCTGCAGTCGGTCCTCCATGCTAGTTCCAGGCCATCTGGACTTGTCATGCACAAGTTGTAGGCAATGAAGTTGTTTCGCTGTACGTCGTGGTCCTAGTTGTGCCTGCTTGAGGTCAGCATGTAGTGTGCCCAGCAGATTTGTGCAGTGCCATCTTGGTCGCGGTTGGTAGGCTTGCGAGCTAGTAACGGCAAAGTCTAGTGCCCTCTGTGCGGGAGTGTCAGGGTCCATTCGTAGGACATGGCCTAAGATAGACCATCTTTGTTGGATTCCAGGATAAGAATTCATCTATTCTGTTTGAATATCCAGTTTAATTGTGTTACTTGAGGTAAAATCAGTTGGGGAAGGGGCACAATTTCGTCGTATGGGCCAGTGTGTAGCCAGGATGAGTTGACATTATTTAGACTTCGGATACTATGTTATTTTGAATATTTGGTCAGGGTTACTTGTAGGGCGAAGTATCATCATGTCAACATTATCTTCAGAAACGCATGTAAAGAAGCACCGAAAACACTCGAGGGTAGTGTCTAGTAAGCATTAGTTCTGTTTTTCTAAATTGTTTTTTATATTTTATTTCAATGAAAGTTCTCAGAAATCAAGAGGGCCCTTTCTTGGGCTTACACTTGATATCTATATGAGATACATATATATCTGAGTGTTCCATTAAACTCTTCTTTACCTGTCAAACGTTTAGTTAGTAAAGAAGTGAATAACATAAATTTTCTTCTCGCTAATTGACTCGTGGTCTCTTGGTCTTACCGGATTCCAGGACAAGAATTCATCTCTTCTGATGGAGTATGAATCTTAGTGCTGTTAATAGAGGCAACATTACTTGGAGAACGTACACAATTTCTCGGATAAGCCAATGTGCTGTAGTCATACTGAGAGGATCTTATTTGGGCTTTGAATGCTGTTATTTTTAATATTCGGTCAGGGTTTACTTGTAGGGGAAAGTATCCTCATGCCAAGTAGTTCTGACACACCCCTATACAGTGTCGAGGACAGTGTCTAGTAGGCATTCAAATTATCTCCTGTGTCTTTTTGAATCTGTGTCTGTGTGGAAAAACCGCAACCAGCAAGTGGCGAATTTTTTAATCGCACGTTTGTTTTGTTGGCATTAGTTTCCCAGCGATAATCAGGAAGTCATGGAAGGGTCCACATGAAGGTTTGTATATATCATGGATAAAAGTTGTACTATTGAACCGAGAAGCATCGAAAATGGAACGTCAACTCACCAGTCGGCACTGGAGATTCACTTCACCACGGCCATCTCCCCGTATGTATGTTTTCATTTTATTGGTATTATTACTTATAAACAGATTGATAATCCAATGAACAAAAGCTGTATGTATGTGTGTATACGTGTGTATTTGTGTATATATATGTGCGTTGCTATGTGTGTATACTGTGTATGTGCGTGTGTATATGTGTTTATGTATGTGGATATTTAGTTTGTATGTGTATGTATGTGTAATTTGACTTCAGTCGAAGTTCTCAGAAATACATGGGCCCCTTCCTGGGGCTAACACTGAATCTCTATATAGGGTACATAGATATTAGAATATTCTATTAAACTTTCTCAAACGTTGAGTTAGTATAGAAGTTAATAATGTTAATGTTTCGTCTCCCCAATTGACAAGTAAACTATGTTGTATATCTTTATTGTGGTCTCTTGGTCTTACCGGGTTCCAAGACAAGAATTCATCTAGTCTGGTGGAGTATTCAGCTAAGTGTTGTTACTTGGGGTAGCATCACAAAGAGAGAGTGAACCATTCCTTGTATGAGCAAGTGTATAGCCGTGCTAAGGGGATCTTATTTGTGCTGCAAATACTATGTTATTTTGTATATTTGGTCAGGGTTTACTTGTAGGGTGAAGTATCCTCATGGCACGTTGTACTGACAAACCCTTCTACAGAGAGCCGAAGACACTCGAGGATTGTGTCTAGTTGGTAATTCAAACTCTCTTGTGTATACGTGCGTATATATGTGGGTATCTATGCATGTGTATGTGTGTATCTGTATATGTGGGTGTGTATGTGTGCATGTATTTACATGTATGTGGGGCACGTGTGTATATGTACGTCAGTATATATATATATATGTGTGTGTATATGTGTATGTATTCGTATGTGTATATGTATGCGTGTATATGTGTGTATTTATGTGCATGTGTCTGTGTATATGTGTGTATGTATACAGCAAACACTATTCGGTGTTTTCAGTGAGGATTTTAAAACAGACAAGAATGAAAAGCTGTATGTAGCTATGTGCGTGTGTGTATACGTTTGTATCTGTGCTCCTGTACGTGTATGTGTGGTTATTTATGTGTGCGCGCACGGCTATGTGTATAATCGCATGTGTATGCGTCTATCTTTTTTTTTGTTGTCGGTATTTTCAATTCTAAATGGATCGTATGATAATTCGTCAAAAAAAGACGAATACAAATTCAACGGTACTGAAAGAATCCGAACTGTTTAAAGTCGCCTTCCAGTAATGATTCAAACAAATAAACTGTTTTTTAAAGTCAGCGACGCAAAATAGGATCGAATAATAACAAGGGGAATAAAAAAGACGGTTTTATAAGTAAATGATAAGTTGAATCATAGAAATGACGTTACACAACAATAAACAAAGGTAGATTAGCTGATTAATTATGCCATTCATCGGTAAGATGACAGGTGTGTGTGTTTTTAAGTTCATCCTCTCATCTGTGTCAGAGGCTTTGTTAGACGACCAGTCTGTCAAAATTCAGTTTAGCATAGCATGTTCGTCGGTCTGTCACATTAAAGTTTGAAATAGCCTTTTCATCGTCAAACGCGCAGTTCTTATTGTAGATACGACCAAGCAACTATTCGTCTGTCGTCTAATCTTAAAATTAGAAAAAGAATTTCCGTCAGTCGTTTGTTTGTCATGCTTAAGTTTGAAATAGCAATTTTGTCATTTTGTCGGGCTTACGTTTAAAATATTATCGTCAGTCTGTCAGGCTAAAGATTGAAATAGTATTTTCATTTATCTGACAAGCATATGTTTAAAGTAATATTATCGTTTGTCTATCACACTTATGTTTGAAATAGTATTTTCGTTATTCTGTCTTTTTTCGTAGGTTTGTCACGCTTACATTTCAGTTAGCATTTCGTCGGTGTGAAACGCAAAAGTTTTAAAAATAATAATTGACTTTGTCTGTCACACTTCAGTTTGAAATAGAATTTTCAGTGGTTTGAAACGCTTACATTTCGAATATCATTGTATTGGTGTGACACGCTTTAATTTCAAATATCATTGTTGTTCGGTTTATATTTGAAATAACATTTTCGTTTGTCTGTCATGCTTATGTTTGAAATAGTATTTTCGTTTGTTTGTCACTCTTACGTTTGAAAAAAATATTTTCGTTTGTCCGTCATCCTTAAGTTGTAAATAAAATTTTCGTTTGACTGTCATTCTTATGTTTGGAATAACATTTTCGTTTGTCTGTCACCCTTAAGTTTGAAATTACATGTTCGTTTGTCTGTCACTCTTATGTTTGAAATAAAATTTTCGTTTGTCTGTCATCCTTAAGTTTGAAATAACATTTTGGTCTGTCTGTCATTCTTATGTTTGAAACAACATTTTCGTTTGTCTGTCATGCTTAAGTTTGAAATAATATTTTCGCTTGTCTGTCACCCTTAAGTTTCAAATAACATTTTCGTTTGTCTGTCATTCTTATGTTTGAAATAACATTTTCGATTGTCTGTCACCCTTAAGTTTCAAATAACATTTTCGTTTGTCTGTCATTCTTATGTTTGAAATAATATTTTCGATTGTCTGTCACCCTTAAGTTTCAAACAACATTTTCGTTTGTCTGTCATTCTTATGTTTGAAATAATATTTTCGTTTGTCTGTCACCCTTAAGTTTCAAATAACATTTTCGTTTGTCTGTCATTCTTATGTTTGAAATAACATTTTCGATTGTTAGTCACCCTTAAGTTTCAAACAACATTTTCGTTTGTCTGTCATTCTTATGTTTGAAATAATATTTTCGTTTGTCTGTCACCCTTAAGTTTCAAATAACATTTTCGTTTGTCTGTCACTCTTAAGTTTCAAATAACATTTTCGTTTGTCTGTCATTCTTATGTTTCAAATAACATTTTCGATTGTCTGTCACCCTTAAGTTTCAAATAACATTTTCGTTTGTCTGTCACTCTTAAGTTTTAAATAACATTTTCGTTTGTCTGTCATTCTTAAGTTTAAAATAACATTTTCGTTTGTCTGTCATTCTTATGTTTGAAATAACATTTTCGATTGTCTGTCACCCTAAAGTTTAAAAACATTTTCGCTTGTCTGTCACCCTTAAGTGTGAAATAATATGTTCGTTGGTCTGGCAAGCTTAAATTTTAAATAACATTTTCGTTGTTCTGTCAAGCTAAAGTGTAAAACAGCAGTTTCTTTAGTCTGTCATCCTTAAGTTTCTAAATAACATTTTTCTTCGATTGAGGCGTATATTAAAAAGACGCAGGTCGCGAGTATCCGTTCTTATCTTTGTTATTGTGTTGGTTTGAAAGAGCAGCTGAGTGTCGTCGGATTTGATTGGATTAACGCAAATCCAGTGAAGTCTGCGTGAGTTTCTCATCAAAAAGTGCATTTTGTTTTGCCTTTATTTTTGTTTTTTCTTTATTTTGCCGTTAGACAGATTACATGGCAGATTTGTTTTGGTCGCAAATGGCGAACGTTTGTGGCGGTTTACTGACAGCGTTGCTCAAGTGTATTAGGGAATACAATCACAGATTTGAAGGTAGGATAAAGGAGAGAGAGGGAGGGGGAGAGAGAGGGAGAGAGAGAGAGGGAGAGAGAGAGAGAGTATTAGGAAATCCTATCACGGATTGAAAGGTAGGATATGAGAGAGAGAGAGCGTAGCCAGAGAGAGAGAGGTAGACTGAGAGAGAGAGAGAGAGAGAGAGAGAGAGAGAGAGAGAGAGAGGGGGGAGGGAGAGAGAGTGTATTAGGGAATAGTATCATGGATTGGGAGGTGAGATATAAGAGAGAGAGAGAGAGAGAGAGAGACAGACAGACAGACAGACAGACAGACACACGCAGAGAGAGAGAGAGAGAGAGAGACAAAGAGAAAGTGTATTTGGGAATATAATAACGGATTGAGGGAGTAGGATATAAGAGAGAGAAAAGGTAGCCAGAGAGAGAGGGGGAGGGATGTAGAGAGATAGAGAGAGAGAGAGAGAGAAGGGGAGTGGGTTAGAAAGAAAGAGAGAGTAGGAGGGAGAAACGGTAATGATGATGAGGAGAACCAACAATTTTAAAAATAAAGAAACAAAAAAAAAGAAAAACAAGCAAAGATGGGTTTTATTTGGCTTAGTCTGACTGTTATTCTCATCTTGATTATTATTTTCCCAACGTTTCGATCGATGCAATCTCTGGCCTTCTCCATGTGCACCCGTGGCGTAACGGTTAAAGATGTTTATTTTCCATCAGTTCTAATTGACAGTCTTCTGGAAAAGTTGAAATTCCATTCCTTTCTACTGGCGATAATGAGAATTGGCTAAAAATTAACACTTTTAGCCAATCATGGCGGACAAGACGAGAGCAATCTACCACTGGTGATTGAATAGAAAGTTTAATTCTGAAATTCCGTATAGTTTTCCCAGTTTGACAACTTGAAACTATGCACGTGAAGAAAGTCGGAGTTTACATCGGCCGAAACGTTGTGAAAATAGAAACTAAGATAAGAATAGTAGTCCGAAAAATTTAAAAATATAAATAATCAATCCTCATCACTAAACAAATTCAGAAAGAAGATGCGTTGGCTTTGATTCTTTTACAGCATATCAACCTTGTTTTGGCGATTTAACGCGAAAACAATATCTATTTTAAACGATAAATTGTGTACGATTTATTGAAGACAAGTTGCTTTTTTTATTCATAGGTGGCTAAAAGTGATGTTGTACGCCCAACCAACCAGTGTCAGTGTCAGTGTTGCGAACTAGAATTTTCCAAACCCGCTAGATCGGAATATTAAAATCTTACGAAAAACCGCTAGATTTGAATTTTTTCGAACCCTATATAAAAATATTACGAATATACATAAGATTCCGTGTTTTTATACATATTTTTTTTATTTTAATGTCATCTAAATTGTTATTTATTCCTTTCATGTTATTTGTATTTAATTAAAAAAACACGGATATAATTCATGAACGATTTATTTTAATAAAAGTTGAATGTAGTTTGCTTGAAGCATTGTTTAGTGTGTATATATAAAGGTAATTTATAGAAGGCAATACGATGCAAAAGTGTAATGGATAAACACGAACTGAAGCAATTAAGACATCTATTAGTGGAATGAGTTTTGTAGTTTCGACCTTTTATTAATATATTTTTATATTACAATATGTATTGCTGTCAGTGCGATTCGATGGCAGTTTCGTATAACATAAAATATAGGCTTGCGCACACAACAGTAGCCTTTCCCTCTTGGACAGGGTCCAAAAAAGTTTTTTATTTAATAGACCCCTCACTATAAAGCATGCTCCAACCTCTGCCTCATCGCCGCAATGTTGCATTCCTGTGCTTGTTTTACAAGTGCGTTAATGGAATGTGCTCCAACGAATGCGCTGCACTAGTGCTCCCTCGACGTAAATACCCCCGATCAATCCGTCAATCAGCAAGATCCCACCCCTTCATTGTTGAAGTCCCCGGAGAGCTTTCTATTCTAATAGCTTCTTTCCTCGTACTGCTAGCCTCTGGAATTCACTTCCTGCTCCCTGTTTCCCTGATCGTACTAACATGCAGCAATTCAAATGTAGCATGAACAAGCATCTGGCTGCACAGCTCTTCATATAGGATTTCCCTAATTCACAGTAGCTCCTTCGTCTCAGTGGCCTTGTGCCTTGTTTGGGGTGAACTTAAGTAATATAAAATGTTATACGGAACCTCCATCCAATCGCACTGACGGCATTTAAGATTGTAATGTATAATAATAAAAATTATATTAATAAATGGTGGAAAGTGCAAAACTCACATGTCTTAATTTGCTTCAGTTCGTGTTTATCCGTTACACCTCTGCATTTTATTGCGATCTATAAATTACATTTATTTTAATGTTGTTGTTTTTTTGCAAATGATCTGCCCAAGGCCGAGGGGGTATCTGATACTTAGTATGCGAATAGAGTTGTACTTATCATACAGTTACAACATTAATAAATTCATCTTTACCATTAAAAATCGAGGTATTCCGGGGAGTGTCAGGGTCGTTTTCAGTCTCAAACCAGTCTTCTGGCATTTAGGATGTGTTACTGGTAAATACTTGTTGCTTGTATAGCAAAGAAACCTTTCCTTTTTCGCTATACGCTATCGGAAAGTGTCGATGGCAAACGAAATCTGCACATTTTACAGAAAGAAAAAACCGCAAGCCACGAGATCCAAATTTTACTAGCTAGATTCCAAACGAAATCTCCAGATCTAGCTGGAAAACCGCTAAGTTGGCAAACTGGTGAGTGCTTACCTCAACATAATACGTCCTATAAAATGTGAACCCGGCATAGTCAGAAGAGAAGAAAGAAACAAGGGAAGTTCATGAAAAGGAATACTGCTTATCTAGAATTACGGAGACATTCGAACAATAAAATAAAATACAAACTGATAAATATCTGTTTGATGTGCGTACCTGTCACGGAATGAAAATATCCTATACAAAAATCACGTAAATTAATCAAGTAGTGTTTTATTTTATAAAAGAAAATCAAATGTTATCGATAAACGAATAAGAGTGAAATATCGGCGGCATTATTGGTCATATTCAAGGGAGCTAACGGAGATAACACCCAAAATTCCCGACTTTATTTCTCTAGTTCGCAAAAGTTGGTATTATCTCCCTTGAATATGACCAATATGGCGTGGATATTTCACCCTCATTTGTTTATCGACAATTTAAAAAAAAAATTGTTTATATAAAATAAACACTACTTAACTAATTTACGTGCTTTTTTTGGTATAGAATATATTCATTCCGTGACAGGTACGTACAGCAAACAGATATTCCTCAGTTCTTTTTTCGTTTTTTTTTCGAATGTCTCGGTAATTCTAGGTAAGAAAACGGATGCAAAATGCTTATTCCAATTTTAATTAAAATCTATTAAACGATTTTGTTTCTAAAAAAATCTCTGAAGTTTGGGGCCTAAGCTTAAGACGTCTTAAGAAAAAAAAACTTAAACGAATCTTACTTAATTGGTGGCTAATCAAATTTCATGCAAATCTGAAATATTTGAATCTTCAAATGAGAGGTTGTGTCCATATTATTCTCTATAAAATGTCTTTAAAAGACCACTAAGAAACTGAAATGTTGAGAATATTTATTCATTGCTGTCTAATAGCTATGGTTAAAATTTCATCAAAGTCGGGGGTATCTGAATTTTCACGAAAGTGTGACTAACTCCCTCTATCCGTTTTGCATGAAACTAACATCAAAAAGGAAAGAGAAGCCAGACGTTCATTTGAAAAAGAAACTGCTGTCACGTGGTCACTTACTCCTGGTATTTTCCAAAACTTTCATGTTAAATTATTCTCATTTTCGTTTCTATCCTGATAAATTGGTCTAAGAGGATTCATCCTAAAAAAGATGTAACCGAAACATGTATGCACATATGTAGCCAAAAACTGTTTGTATAAATACAAATACATGCTCATAAATACATATCTAGGTGTTATTAAGCATTATTATATAAACACAATAAGGAATCAGGGATTGATTGTCCAACTACTATGAACCAAACTACACCGAAATATTATATATCTCTATTTATATAAAAATAGGTATTTGTGTATGTTTGTATGTACATAATTCACTCCTTAAATACTTAACCGATTATTATGGGTATGAGAACACGGCTGCTAGGAGTAAATGGTCGTAATACGAGCTATATTTAGTTTAATTCACTTTATGCAAAGGAGATACAAAGAAGGTGGAAGCCCTTCGTGAGAATTAAGATCCCTCCGACTTTTGTGAAATTTTAACAATAAATATTAAATATCAATTAATAAGTATTACACAAATCTCAGTTTCTTTGAGGTATTTTAAAGGTATTTAAAGGCCATAATATGGGTACAACTTACTACTTTGAAAATTCAAATATTTCAGATTTGCATCATAATTAAGCTATAGTCATTAGACACCAATTAAGCAAGGTTTTCCTAGTTTGAATTTTTTTTAAACCCTTAAGCTTAAGTCTTAAATGTTAGACATTTTTTAAAATAAAAATAATGAAATATAATTGGATCTACATTGGAATGCGGATTCTAAACATAAAGGGTAGTATCATTATATAAAAGTTGGGCAAAACTGTCATGTTTGAGAAATTAATTTTACCCGTATTGATATATATATATATATATATATATATATATATATATATAGTAATCAGGTAAAGTAGTCATCCACAGATAAAAATCCACAGAATTCTAACTGGGTTCACTAGTAAATAGAGCTATTTATATAATCATTTTTATTCATACAGACACGTACAAAAAGCCGCGACACCGGCATGTCGATGTTATCGATCAATAGTTATTAGAAACTAGGATCTCATCAGGTGGAAAAGTGAAAGATCAGACTTTTTTCCACCTGATGAGTTCTTAGTTTCTAATAAGTATTGATCGATAACATCGACATGCCAGTGTACCGGCTTTTTGTACATGTCTGTATAAATAAAAAATAATTATATGTATATATATGTGTGTGTGTGTCATTTTATGACTTAAAATAAACATTGGCTTGAAACAGTCATAAAAACTTTAACAACTTTGTATAATATCTTTATTTGAAACTCTAGTATGATGGGCCCTATCATTCAAAATGTTAGTATGTATTAAATATTAAATGTTTTTAACGCCAACATTTTTATGAAAGCAAAATAAATTGTTTTAGATTATTAAAATAATTTCCAACGCTATTGATAATGGTTACCCATTCATTTATTTATTTTTTATTATTCCTTATGTTTGAATTCATGTTTGACGTAAACCAAAGGTCTATGACGTCATGCCAAAACTGTAATTATTTTGTAATGGTAATGTTTTAAGCTCTATTTATAAGAAAGGCCAATAAGTTGGTAGAACGTCTGCCTGAAAATTTGAAGGAGAATGTAAACTGCGGCCAATCATGTTGACAAAGCTTTAATCAAAATGTTAAAAGTATGAATGTAATCGTCTGCCATCATATGCTTTCTGGGCCTTTTGGCTAAGAGCATAGTGTAGTATCTGTTCCGATGGATACTGCACCCTATAGACCGGGTCTTGATTTCGCCGATTTGTGGGTTTGTCCTGTGCAGTTCCAGGAGGTCCACCCTCCCAGGCGTTGCCTCCCCTCTTTGGGGAGGAGTAAGTTTATTGCTTACTGCCGACGGGGCTGCCCAGGCATTTTTTGTAGGCCAGAGTGCTCAAATTCTCGGGCGCTGGCTTTTCAAATTCCACTTTCCGACCTTGTGTCACATCTTACCGCTGTGGGAGGTAGATAAATAAATTGTCTTCCATCATGTTGAAGAAAATGCTATTAGTTAAATTAACAGGTGTTTAAAGGATATTTTTTGCAATGTTCATACTAGAACAAATGTATACATTTAAAACAGATGTTCGGTTTTAACTGATGGTTTTTAAGTTAGAATCACAAAGATTTTAGAATTGGAATTAGAATAATGTTGGGGAAAATACAAACGAGAACAATATACACTATCCTTGGCAGAGCAAATATAACGGGTCATATTTAACCATTCTTTTTTAAATATAGATGACTTGATTGATTAGGCATTTCGTCTATAGTATCAGGTCCATTAGGGAAACTGGAGCATTGATCTTTATGGCATCGATGGAAGAACACAATTAAACTTTCTACCGCAGAACTATCCACTGACCTAGAAAACGTCAATTGAAACATAAACTCAAATTGCGTGGGTGTTCATGTTTCATGTGACATAATCTAGGTCAATGGGTTTTATTGCTTGTTTGTTTTATTCCCACAGTATTGAATAGTATGAATACACTAATCTAGACCCTCTCTCTCTCTCTCTCTCTCTCTCTCTCTCTCTCTCTCTCTCTCTCTCTCTCCTTCATATATACATATAGGTAATAAATATTTACTATTTATTTATAAATATTATTGTATAGCCTCTATTTACTAAGACTGGGCACTCTGAGTGAATTTAATAACAAGCAGTACAACTAGCTTCATTGCGAGATTCAACACGATTTGTTGTTTTTAGATTACTCTTGACCGCTTGCTGTGAATACTCGCCGACTTGGTATTTACAAAGTTAAATTCCTCCTAAATTCTGAGCTGATTTCTGGTGGCCGACTGGTAACTCTCCTGACTTGCGAATCAGTGGCGATTTGTAGTTGGAGTTCGCGGCTGTCGACCGTCGGGAATTAGCTTCCTGCACTGAAGATTGCGCAAGCATGAAACATCGATGTCTGTAGGTAATAAATAATTAATATATATATATATACTATGAATATTTTTATTAAATATTAAAGTTTATTTACCTATAGACAACGTTGTTTCGGACTTACGAACGCATCAGTGCGAGAAAGTGGTGGTTTCAGGCGGGCAGACGGGTTCGAAAGCAGTTCGTAGACTCAGAAGAGAGTCACGATCCTACGCCCTAATCGATTAGGTCAACGAAAATCAGCACATACATTACTGAAATTAAGATACATTTAAAGCTGGCGGCAGGGTTCAAATGTTCCAAGATTAAAGAGTGATTAAACACGCGGGCGTGTAAGCTTTGCTTCCATAGCTTAACGACCCCAGATTTTTATAATTTCAGACAGTGCTCGACAATCAAGATTTATTTAGCTTAAAGGGGGCCATTACATTTTTATGAAATATTAAAGTGTATATACCTACAGACGACGTTGTTAGAGTCGAAGTTCTCAGAAATTAAGAGGCCACCTCCTGGGGTTTACACTTTATATCTATATGAGATACATAGATATTCGAATATTCCATTAAAGTTCTCATCTACCTCTCCAACGCCGAGCCAGTAAAAGAAGTTCAGGATTTCAATGTTTTCTCTCACAAATGACCAGTTAACTATATCATAGTGTATTTATATTGGGGTCCATTGGTCTTAGTAGATTTCAGGCAAGAATTCATCTAGTCTGGTGGAATATCTAGCTTAGTGATGTTACTAGAGACAACCTCACTTGGAGAAGGTGCACAATTTTGCGTTTAAGCTAGTGTGAGGTAGTCATACAGAGATCGTCTTATTTGGGCTTCGAATACTATTTTATTTTTGAATATTTGGTCAGAGTTTACTTGTAGGATAAGGTGACCTCATGTCAGGTTGTCCTGACAAACCTTTGTACAGAGAAACTTTAGGCACTTTAGAAGGGAGAATTGCCGTTTTCCGGGTCGAAATTTATCCATCTAACACTTATCGTTGGCTAGTTTTTGTCTTTGAAGCGATTTTTTAGTTCCTTACATCAAGTGGCGTCATGCCTTGTCTGGGGCGATTTACATATATATATATATATATATATATATATATATATATATATATATATATATATATATATATGTTGTGTTATAATTGTTGAAACTGATATAAATAATGTGCTAAGAAATGAATGTAAAAGTAAGCAATAAAAGTGAAACATAAGAAAATCGTTTGTGTTCGAGTCTTTTTTCTTTTCTAACTTGCTGTAAACATGACTAGATGATTCAAATACCAAAAGAAACCAAGTATGTCCAGATTTCCAGTCTTGAGGAGTAACAAATGAATCCCCTTAACGAAACACATAATCATAAGAAGCAACGTCACGCATAACACTTTTGTAGTATATTACAGATATTAACCTGTCAGCCTCTAACTCTGCCATCGGTTTAAATATTTTCCGATTTTACAATGTTTTTCCTTTTCGTTTTTTCTTATTTTTTTAACCTTTAAATGCTTTTTGTTTCGAATATGACACATTCAAACAAATGACCTATTTAATGTAATATTCAACGAAAATGTGTCAAACTACAACTTATTTCAAATCAGCAACGAGCCTGTTAGCAAGTGTGAATAGGTATTAGTATGATGTTGCATCAGCACATCCGCTAAATAGGTAATTAGTGTCTTCGATGTCACGGGTTGGTCATTATAATGGTAAGTACAAATTATTTATTTTATGATTCTCTCGTGGATTATGATTATTTAGATGCATATATTGTAGTGTTTTGTTATACATGTAACATTTTATACCATTTGTTGCACATTTGGAAAATCATTTATTTTTGGTCGATAATTTCTTTTTCCAGAAATCATTTATTCTACTTTATATTATGCAACGGTTTTTTTTACGTTTTCAAACCAATATAAAAACTAAAGTATTTAAGGGTTAATATTTGGAAACCCTTAGAGAAACAAATCAGAAAGACTACGTTACATTCGACTGATTGTGAGAAATGACGTCATCGTCGACTGGGCGGATTACTACTACTATTAGTAATGCTGATATTACTACAACTACTATTACGAAGAAAGCAAAAACAGCAAGCGTCAACTTTATTCAAAGTCGTTTATGATACAAGGCGGAAGGAGGGGAACACTGGAATAGGAAATAAATAGGTTGTTTTGTTTGTGTGTTATGTTTTTCGTCTATAAAATGAAATCAAACACTCAGTTCGGATATTTAAAACGGGCGTAGCAAGAGCAAAATTTCGCTTTGTAATATTTTCAAGATGGCGGACATGGAAGGGCGGCCATGTTTGTTTTATTCAAGGGAACGAATATTAGGGAATAAACGAGAGGGTAAAAGAAAAGAAGTGAAAGATAAAAGAAGTGAGAAAGAAGAATATAGAAAGAAAGAAAGGAACAAAGACGAAAGTGAAACATTTAATCTCTCTCTTTCTATCTCGATGAGTACTCTTCCTCTTTTCATAACACCGAGAATTCGCTTATGCGAAACAATCATTTGCATATTCTCTCTTGTAAGTAGTCTGCTCTGGGATCAATCCCGAGTCTCTCCCCGATTGACGACATACGGCACGACCCGTACTCTTTTTTTTTGCGTGGACTTGCGTGATGACTGCTACAGAGAAACTGAAAAATATTAAAGAAAATACAAATAAAAGAAACGGAAAGACAAACGAAAAAAAATAGTAAAAAGAATAAAGAAAAGAATAAATAAAAAATCTAAATAAAGAAAAAAAAATAATGTCGAAGAAAAGGGAAGGGGGTGGTGACAGTAAAGCGAAAGAAGATAAAAAGCAAAAAGAAAGAGAAAATCAGATAAAAAAGGAAAAAAAGAACATTAAAAGAACATTAAAATAAAAAAGAATAAAAAAAGGGAAAAATAAAAATAAATGAAACCAAAAGGAAAGGAATATAGAAAAAAATATAACGAAAAGAAAATGGCGTCCATCTTCCTCTCGAAATGATTACGGATTAAAAAAAATCCAAACGAGATGAGATTTCTACATCGTCTGTTAATTCAAACTTTTGATTTAATTACTGGAATAATTTTGATATTACGAAGCAAATAACAAAGTTCATAGACTCGCATCTTCATATAAGCTGCCTTGTTTGGAACTAGGCTTAACAGATTTATCTTGCTCGAGTGAAGAATTCGATCCAGATAATGAAGAATTTTAACGAATCAATAAAAATGTAGATTTAGTGTCTGTTCGCTTACAAACAGGAATTAAAAAAAAGAAGTAGCAGGGCTACCCGGCGTTGCTCGGGAAAGTAGTAAGTAATTTATCTTTATCAGTAATAATTGATTTTTTACTCTGAATAACTAATCGAAGTAAAGCTTACCCCGCCTCCACCCCCCAAAACTTACTCCGCCCCCACCCGCAAAAAAATTACCCCCACCCCCCCAAAAAAAGTTTACCACCCTCAACTCTACAAAAAATTTACCCCGCTCCCACTCCCCAAAATAATTTACCTCGCCCCCCCCCCCCTCTTAAATATTTTACCCCGCCCAACCTCCAAAATAATACTACAGCCCCCAAAAATAATTTACCCCGCTCCCAACTCCGCTAAAAATAATTTATCCCGCCCCCACCCACCTCCCAAATAATTTACCCCGCCCCCACCCTAAAAATAATTACCACTGCCCCCACCAATAAAATCATTTTCCCTGCCTCTACTACCTCCTCCCAAAATTACCCCGCCCACACCCACCTCCCCAAAAATTTACCCAGCCATCACCTCTCCAAAAAGTTTACCTCACTCCCCCCCAAAAAAATATGCGAACTAAGTCTTACTTAAAAAACTAATACTCGAGTTAAGATTTGAAAAAAAAAAGAAAAACAAATATGCGAGAAAAGTTTTACAACATATCGAAACTAGACTAAAGGTTTCATGGGTCCAGATAATAATTCTTTCTCATAGAAATCTACAAAAAAATATTCGCTATTGTCGGCCCCAGGTTTGAGTCCATTGATACCACGTCTATTTGCCTATACGTTACAGCGTTAAAACTGACTTCAACGGATGTAGTGGTAAATGTCATCAACACAACGAACATACTTTCAGGAATGTTAGGGAGCGATAACAGATATATATTGTTTCCAAACTAGGGACACAAGTAAATAGGTTACTAATATTGTACGAACACATACATTTGTTAGTAACCTAAGACTTTGCAATATAATTTTCAAAATAAAATGAATCTTTTAAGCAGTATTTACTATAGTGCTCCAATACTGGCTGTAATATAATAAATATCCATTATGCAACAGAGAATATCCGCTTTGTAAGTTTTGGGAAATTCATATTGTGGTGGACGGATAGAGCCTGAAAGTCTGAGAGTATATAACTTTTCACCTAATTGACCAATTGTTTCAGGAATTTAGTTGCTAAGGAAGCTGTTGCATCATGGGTTCCGGCAGGGCCCAGTTTGACAAATTTTTAAGTGTCATTCTAACATGACCATTATTTTGTCAACGTAATCTTCATGATTTAGTACAAAACTCTGATTATTACTAATCACTTATTTTGTCGTAGAGTTTTAATGACAGAAAAATGTCCCTTCTACCATTTAAACTCTGAATGGGGTACTGGTGTACTCGCATAGCTGTGAGCAAGGTGATTCAGTTTAGTCTTTACATTCCTTACTTTGATCCCAGAAACAGATGAAAGTCTCACTGCCTGAGAATTAAGAATTTCAAATTCTGAAAATACTTCTACACTTTAACACCAGATGGTGGAATACAGAATTCAAACCCTAACCCTAACCCTAACCCTAACCCTAATACAGAATTCAAATCCATGATCTAGTATTAAAAGTTAAACAGGAGACAACTTCTGAGAAGATATATTTAGGACGGTTTTACTTACATTCGAGTTTGTGGAGCAACCGAATTTGTCTATATATTCAATGTTGCAATTTATTATTAAATTGAAGCACCAGTTTTAACGACGGCGCTCATGTATAATTATGACATATCATGAGAAACAAACTTCATCACAGCACGAAAGAAGTGCTCACTGCTTCCCTCTATAGTTGTACATATTTGGTTTTAAACTTTTGGAGATTTAATGATAATTTATTCAAAAAAAAAATTATAAATGCATTCTCTATTTTAATGTCCTGAATGTAAGTTCGCGTTTTTTTTAATTTTAAGTCAAATAAACGAAGGACATACATTATAACCTACACAAGAATGTAGAAATTATATTTTCTGGCGTTGATCGTACTTTACTCTTAGATTTATTTTCTTTCACATACGTAGACACATTAAGAAACCAAACTTTGGCGCTCTCCTGTGAATAAGGGGATATAATCACTCAACACTAAGTAAAACAAAACACAGATTTACGAATTTTTACAGAGACGAATTTCACGATGAAAGGGAGATAATCGTGATCAAACAACAACAGAAAACAAATCTTAAATAGCAAAGCAAATGTTAAAACAAGTAAAGATTATTTCACCCAAAACAAACTAAACTTATCAACTTATTTAGTAAAATTCGTCTGTGACGTCTTTATAGCATAATATATGATAATATTAGATATTAAGAGGTTTTAAATATAGATTAAAAATTGTTATATGGAAAAATATTATAAGTAAGGTCACCAGAAAGGCTAAATTTATTCTAAAATAACTATAGAACTAATAATGCCAGTCGAGATATAGATACACTAAGCATGTATATATTTTATGGAATAAAATGAAACTTTCATAAGAATATCAGGGCATAATTCGGTGACTATCTTAATATGCAGATTATGATAAAATATCATTAATTATGGTGGAAATTCTTATTGGGTAGGGAGGAACAAAATAAGATTCAATCTGTTTAGGTGTAAGGAATCATAAAAAAGGGCTAATATAGTGTAGGGAAAGGGAACATATAGGGTTACGGAACTGTAAAATTGTTATATTTGAACCATTTCTTCTGCATACAGTTCAAAAGGACTTCGTCTTTTTTATTTAGTAAGATACCTGCATGTTTTTATTATGGATAAAGAGTAATTCAAGCATAACCTACATTATCTATTTAGGACCTGTACGCTCTAACTTTTTAAAACTATTAGCTATCTAAGGTTGTATGGATTGTTGGTACCCCTCAGACCTCATATATGGCTTGACAGAGATGTAAATTTAGAACAGTATTGATTATTAAATGTAATTAATGTTTTGAGATCCTTGACTTCATAAACCTCACACTAAACCCTACCTATTCCCCTTCATCATTATTTGTTCCATTATTGTTATTGTTACTTTTTCCTATTGTGTTTTTATTATGTTTTACTATACATTTGCATATAACGCTTCATTACGTGCAGGAATTTTCTAATGGGCAGTCATTTTTGTTCGAACCATTGTATTTAGCGTCGTTATTGATTTTCTGGGCTTTATTAATTTTCTCTGTATTTGATCCTATTATACGTTGTTATAAGTTAGGTACTTTAGAGAAAGAGAGTCTGATTGTATTTCTGCTTTTGCTTCTATTTCTTCTATTTTTATGGGGACATTAAATCTCTCTTCTATAATTTTAAAGAAGAGTTTAAGAATATACGGTGGATTAAACCAGATGCATTCCCGCCTTCTAATCTTGCTTGTATTACCTTTAGGGATTTTTGTTTATAATTATTATTATCTATTCTTATGTTACGCTGTTGTATGGGTCTTGTGTTTTCCTTACTCCTATTATAATTTTATTTGTACTAATATAATTTATGTTTAGTAATTTTTGTCATCGCCATGTTGTAGGTTATAATATTCGGGTTTAGCGTAATGATACTATTATTGTTACTACTAGATTGATATTCTAAATAATTTGTATAGCTAATATTTAGATCGTAATCTGAAATTCTAAATACAAATTCAGAGTTCTCATCGAATATTTGCCTCTTAGACGAAATTCTGAAGATTATGTTCGAGATGGTAGTTACAATGGAATTCAAAATAGACCTAGGGTGGTTAGAGCTTTGATGAACATAATATAGGGTTCGGTTAATGGTAAGGTTCAAAGTTATTGGCAGAAAAGTTTAGTATTAAATCTAAGAAGTTAACAATGTTTTTATTAATATCAATTGTTATTTTTAATCCTAAGTTCTTAAAAAGCTTATGTGATGCCTTCCTATTCTTTTGTATAGTTTATTAGTGGATCTAATCGACAATAGTGCATCATTTCTATATAATCCTCTCCTCAAGCTTAAGGTTACCTTTAAAGTGTTCATTAATCTAATTAAGCTAAAATAAACCTATCAAATCTCTTATGAGTTATATATAAGCGCTGGTTGACCCAAAGTCCTATCCATAGAGCTGAGTTTATACCTGCATTATTCAATTGTTTCTTGATCTGACCCACTTTTTATCTATGTAACTTTGAGATGTTGTTTTCTTTGTCTCGTTTTGATACTGTCAAAGTTAAAGCATTTAGAGTTACACAGCCTATATATATATATATATATATATATATATATATATATATATATATATATATATATATATATATATAATTATTTAATAATAAACATTTAAGTATTATCCATATACTATACGATTCATCCTGACGGAATCTTCAGTGTGGAGATAACTGTTTAATCCGATCGCACGATTCGAAACTCCGGAACACGAGTCACTTCTAACTCAAAGCCGAGCGCTCTAACCGATGAGGCCAATTCCAACCGTTATGCTACAAGGATTAAATAAACCCTATTTATGTCAATTCAGGCGGAGAACAAAGGTGTTCAACAAGTTACGTAGACAGAAACTTGCATCTAGCTTAGATTAGACGGCTTATATTATTTCTCTTAAAGTGCCAGGTCGAAAGGGTGCTATAGATATTTATTTAATAATAAATATTTAATTATTGTCCTCATACGTATACGTTTCATCCTAACGGGATCTTCAGTGTGGAGATAGCTGTTCAAACCGGTTGCACGAGTTGAACCCCCGAAACGCGAGTTAACTTTAACTTAAATCCGAGTGCTCTAACCGGTGAGGCCAATTCCAACTTTTATGCGACAAGTAGAGAAATAAACCATATTTATGTACATTCAGGCGGGCAACATAGTCAGCCGTCTTAACAGTGTTCAACAAGTCACGTAAACATGAACTTGCATTTAACTTAGCTTAGACAGCTTATATTATTTCTCTGAAATAAATATATATATATATATATTTATATATATTCTCTCTTTATAAACCTTTCTTGTTTCATAAAACCCCCCAATTATTTTATTTACCTATCTGTGAATCATTAAATCAGTTCTTCGAAGTATTCCTGTTAAATACTTTTTAATCTCACTGTCGCTCTACTGCAGACCACCATTTTAAATGAAATATACTCCTGGCTAAATAAACAAATAGTTCTGTTTTCAAAATACAGAAATAAAAAGAAAAACAGTTTAATTGGCAAATTCTGTTGCTTAGCAACCACAATCATTTCCTCCTCTCATACGAGTTGTCAGAATTTAGAAAAATATTGATAAAAAATCTGTTTAGAAATGGCGCCCTGTTTACGAGCTAAATCAGGTACTCCCAACTTGGGTCGACATAAGCTTTAAGATGGTCATGTAAAAAGTTTCCATTGATTTGATTTTGATTACTTGATGTACATGTATTTGAATTGGATTTTATGAATATAACAAAATTATGTAATTTTTAACATTCATCTCTTTTTGTGGCTTTTGTTTGATTCGGAGCGGTTTTCAGCGGATCGAAAGCCGGTACACAGTTAAGAATGTCCCTCCTAAATAATATGTAAAAATGTTTTACTGTAACCGAAAGTTTTTTATTACGAGTATTTCTTGAATAATTGAAAAGGTAAGGAGTTTTTTTATTTAGTTTTCAAATACTTAAATGAATTCGCCTTTTTGTCAGAACAATTTTGTTGCAAGAATTTCTCTGCGAACAAAATCGAACTTTTTCGAGAAATATTCTATAATGGTTACGTACATTTTATGATGCGTAATAATAAAAAAAGAAAATGCAAAGTAAATATATTTTATGTTAAATATCATGTGTTTATTAAGAATTTAAAACAGAAACTAATTTGTGAAAACAATAAAGCGACACAAAAATTAGGTTTATTATTTGTTTATTCAGAAATTAAAAATAGTTTTTAATGTAAATATCATGTGTTTATTAAGAATTTAAAACAAAAACTAATTTGTGAAAACAATAAAACGACACAAAAATTAGGTTTATTATTTGTTTATTCAGAAATTAAAAATATGTTTAATGTAAATATCGTGTGTTTATTAAGAATTTAAAACAGAAACCAATTTGTGAAAACAATAAAACGACACAAAAATTAGGTTTATTATTTGTTCATTCAGAAATCAAAAAAAATTTTTAATGTAAATATTATGTGTTTACTAAAAAAATAAACAAAATCCAATCTGTAAAAAACAATAAAAAAACAAATAAACTATTAATATAATGTATTTGTTATTCTGTAGATTATTTGTTTATCAATAAATAAAAAGAAAACATTTGATTAATTATTTGTTTATCAATAAATAAAAAGAAAACATTTGATTGATTATTTGTTTTTCAATAAATAAAAAGAAAACATTTGATTGATTATTTGTTTATCAATAAATAAAAAGAAAACATTTGATTGATTATTTGTTTATCAATAAATAAAAACAAAACATTTGATTGATTATTTGTTTATCAATAAATAAAAAGAAAACATTTGATTGATTATTTGTTTATCAATAAATAAAAAGAAAACATTTGATTGATTATTTGTTTATCAATAAATAAATAAAAACATTTGATTGATTATTTGTTTATCAATAAATAAAAAGAAAACATTTGATTGATTATTTGTTTATCAATAAATAAAAACAAAACATTTGATTGATTATTTGTTTATCAATAAATAAAAACAAAACATTTGATTGATTATTTGTTTATCAATAAATAAAAAGAAAACATTTGATTGATAACTTGTGAAATAATGTATCACTATTATATCCTACTTTAAACTATGATCATCTGAAATAAGCTCCGCAGAAAGCGGAAGCAACAAAAAGGGTTGAATTAAAAAAAATTAACCGAAATTGATTCGTTGTTAGATTTTACTAACTAAGAAACAAATATTAGATTAAAATATAATATATTAATCGAACCTAGTTCAACTTCATTTGACTAGAAGGCTGACTTGCTAACGGGTGTAGGGAAGTACAGATATCATTGTGCGCGCGTATTTGCCTGTTTAGATGTATGGGTTTTGTGTGCGGTTGCTGATTTCGACACACAATGATATCTGTACTTCCCTACACCGGTTAGCAAGTCAGCCTTGCAGCATTCGTTGAAGACTGACACATTTTAACTCCAGCGGCCTAAACAGTTATGATTTTATGTTTACTTGCTTAATATCAACATAGAAATTTAAATAAGTTTGATGGAAATAAACGTTTAACGTTAAGTATAATCCAAAACTATATTAGCCACGTGACCTTTAAAGATAGCATTTTCTTCATTCCACAGAATGAAAGCATATACACGGATTTGAATAATAAATAAAATATGAATTGAATTCAAACATAAATGAAAAATAAATAAAATTTAAATAAATAAGACAAAGAATATTGAAACGTTCGTATTAATGCACAACTAAGAACGGACACCATTTCCGAAACCTAATATTTAGGAACGAATATTTTTTGGTGTTTGTTATTTGTGTCTATACACAAACACTGGAATGAATTTATTATTTACATGATTGCAAGCATTTTGTAAATAAAGTCATTTGGCTAAGTATTGTTTATAACAAACACGATTGAGGATACTGCGAGCGTACGTTTGGTCCATTCTACTTTATGGATGCGAGACTTGAACTATATGTCATAAATTAGAATCTAATTTTTTTTCCGTGGAGACATGGTTTATTCGCCGGATGCTGAATATCAATTGGAAGCAGCATGTAACCAATGAGGAAGTGTGGACGCGATCTGGATACAAACCTGGGCAATCAATGCAGACTTTAATGAAAAGACAAATGACATTCATCAGCCATATATAAAGACACAAATGACTCGAATATTTAGTTCTTACTGGTAGAGTGTCTGACTGTAAGCTAGTGGGCAGACCAATATGTGTAAGTGGACAAACCGGAATGCAATTGGACTATTTCGTTCAAAGGATAATAGGACAATGTGGAGGACAATAGTCGCCGACGTCTTACGAAGGCAGGGCCGTCTAATATGATGATGATGATGATGATGATGATGATGATGATGATGATGATGATGATGATGATGATGATGATGACGACGACGACGACGTCGACGACGATGATGATGATGATGATGATGATGACAACGACGACGACGACGATGATGATGATGATGATGATGATGATGATGATGATGATGATGATGATGATGATGATGATGATGATGATAAACACGTGAGATAGTGTTTTGATAGTAACTGACCTATTTTCTTGAGCGAGGCTAGACAGTGCTTCTCTGGAACCTGCCCGGTAAAGACTTTTATCGTGTATGTGCTAAAATGAACCGGCGTGTGCGTAACGCTCACATTCAAAGCAACTAACAGCTACTACGATCTATATACTTACATTGAGTAAACATAAAACATAACTACACATGTGTTATAAACGATAATGAAAAGTAAGTCGTAACGATGTATCAAGTTTTAGTCTAAAACAGAAATGTAGGGGACGTTTTGTTTTGTATATTCTAAGAAGGTCATTGGAACAAGATTGTGGATGTTTGTCTATTATTTGTAATCAGATAATGAAAGTTGGGAAAGTCTTTTGCAATATCGGTGTAATTGCTGATTGGCGTAGTGATTTATATAAAGTGAGCTCAGCGAACGGTGTAATAGGAAACAGTTACCATAATTAGATTTCTATGATATATAACTCGTACGGTGTATTTGGTCGCAGGAGGAAGACTTATTACTGTGGGGGGGGGGGGTAGTCATTGTTATTCCCGCCCTAAAATTACTGAGAAAAGAAAAACAGCTGAGCAGATAAAATATAAACATCGCTTAATTCGAACGAAACTAAATATATTTTCTTGAAGCACGTACCACTAAGCGACTAAAACGCACACAAAGCAGAATTTTATAAAGTATGATGGTAGGTCAAATGGATGAGGTTGATTGGGTATCCATAACCATTATAAATAAAGTTTTAGACAACGACGATTTCTATGACCGCAGATTCGAAGCAGTTTGATAGAATATCCCTCAGGTTAAGACAAAAAGATTAGACGACGATATTCTTTGTTTAACAGAAAATACCTTTTTATTTTCGTAGAACTCGTCAAGAATCCAATAGTAATATTTATAAAAAAGAAGGGCGCCATCCTAGAAAGATTACATTCTAGGCTGGTGATTTGGACGGGGCAAGCCAAATCACGCTCGATTCTTGGTACGGTTTTGCTTCAGCTGGTTTGGTAGCGAGAAAGGCCAGACTGCGTAGATGTTGCAAGTACTCCAACAAATTCCTACCCCAAAACATCCGATTGATCGTCGAACCAATTACTCAACTTTAGACCTTCTCTATTTACATCAAGAGAAAATAGTGCATCAAAACATGTGACTGCCACGTCACTCCCTTCTTTTATTGTTTTATTTCAACTAACATTCTATTTGAAAAAGCCACATAAATCCCCCCCCCCCCGATTCACAGAAGAAAGAGTAGACGAGCATCTTTGTTGTCTAGAGTAGAAAGGGGACCTTGGGTTTGCTTTCGGCAGACTCCTAACTCTCGCTTTCCTTACTTTGTCTTTTTTCTACGAGCGGTATTTCTGACAAAGGGGAAATAATGGCTGTTTTCTGGATCGAAACCTATTCATCTAACACCTTATCATTGACTCGTTTTTAAACTTGAAGTAGTATTTTTTAGCTCTTTACATCAAGCGGCTTCAGCGATTTCCATAACAAAACAGAAATGCAATTTATTTTGACAGAACTAGAAATAAATAAAAACAATCCAATATTAATATTTACAAAAAATCCTGGAAGATTCCAATTCTAGGCTGGTGTGTTGGACGGAACCAGCCCTAACACGTCCTTTCGCTTGCGCGACCTGACGCCAAGTGTTTAGAAGCGGAAAAACATCTTACGTGCTCGCGCTTCGAATAACTAACCTAACAAACTGTATTCATAAACCAAGCCATTTCATTGGTCGATTGTCCAATTACTCACCTCTCAACTTTGTCTATTTACATTAAGGAAAAATAGTACATCAAAGCATGTGTTTATAAACTATTCAACTTATCCGTACCAATCCAGATACCGTCGTATACTTGTTCGGGGTTCGCTATCCTTGTGTGTTGATATGACGTCGCCGCTGTTATGTCGTTCACCGTAACGGCGACAACAATCGATGATCTTCGACGTCTTTGTCAGCGGAATAACACTCCTCTCTCCACACTGTGATCTGTCTCGTAGTAAAGTATTTCTCGCAGCTTTCCGGGAAGCACCGCCTGGACGCGGTCTTTTATAACTATAAATTAAAAAAGGCCACGTAACGTCAATGAAACACAACAAAGCTCTTGTCTTGTATTTCTGATAAAAAATATATTATCGTATTTACAGGAAGCTGAATGAAGAGACATTTCTGTAGTTTGGGATGCTAGGAGCAAATTTTCAAATAGCTTAATTCGCGAATCTTTTTTTTTGCAATGAGAGTTATCGACACGATAGTCGTCCTTGTAACATGTGAACAGAAAATGTGGAGAAAGCTCGACAGCTTGACTGACTGCCTCTTAGCTTAAACTCTATAAAACTGTCTGAAAAACTTTGAAAACTCATAAATTCTTACTGTGTATTCGCTTATATAAACAAGCAGGGTTATGTGGCTACACCCGGGATAAATCCTTACGCCATGGCCAATACACACTTTGATTGGCTACCGGCTCTCTCCAGCCTCGGTTTAAATTTCAATCGCCATTCCCAGCAACCAGGTACTTCTACCAGATTTAGTTGACATTTATGTCATACCTGATCTCAGCTGACCTCTGAACCTGTCGTTTCCGCCTTAAGAGTTCTACCTATTCGTAGACAACACAACTCCCGTCATATATCCTCGAACATTTTCCTTAACTCATTTGAATTGTAAATTGATAATTCTCCCTTTCTTAAGTGTATTGCTCCCAATGTACACTAGTATATTTAATTACCTCGCGGTCTTCGTAGGGCCCTCAACATATTGTCATAATTGCTACAAAGCGTGTGTTTACGTAGTGATACCGGTAAAAGAAATAAGGAAAAGTCTGACTTCACTTTATATTTAAGATAGATGAATAGATAAATATCTTTTACAAAACTTAATTTTAAAAAAGAACAATAATTGAGTGCATTGTTTCTTTTCGTCTGCTAAGGAGACGTGCGCACATAGACGAGAGTTTTACGCATACAAATATTACGTTTTAGCCGACAAGAAATACAAGCGTACGTAGCTGACCAGCAGTACGCATGCACGTCATTACAATTCAATACTAAAAAAAATAATAATAATCCGATATTTATAAATGATTATTTATAGTTTTATTTTATTCAGCTGAAAAAGAAACTATTTTATTCCGGGTAATTAAAAATTAATGACGTCTTCAGTCACGTGACTACATCCGATTATGCTCGTTAATTAGCGAAATTTAATTACAGCGAATCGATTGATAATTCAATTTTGCATTTCTTTGTTTCAAATAACGCCCCACTGCTGCCGGGCAAAAGAAATGCAATTTTATCCAAAAAAAAAAAAGAAAAAAAAGGAAGAATGAAAAAAGAAAAAAAAGAAAACAAAACACTTACTTTTCTGTTGTACTTTATTTACCTTCCAATTGTGCCAGACAGACTACAGGCGTTATAAATTGAACGTATATCTCAACTCTTTTATTCATAACTATCAGGGCTATCCAGCGTTGCCCGGGTGTTAAATTCAAATTAATATGCTCCATATGTCACGGTTTTATTAAGTACTAGACGTACCAGTGACCCGTTGAGTCGCAACCAGTACACGTATTTGTTACATTTTGATTTTATTCGGAAATTAATAAACTATGATATGATGCACAGTAATAATGACACAGTAATAATGACACAGATAAAATTGACACAGATAAAATTGACGCAGATAAAATTGACACAGATAAAATTGACGCAGGTAAAATTGGAGCGGGTAAAATTGACACAAGTTAATAAATAGGAAAAACTGGCAAAAAGTCAGAACATTAAGCAGTAGTTCTAAACCTGTTTTCTAAGTCGACCCCAATGATGTACCTCAAGACATGACTGCGAACCCGAATATTTTAGTTGTATATCTGTAATTATATATTACTTGTTGTTGGCTGTATAAATAAGGGACAAACATAATAAATAGCCCAAAGGCCGAATTTAGAAATACAATAGAAGTAGGGTTAGGATTAGGATTAAGGTTAGGGTTTCAGGTTTTTTTTACTTTTAGGGTTGTGGTTAGTGTTAAGGTTAGGATTAAGGTTAGGGTTTAAGTTTGTTTTACTTTTAGTTGTTCAGTTAATTATAAATTACGCCTAATTAGTACATGTAAAACAGATTATTTTCCAAACATAACTCAATCCCAGAACTAAGTATATATTATTGCATGTATTTTGTGTTAGTAACGTTTATAGTTAAAATGCAATCGGGCAACAAACGTTGGTGAGCTCAGATCTGCTATAATAAAAGATTCGTCATAGAAGAGACGTTGTTAGTCCTTTTCTACTCTATCGTCATTTCTATCGAAGGTGGTCGACTAACCTTCAATCTGCTGTTCTTCTTTGTAAAAATTTCAGAGAAGAAACTCGTTTTTTTTACTACCAATGCAGCGGAATTTCTATGAATAGAATTTCTTTCCAAGAACTTTCCACTCGCTGTATGTGGATAACTATATTTATAATATATGTACACTCCCATGTAGATGGAGCACTCCGGTTGAGAAAATTACGGTTTCCACTTAGTATAATGCACACGCTTCTGTACGCAATTTAAGATGAACAATTTTATTGGCCATAGCTTAATTCTAGCTGTCATGTAGGAAAAGGAAAGGCTCGAGATTTACTTTCTTCCTGCTGCAGTGAGATGTACCACAACGTCGGAAGGTGTTGAAAACCAGCTTCCCCGAAGGTGTACACCAGGTTATTTGCTTATATTATTATTCTACTGACCGTTGCCACAGTTGCTTCCTGTTTTCAAGATAAACGACAATATATATCCTAACTAATATGTACTAGCTAATATAAACTAGTAAACGTAGCCACCTGAATAATTCACATTTTTGAACGACATTGGTTGGATTTACTTGCTCCCCACAAAAGGAAGATGTGGCACAAGGCTAGTAGGTGTGTGGGGAAACAGCCTCACCGCTGAATGGTTACTCTGGTCGGGATACAAAACTGAACACGAACGGACCTGTTGGCATTCCCCGGTGGATGCGCCTCAGACGGTCGGCAATAAACTATTACTTGCTGAAGGAAGAAGTTATGTCCGAGACGTGCATTCCTATATCCGAGTCGATCTATACCTTATTCCGAGAAAGAAAGATCTGATGATTCAAGTCACCTCCTAGGTGGCCAGAATGATGCCAACACGAACCTCTGCTGATATGAAACTTACATCAAATCTGTTGCTAAAGTTGCTGGAAAAATTGTTTGATCATTCTACTGCTTCCGAAAGTACCTCACCCCTGACATAATCCTTTAAAAGAGCCAGATACGTCCTACGATGGCGTACTGCTGTCATATCTGGGAACGTTCCGCTCGGAGCGCCCTTTCTTGTCTTAACAGAGTACAAAATCGACTCCACAACCTAGTGGGGGATGATCTTTTCGCTTCTCTACAGCCTCTTTCACACAAAAGAGATGTCGCTAACCTCTCTCTACTCTATCCTTATGTTCATGGTAGATGATCGACTGCGCTTTACTACCTGCTACCATGTAAAACATTCACAGCAAGTCTAACTACAACCACAACAAAGAACTTTCCTTTCTCTTTTTTTTTATTACTAAAAACCAAACGAAACTCCCATGAACAAAGTTTCTTACCTCAAACATCCTATCTGTGGAACAAGATACCATGAGTCTGCTTACCAACCGACTACAACATGGTTGTCTTCAAGTCTAATGTTAACAAATACTTGTTGAGCCGTTCTCTTGAATAATTAATTCCTCTTAAGTAATCTTTTGATCAATGTTCCCGGCCCACTTGTAAAAGCGATCATCGTCAAACCGAAAATCTATTTTACCCTTATCCTCGAGTGTCCTGCGCGACTTGATAAGTTGTGATCCGTTAGTTAATGCAGTATTTAATGTTGTCCTTTTGGCGTAAAACAGGTACTTCACTTTTCTCTTATGTAATGGGGACGTTATAACGCGCATGCAGAATTAATTAAACAGAAAGCCTTAGATGATGAAACATACAAACCGAGTATTTGTTTTATTTGTGTCAGATCTCTCAAGAGGTTTGATTTGTGAATATTATAAAACATACACATACACACACTTACAAATATACACACGCTTACACATGTATACATAGATATAAGCGCAGATAAACTTACATGCATACATAAATATCCACTTACAATTACAAATATATAAAGAAACTACTCGTGTTTCGATCTTTCTCGTCTCTTCACAACCACTTTACGTGCGTGTTCTTTATTGTTATTACTAACTCACTAGGAGTTCTCACACAAGTTATCACCAGTGATTGCTCACTTATAATAACCATTGCAAATGACTTTGCGTTATCGCAACAGCCGCTTACAATTGATTTCTCGCTGGCAACGGCTATGCATCTCTCCTGGGATGTCGGTAAAAAAAGCCTCTCCAATGTTCCAGTACCTCGCGCACTCGTTAAATGCTGGTCTGGTTCGTGCTCTCTTTCCTCGTTCTTACCATCCTCCTTGACCCTTCACGAAGATTTTGTGTAGTATCAGCCGAGGCCGGTGGTATCTCTTTTTTTGGGGTGGGGGAAGTAAATCAACATTTTGCGGTTTTAGTTCTCCTGCGTTTATGTGGTCGTGTACTTTCTGCTTTGTTTTTGTTTTATTTTCATTGCAACTTCCATGTGACAAGTTAGCGTTTGCAGTTCACGTGGGTTTCCGCACTCGAGGATTTTCCTTTAAGATTTCAACTCTTTTCATTATTATTATTATTATTATTATTATTATTATTATTATTATTATTATTATTTATTCACTATGAGTTTTCGCACAAATCATTATCAGCAATTGCTCACTGACAAAAACAAGTGTTTTTCCTGGGGTTTTCGTGACAACAAGTGCCCCCAGATATCCAACACTCTCCGCCTTGATTAAACTCTCTTTAAAATACAACGTTTCTGTTACTAAAAATTACTGTATACGTGAATATTTCGCGCATTAATTAATTCTTTTGTCCTCTATTTCTTTTTTTTACTCGTCAAGCACCAACCACAAATGTTCATGATCGACATAGTGCGTGAATTACCTTTTTTTCTCTCTTTTTTCTCCTTCTTCATTGCTGACTGGCGCTGCACGATTTACTTCGCCGTTTTTCTTCTTCTTTCTCTTTCATCGTCGCCTTCGCCGTGTTTCGTCTGGCGATTCGTCCTCGCCACCTCATAGACTCTTCGTCCAATGTCCGCTGCCGCATTGACCATGATCATCTAGTGGTCGCTGGTAATCTCTTCAGTGTAGCTAGATAAATAAAACTTTTCTTCGCACAGAAAGGTAGACGAAAGACAGCCGCTGTGAGTTTTTTAAGGTTTTATTTTGGAGAAAAATAACTCACACATGAGAAAAAAGATCTTATTAAGGATACATTGGTGGACACAACGAACAAACATTTTGGGTGACATATTTTCACCTGGCGATTTTAACTTTTTTGTAAGTTATTACCTTCATGTCGGCGATCCGTCCCGCTTCCAGTTCCACAAACGATAATTTTTAAAACCTTTGTTTTTTCTTAACTCGACAAACGAGACGTAATTCAGCATGTCGGCTCATATCCCTTTTTGTTTAACCAATTTAAACTAATACTTTGTGTTTTGACCTTACAGGTCACCTATCTATGATTCAATCTGTGAACCAGTCTGTTTTGCAGATTTCGTGTCACCACGGCCTGCACTGTTCGCTCGACTCAAAGATTCATATTAGCTCATGCAATCACTATCCGACATCGGGTCATCCATAATGCAACAAACATACTTTTGCGTTACCGCAACGGCTGCTTCCCATTGATTTTGCATTGGCAACGACAGTTGGTCTGTGGAATTTGATTGGCAAGACGCATTGACAGGGTTCGAGTGGGGGTCTGATTGATATTCTACTTCCTCTGTATTTCTATTATCTTTAACTCTTCATGACTAGTTTGTGGGGTGCCAGTTGAGGATAGGGTCACGACGTGTTTTTTTGTTTTTTTTTTGTTTTTGTTGTTGTTGTTGTTGTTGTTGTTGGAGAAGTATTATTCTTTATTATTCTTATATAGATAGATGTAAAGAGATTTATTTTGTCATTTAATTTATATACGTGTTTGTGGTGTGTACAGACACACGTATGTAAATTAGATGTCTACGTTGAAAAAGAGAGTCATTCTTTCTCTAAATGCGAGAGAAATACATATATAGTTAAAAGAATGATGGGTGACTTGTTCAGTAAATGATATATTACGAATAATTAGAACGATTAAATCAAAATGTTTGCTGAACATAACTCAATCCCAAAACTAAGAAATATTCTATCATGTATTTTGACTTATAAAAAAGAATATAGGAAAAACCTTAGGAAAACAAACGTTAATTCACTCACATTTATATTATCCTTTACTTTATAATAAAGTCCAATGTGTATTTTTTGTATGATCGATTATATAAAGGAAAATTGTATGTGTGTGAGTATATATCCAGCTAAAAGTTTTTAAAAAATACAAAACACTCCCCACAAAGTTTGTATATTCTTGATTGGTGTTGCCCCCAATGTATGATACCTAAAATTTAAAAGAAATTATTGATAATTTGGGCGTCGACTGGGCCAGGTTTTGTTCGGGTTCCAATGTTATATCTATTATATAAAGGAGAGATGAATTACTTACATTATTATTATTTTCAATAGAGAGGACAGGGTTGGGCGGAGTTGAAAGACGGGTGGGGAAAGAGATGTGGAAAACGTGGAAGGAGAAAGAGAGTAAGATAGAGAGACGGATTCAGAGAAGTAGAGAGATAGGAGTTTTAATATAAAGATGTTACATACCCTTTTCAACCTCATCTATATGGATGACGTTTCAGTTAATTATAAATTACGACTAATAAGAACAGATAAAGCAGAATGTTTTTTTAAAAACATAACTCAATCCCAAAACTAATCTATATTTAACCACGCATATTCAAATATATAGGGGAAAAGCTTAGCGAAACATACGTTGATTATATCACATTTTGTATAATAGAAAATAATCGTTTTTAAATGTATTATTAGACGGGGTTATTGTTCAGAAGAGATGGAGAAAATAATATTTTTTTAGGCATCCGTAAGTATAAAGTCTGACAAGTAGGATACGAATTATTCTAGGATGATTGCATGATGGATTACACATCCGCAAGTTGCGTGACGATTCCCGAATCCGAGAATAAATGACCTTTTCAAAATGGAAAGCCTCGCTGACATTGACACGGTCATTTCAGGACACGCACACCAGCGATGAAGCGTCGATGTAAACACGACATTGCCGACTTAACTCGGATCGATCGAACGAACTCGTTTTACTAGTTTTTACTACTACCGGCTGATGATTTGAAAAGTAACTTCCTGCTATTATTAAGCGCTCATCATTTGGTACTGTATTATAAGTCACAATTATTACAATCAGAAAGAGATAACACCCTAAGGCAGCTCGTATTTAAAGCTCTCAAGACATTTATAACGAATAGAAATTCGGTGCGTTGTGTCTGAAGTCGAAAATAAACTATTACTTCTATTAATTGTACTACGTACATCTATGAATAATGGGGATTTGGTATCTGTCTGTCGGAAGTCGAAGCTATTCTATTATTTCTATTACTAATAGAAATTCGGTATCCGTTTGTCTGTAACCGAAACTATACTATTACTTCTATTAATTGTACTACGTACATCTATGAATAATGGGGATTTGGTATCTGTCTCTCTGAAGTAGAAATTATACTATTACTTTTATTAATGTACTATTATACTTCTAATACTAATTGAGATTTGGTAAATGTCTTTTTGAAGTTTAAACTATACTATTACTTTCATTAATATACTATTATGCTTTTATTACTAATATAGGTTTGGTACCTGTCTCTCTGAAGTCGAAACTATACTGTTACTTTATTAATTGTACTACGTGCATCTATAAATAATGGGGATTTGTATCTGTCCCTCTGAAGTAGAAATTATACTATTACTTCTATTAATGTACTATAATACATCTATTTCTAATATAGATTTAGTATCTGTCTCTCTGAAGGCGAAACTATGCTATTACTTTTATTAATGTTCTATTATACTTTTAACACTAATTGAGATTTGGTATCTGTCTCTCTGAAGTTGAAACTATAGTATTACTTCTATAAATGTACTATTATACTTCTAATACTAATTGAGATTTGGTATATGTCTCTCTGAAGTTGAAACTATAGTATTACTTCTATAAATGTACTATTATACTTCTAATACTAATTGAGATTTGGTATCTGTCTCTCTGAAGTTGAAACTATAGTATTACTTCTATAAATGTACTATTATACTTCTAATACTAATTGAGATTTGGTATCTGTCTCTCTGAAGTTGAAACTATAGTATTACTTCTATAAATGTACTATTATACTTCTAATACTAATTGAGATTTGGTATATGTCTCTCTGAAGTTGAAACTATAGTATTACTTCTATAAATGTACTATTATACTTCTAATACTAATTGAGATTTGGTATCTGTCTCTCTGAAGTTGAAACTATAGTATTACTTCTATAAATGTACTATTATACTTCTAATACTAATTGAGATTTGGTATCTGTCTCTCTGAAGTTGAAACTATAGTATTACTTCTATAAATGTACTATTATACTTCTAATACTAATTGAGATTTGGTATATGTCTCTCTGAAGTTGAAACTATAGTATTACTTCTATAAATGTACTATTATACTTCTAATACTAATTGAGATTTGGTATATGTCTCTCTGAAGTTGAAACTATAGTATTACTTCTATAAATGTACTATTATACTTCTAATACTAATTGAGATTTGGTATATGTCTCTCTGAAGTTGAAACTATAGTATTACTTCTATAAATGTACTATTATACTTCTAATACTAATTGAGATTTGGTATCTGTCTCTCTGAAGTTGAAACTATAGTATTACTTCTATAAATGTACTATTATACTTCTAATACTAATTGAGATTTGGTATCTGTCTCTCTGAAGTTGAAACTATAGTATTACTTCTATAAATGTACTATTATACTTCTAATACTAATTGAGATTTGGTATATGTCTCTCTGAAGTTGAAACTATAGTATTACTTCTATAAATGTACTATTATACTTCTAATACTAATTGAGATTTGGTATCTGTCTCTCTGAAGTTGAAACTATAGTATTACTTCTATAAATGTACTATTATACTTCTAATACTAATTGAGATTTGGTATATGTCTCCTTGAAGTTGAAACTATAGTATTACTTCTATAAATGTACTATTATACTTCTAATACTAATTGAGATTTGGTATCTGTCTCTCTGAAGTTGAAACTATAGTATTACTTCTATAAATGTACTATTATACTTCTAATACTAATTGAGATTTGGTATATGTCTCTCTGAAGTTGAAACTATAGTATTACTTCTATAAATGTACTATTATACTTCTAATACTAATTGAGATTTGGTATCTGTCTCTCTGAAGTTGAAACTATAGTATTACTTCTATAAATGTACTATTATACTTCTAATACTAATTGAGATTTGGTATCTGTCTCTCTGAAGTTGAAACTATAGTATTACTTCTATAAATGTACTATTATACTTCTAATACTAATTGAGATTTGGTATCTGTCTCTCTGAAGTTGAAACTATAGTATTACTTCTATAAATGTACTATTATACTTCTAATACTAATTGAGATTTGGTATCTGTCTCTCTGAAGTTGAAACTATAGTATTACTTCTATAAATGTACTATTATACTTCTAATACTAATTGAGATTTGGTATATGTCTCTCTGAAGTTGAAACTATAGTATTACTTCTATAAATGTACTATTATACTTCTAATACTAATTGAGATTTGGTATCTGTCTCTCTGAAGTTGAAACTATAGTATTACTTCTATAAATGTACTATTATACTTCTAATACTAATTGAGATTTGGTATATGTCTCTCTGAAGTTGAAACTATAGTATTACTTCTATAAATGTACTATTATACTTCTAATACTAATTGAGATTTGGTATCTGTCTCTCTGAAGTTGAAACTATAGTATTACTTCTATAAATGTACTATTATACTTCTAATACTAATTGAGATTTGGTATCTGTCTCTCTGAAGTTGAAACTATAGTATTACTTCTATAAATGTACTATTATACTTCTAATACTAATTGAGATTTGGTATCTGTCTCTCTGAAGTTGAAACTATAGTATTACTTCTATAAATGTACTATTATACTTCTAATACTAATTGAGATTTGGTATCTGTCTCTCTGAAGTTGAAACTATAGTATTACTTCTATAAATGTACTATTATACTTCTAATACTAATTGAGATTTGGTATATGTCTCTCTGAAGTTGAAACTATAGTATTACTTCTATAAATGTACTATTATACTTCTAATACTAATTGAGATTTGGTATCTGTCTCTCTGAAGTTGAAACTATAGTATTACTTCTATAAATGTACTATTATACTTCTAATACTAATTGAGATTTGGTATCTGTCTCTCTGAAGTTGAAACTATAGTATTACTTCTATAAATGTACTATTATACTTCTAATACTAATTGAGATTTGGTATCTGTCTCTCTGAAGTTGAAACTATAGTATTACTTCTATAAATGTACTATTATACTTCTAATACTAATTGAGATTTGGTATCTGTCTCTCTGAAGTTGAAACTATAGTATTACTTCTATAAATGTACTATTATACTTCTAATACTAATTGAGATTTGGTATCTGTCTCTCTGAAGTTGAAACTATAGTATTACTTCTATAAATGTACTATTATACTTCTAATACTAATTGAGATTTGGTATATGTCTCTCTGAAGTTGAAACTATAGT
>OY744515.1:116223820-116256320 GCA_963556195.1 Sepiola atlantica
GGTAATTTAAATTAAGCAAACTAGAAACAAGAGTTCAGAAAGGGGAAAAGAAGGACCTCTCTTCATCAATCTGTCTCTCTTGCCTCATCTCTTCCCAACTCTCTCACTCCTTTCTATGTATCCCCTGTTAGCGATTCGATATAGAAAAAAGGGAAAGGATGACTGACTGACCCCGCCCCTCTCTCTCTCCCCCCTCTCTCTCCCCTTATCGACGCCATATAGAGAATGGGGAAAGGTAACTGATTGCTTTCTTCCGTTAGCGAACGACGCCACATTTTCTTTATTGTTTTTAATAGGTAAAAAAGAGCACACACACACACACACACACATACACACACACACACATATACCCCCCCACACACACACACTAACGCGAATTGGTTTACTTTTTCTGTTCATGTCTTGGTGGTCTTATTTAAAAGATCAAAATTACTCAAATCTATGTATACGAATAAATGGAAAAGTTTTTGTTTCGTGTTTACAACAAACTTATGAATGAAATGTTTTATATGTAACATTTTGTTTTCTATTATTTCAGGTAGAAAAATTTGCGAAGCGATAGCGAGCTGGCAAAGTCAGCTAGTTTATTGCATAAATGTTTAGTATTCACGAAGAACCGACACGTCGATATAGTGACCGTCCAGGTGTACCGATGATTGCATGACTGGCTTTTAATCCTTTACCTGCCTTACAGATTCGGAATTCGAGAGATAAACGACCTGTGCAAGGTCTCAGTGTCACTGGCGCCACAATCATCTGGGAACACGCTCTGTTTCGACGTTGATTGTAAACACGATATTATCGACTTAGTTTAGGGCGATCGATCTTTGATTGGGTATCGATTATCGATTTTTGGCCTAGAAATCATCAGTTAGTTACGTGCTGGTAAACAAAATAGTTTGGGGGATTAACTGAGGCATTAGTGTGAAGCTGAGAGTCGGGGGTTACTGGGCGCTTGGTGTGTGGTTCGGGTGTCGAAACGGTCAGTCAGCCGTGCGAGTAATCATCTGACATTGACGAGCTGATTAGCCGAGCAGGCCTTTGCGTGCGGAAGGGATGTTGTTTCTCTCGCTAAATGCAGGGATTTGTCACAATAGTGTGATTCTCTTTGTAGTGAAAGTAATTATAATCGAAGGAGAACGGCTAAAAATAATAAAGATCTTATGCACAATATTCTGCCCCTTGAATTAAAAACGTTGAATTTAAATTAAACATTGAAAACATGTGACCCACCTAGTCACCCATTGAGCTCGAGTTAAATTAGTTGAATGAGCAAAAGGTGAGTTTGCAAAGCCAGATAAATAAAATAAAAAGATAAAAATAAAATTATCAATTTCTGCGAGATATATATATATATATATATATATATATATATATATATATATATATGTTAAAGGATTAAATGAATTAGAACATTACAATTGTCCCAAGAATTAGAACATCAAGTCTAGTATGGCAATATATATATATATATATATATATATATATATATATATATATATATATATATATATATATATAGGGTGACCCAGAAAAAACGGGCCCCCATGTACACTTTATGTGATATCTCCTTTGTTTATTCACCGATTGCCCTTATTTTACAGGACATGGCAGAATCAACGACCGTGAGTACACCAAGACCTCAGTGGGAGCTGGGACAAAGAATACACTGTGTTAAATTTTACTATAAGAAAACCCAGGACAGTTTCATGCAGCAGTTCGAATGTGAAAAGGCTCTATCCAAAAGCAGAATTCAGAACTGGGTGGACCACTTCGAGAAGTATGGGACCGTGGAGAACCTCAACGCTGCCAGTGAGAACCGTCCAAGCCACTCGGGACGTCCCAAGAAGCGGACAGCCGAGCTGGTCGAAAGTGTGAGAGAATCTCTCCAGGCGAGTCCGAAACGCTCCAGCCGTAAGCGAATTCAGTCCCTCGGTATCTCCCGTGAGACTTGCAGGAGAGTGCTGGTGAGCGATATCAGGGCTTACCCATACAGAATACAGACGCTGCAGACCCTTACAGCCTCAGACAAAAAGCAGATGAGCGCTATGGCAGTCAAGATGCTCGATAAGATCGAGGAGACACCAGGTTTCCTTAACCTCCTTTGGACCTCAGATGAAGCCCGCTTCCATCTTGACGGAAAGGCGAACTCCAAGACAAATGTCTTCTGGTGGTCCTCCAGACCCAATGAAGTAGCCACAAAGCCCCTGCACTCTCCTAATTGCACGGTATGGGCTGCAATCTCGGTCAGAGTCATCATCGGACCAATCTTCATCAAAGAATCTGGTGCAGCAGTGACAGTCACCAAGGAGCGGTATGTGGAGGTCCTCAAAACCTTAAAGAGTGTGCTCCAGACCCTGTACCCGTCGCTCATGAGCAAGTGCTGGTTCCAGCAAGACGGAGCAAGTTCTCACACCTCAAACCTGTCCCGAGATTGGCTGAAAGAGAACTTCGGAGGCCGAGTAATCAGTCTCAAGACTAATTTTGAGTGGCCACCCCATAGCACGGACCTAAGCCCCCAGATGTTTTTCCTTTGAGGCTATCTTAAGGACAGAGTGTACGCAGGGAAACCCAGAACCATCACGGAACTCAAGGAAGCCATCAGGGAGGAGATGAGAGCCATTCCCAATTCAGTATGTAAGAACATCATGGACAACTTCGTTCTGCGCCTCAAGAAATGCACGGAGCTAAATAGAGGCCATCTAGAACACATGCTGTAGAACGGAGAAAAAAAGGTCAAAGACCCTAGTGTTTTGATGTGATGTTTTGAATATAATAAACTAGTTATGACCAAAAATTAATTTCATTCGGACGAAACACTAAGAAACGGGGCCTAATTAGAGTTGGGGCCCGTTTTATGGGGGGTCACCCTGTATATACATTTTGCAAGGTTAGTGAGAGAGAACTGCCGAAGAGGTCTTAATTATTAATGGAAAGTCAAAAAATAAAAGCGTAATATTCATTTATATACGTATTACAGAAGATCAGAACAACATTGATACCGTCGGTTTCAAATATAAACAAAGGGGATATGTAATTGGTCTCTTTTACTGGACTCTCTTCGGCCTATGTCTATGTCTGTCTCTTTCAGAGGATCGAAATATCGTCAAAAAGTCACACAACGCGCGAGCCGCCATTTTCCGAAAAGCAGGCGTAAGCAGAGGTGAAGAGAGTTTTATGAAGGAGATCAATTATAGGTTCCTCTTTGTTTAAATTTGAAACCGACGGTACCAATGTTGTTCTGATCTTCTGATATATATATATATATATATATATATATATATATATATATATATATATATATATATATATCTCATGAAATATTACGGACAACTTGTGTCTGCATATCTTTTCTTTGACCTTTTTAAATTTCTTATTAGTTTAAGAGTTTCAGGTTCGAACTGACCGATGCAATTTTTGTAGACGTTGTATACCTTAGTACTTTCGGATCTTTACAGAGCCATCTTCAGGGTAAGTATCAAATAAAGAACGTGTATTTTTAAATATTTAGTCATGATTCTAACGGGAACCGTTTGGTTTGTTACAACAAACAAAGTATTAGTATTAAAAGCATTTTATGATGTTTTCACTATTATAATTGTATTCCCCACACGAATTATGTATATATGTATATGATTATACTGAAGAAGGTCGGAGGAAACGGCCGAATATTCTGTTCTTTAAAAGGCATTTTGTATTACTATAGGTCAACAGATAAGAAATTAAATAAAAAATATATAAATACTTATATATAGATTTTAACATTTATTTTTTATACATACATACATGTATATAATAATAAAATTTGGTCGTTTAAGGCCTTACAATCACAGTTTTTTTACCTGCCTTAGGAAGATGAATTACTGGGCGATGAGTTTGCTGATGTTGTGTGTTTTTTTATCTTAATTGATACACTTATATTTTTGTTGGTTAGTCACACATTTTTTCCCAATGAACTTTAACATCGGAGTTGAACCCCTATATTCTTCGAACGAAACATTTTTAAGTATTCGAATTTCTGGAAGACATTCTGTTATATTTGCTTGACATTCATAATATACTGGGTTAGCCTTTTTGGGGGACATGTTACATTTTTCCAACGAAGTGGATTTTCTTTGCTCAAAAATATTTTGTGTATATTTGTATTTTTAAAATATCTTTTTATATTTTCAAATACTTGCTAATAGTAATATTATTTTTCCCATTTATCCCTATGATGCTCTCTGATCATAAAAGCTCGAATTTTTGAAAATCCATGGGTTAAGAAAAGGAAAAAAAGGATATTTATTCAATGTTTGAACTATTTTTATGATTCAATAAATATTGTTCTTTTTCCAATTTTTATTTTTATCACTCATTTTATTTTATTATCGTAAAATAATTTTCTGTCAGTTATTATATTTTTGTCGTAATAAAAAAACAATAATCTAAATAAAAAATGTGGTTTCTCATTCAAATATGCCTGAGGACAAAAACAAAATAGCGTTTCATAGTTCCGACTATTTATCAATCTCACATTAACCCCAAGCATGATTAGACACCTCAAGTTTTTCTCTTATGTTATAGTGATAATAAAAAAGCTTTTTCTGAAACATGTGTACGTATGGATAATGATTGAGTGTCGATGTTTGGAGTATTATTACGAAATAGAATTATGCCTTCAATTTTGTAATATACTTAATTAGTATATATATATGTACATATATATATATACATATATATAAATATATACATTGTGGGTATTTAGGCAGCATTTTCCTATTTATGCAAACATTGTTAAAAAAATATTCAGAAAATATTCTAGATTTCATCAAAAAGCATTTTATTTTCTGGTAATTTTTTTTAACCCATTCCGAAAAAAATGTTTTATATGATATACAAAAGATTTACGAAAAGGCTTCATCAGTGAACATTCGCCACAATCAAGCTTAAGAAAAAAAACTCGAAATACAAACGTATTCCTTTAATTTATATATGTCATTTTCATGTTCTGTTTTCCCTCGAACCAAAGGGAAATTCTTACTTTAACCACGATTTGTTTTGTTTTTTCGTGAGTAGCTGATGATTTACATTGGGTTCTAACGACCTTTTTAAAAAATGAAAGGTCAGCCTATCTCAATAAAACCATGGTACGTCTTTGACGTATGCAACGTATGGTTTTTAAATAAATAATTTGTATATTAGCTTTCACAATTGTTAGCGGTCGAGCACTTTATTGATTTATTTCCTACAGCACTACATATATAAAGATAAATAATAAATTAAATTGACATTTATTCATATATATTTATATATGAACAAATGTCAATTCGTTTCTTATTAATCACTATTATATTAGAATCAAAACATAATTCATACACAATATTATTTTGAAATACTCTATTTATAGTCAAGTAAAGTTGCAAACAAAATCTTTTGTTTACCTAATTTGCATAATTATATTTTGAAACAGTTCAAAATAAATGATTGTTTGCTGTTATTCGATTATAATCTGATTTTCCTATTGGCTTATATATATGGAATAGTTTTAGTGATATAACTAGTAATTAATTAAAATGATAATAACAAAAAATGACAAAAAGTCGAAACAAAGTGCATTAGTTTTCAAAGGACGTGTACCCTTCCCTCCTGCAAAGGGAGATAATTTATTTTGACAAATTATTTATTTCTGATTCTCTTCCGCCGCCTCCTCAACAATCGGCAAGCAAATCAAGTTGTAGCTTTTTATAAATTTAGCTAATTATTTTTAAGGCGTAGTTTTTCCTTAAAAAAGAGAATTCATTATTCCTGGTATAGAATTTCAAACATAATTTTAAAAATAAACGCTTTAAAAATGCTTTTTTTTAATTTATTTCAGCATTTAATTTTCGTAGAATTTACATTTTCCGTGAAAAATGTTTTGTTTACAAACCACCCTTTCACTATTCTGTCCAAATTATGAAAATAAAATAGATTCATTGTAGATTAACATCCTCTGTTAAATCACCCAACCTTCCACAACACAAAAAATAGATTCTTCTTTATTAGGCGATTACGTATGAACACCCTTAAAAACTTGGCGGAAAGAAAAAGAAAAACGATTCTTTTGGAATTTAGAGTGGAAATCAGTTTCGTATATACATTTAATTTAAAATGATCTAACTTCCGGACCATTCTAGCTTTTTAGGGTAGTAACTAAATTCTTTTTTTGCTATGTGAGCAAAATCCGTTGCGCTTATTTTTGGGGGGAGTGGGTGTACTTTACGTGTGGTTTTGTGACCTTGCCACAGGCACTTAGGGTTAGGGTGAAAATGTTGTTATTAATTTCCATAAAAATTAGAATGGCCCTGAGATGGGACATCATTTTACGTTAAATATATATTAAACCGATCGCCTACTCTAAATTCTAAAATAATTGTTGTTTTTCTTTCCGTTTTCGACAGTGTTCACTCTTCACACGTCATCGCCTAAAAAAGTGGGGTAGTAGAGGCTGTTAATCTACAAATTTACCCATAATTTATTTCTTTAAACTTATTTTTTAAAACTATACATCCATTTTTAAGATTTTAATTTCAAGCAATTGATCTGTTTAGTTGTGTTTACCTTTCCCGTGAAAATTAACTAAGTAAATATCTTATTTTTAAGGCGTGAATAAAAATATTAAAAGTGTGTGTGTTATTGTAGATTGACACCCTCAGTCCCAAAAATGAGTTTCTACTTTTTAGGCGATTACATGTGAATACCCTGAAAAACCTGATGATGATAGTGGTGATGATAACTTCAACAATTTTCATGAAAAAAAAAAAGTCCTTCTATAATCTTTCTAAATTACAAAAAACATTCTTTTTTTCTATTCATTAAGTCTTTTTTCTGTCTTTAATAATAAAGGCGAAAATCACAAAGTAACCATGAAATTGATTTATTTGACAAATCGACGTTCCAATTTTTCATTTATTCTTTTCAGTATATCACTAATTTTTAATGGGGAATTTACTTTCATTTTTATGCTGAAACAAAATCTAATTCCCTGACTTTGAATATCTTAAAAGACCATATGAATTAACCTTGTTTGTTTTTTTACCCTAGTACTTATGAAACTGCGATTATAATACGTAGAATGAGACGAAACCAACAAAATATCCATCTACAACCAAGAACCCTAATAATTGTTCCTAATAATTAAAAAACCAGAATCCTGTGTGTGTACATATAATGTCAAAATAATTTTTTTACAAAATAATTTTTTTACAAAAGTACTTATGAAACTGCGATTATAATGCGTAGAATGAGACGAAACCAACAAAATATCCATCTACAACCAAGCACCCTAATAATTGTTCCTAATAATTAAAAAAAATAGCATCTTGCGTGTGTACATATCATGTCAAAATAATTTTTTTACAAAATAATTTTTTTACAAAAGTACTTATGAAACTGCGATTATAATGCGTAGAATGAGACGAAACCAACAAAATATCCATCTACAACCAAGCACCCTAATAATTGTTCCTAATAATTAAAAAAAATAGCATCTTGCGTGTGTACATATCATGTCAAAATAATTTTTTTACAGAATAATTTTTTTACAAAAGTACTTATGAAACTGCGATTATAATGCGTAGAATGAGACGAAACCAACAAAATATCCATCTACAACCAAGCACCCTAATAATTGTTCCTAATAATTAAAAAAACAGAATCTTGTGTGTGTACATATAATGTCAAAATAATTTTTTGACAAAATAATTTTTTTACAAAAGTACTTATGAAACTGCGATTATAATGCGTAGAATGAGACGAAACCAACAAAATATCCATCTACAACCAAGCACCCTAATAATTGTTCCTAATAATTGAAAAAACAGAATCTTGTGTGTGTACATATAATGTCAAAATAATTTGTTTACAAAATAATGTTTTTTAGAAAAATACTGATGAAACTGCGATTATAATGCGTAGAATGAGACGAAACCAACAAAATATCCATCTACAACCAAGCACCCTAATAATTGTTCCTAATAATTAAAAAAACAGAATCCTGTGTGTGTACATATCATGTGAAAATAATTTTTTTACAAAATAATTGTTTTACAAAAGTACTTATGAAACTGCGATTATAATGCGTAGAATGAGACGAAACCAACAAAATATCCATCTACAACCAAGCACCCTAATAATTGTTCCTAATAATTAAAAAAACAGAATCTTGTGTGTGTACATATAATGTCAAAATAATTTGTTTACAAAATAATTTTTTTACAAAAGTACTTATGAAACTGCGATTATAATGCGTAGAATGAGACGAAACCAACAAAATATCCATCTACAACCAAGCACCCTAATAATTGTTCCTAATAATTAAAAAAAAAAGAATCTTGCGTGTGTACATATCATGTCAAAATAATTTGTTTACAAAATGATGTTTTTTACAAAAGTACTTATGAAACTGCGATTATAATGCATAGAATGAGACGAAACCAACAAAATATCCATCTACAACCAAGCACCCTAATAATTGTTCCTAATAATTAAAAAACCAGAATCCTGTGTATGTACATATAATGCAAAATAATTTTTTTACAAAATAATGTTTTTTACAAAAGTACTTATGAAACTGCGATTATAATGCGCAGAATGAGACGAAACCAACAAAATATCCATCTACAACTAAGCACCCTAATAATTGTTCCTAATAATTAAAAAAAACAGAATCCTGTGTGTGTACATATAATGTCAAAATAATTTTTTTACAAAATAATTTTTTTACAAAAGTACTTATGAAACTGCGATTATAATGCGTAGAATGAGACAAAACCAACAAAATATCCATCTACAACCAAGCACCCTAATAATTGTTCCTAATAATTAAAAAACCAGAATCCTGTGTATGTACATATAATGCAAAATAATTTTTTTACAAAATAATGTTTTTTACAAAAGTACTTATGAAACTGCGATTATAATGCGCAGAATGAGACGAAACCAACAAAATATCCATCTACAACTAAGCACCCTAATAATTGTTCCTAATAATTAAAAAAAACAGAATCCTGTGTGTGTACATATAATGTCAAAATAATTTTTTTACAAAATAATTTTTTTACAAAAGTACTTATGAAACTGCGATTATAATGCGTAGAATGAGACGAAACCAACAAAATATCCATCTACAACCAAGCACCCTAATAATTGTTCCTAATAATTAAAAAAAATAGCATCTTGCGTGTGTACATATCATGTCAAAATAATTTTTTTACAAAATAATTTTTTTACAAAAGTACTTATGAAACTGCGATTATAATGCGTAGAATGAGACGAAACCAACAAAATATCCATCTACAACCAAGCACCCTAATAATTGTTCCTAATAATTAAAAAAAATAGCATCTTGCGTGTGTACATATCATGTCAAAATAATTTTTTTACAGAATAATTTTTTTACAAAAGTACTTATGAAACTGCGATTATAATGCGTAGAATGAGACGAAACCAACAAAATATCCATCTACAACCAAGCACCATAATAATTGTTCCTAATAATTGAAAAAACAGAATCTTGTGTGTGTACATATAATGTCAAAATAATTTGTTCACAAAATAATGTTTTTTACAAAAATACTGATGAAACTGCGATTATAATGCGTAGAATGAGACGAAACCAACAAAATATCCATCTACAACCAAGCACCCTAATAATTGTTCCTAATAATCAAAAAACCAGAATCCTGTGTATGTACATATAATGCAAAATAATTTTTTTACAAAATAATGTTTTTTACAAAAGTACTTATGAAACTGCGATTATAATGCGCAGAATGAGACGAAACCAACAAAATATCCATCTACAACTAAGCACCCTAATAATTGTTCCTAATAATTAAAAAAAACAGAATCCTGTGTGTGTACATATAATGTCAAAATAATTTTTTTACAAAATAATTTTTTTACAAAAGTACTTATGAAACTGCGATTATAATGCGTAGAATGAGACGAAACCAACAAAATATCCATCTACAACCAAGCACCCTAATAATTGTTCCTAATAATTAAAAAAAATAGCATCTTGCGTGTGTACATATCATGTCAAAATAATTTTTTTACAAAATAATTTTTTTACAAAAGTACTTATGAAACTGCGATTATAATGCGTAGAATGAGACGAAACCAACAAAATATCCATCTACAACCAAGCACCCTAATAATTGTTCCTAATAATAAAAAAAATACCATCTTGCGTGTGTACATATCATGTCAAAATAATTTTTTTACAAAATAATTTTTTTACAAAAGTACTTATGAAACTGCGATTATAATGCGTAGAATGAGACGAAAACAACAAAATATCCATCTACAACCAAGCACCCTAATAATTGTTCCTAATAATCAAAAAATAAAATGTTGCGTGTGTACATATCATGTCAAAATAATTTATTTTCAAAATAATTTTTTTACAAAAGTACTCATGAAACTGCGATTATAATGCGTAGAATGAGACGAAAACAACAAAATATCCATCTACAACCAAGCACCCTAATAATTGTTCCTAATAATTAAAAAAAATAGCATCTTGCGTGTGTACATATCATGTCAAAATAATTTTTTTACAAAATAATTTTTTTACAAAAGTACTTATGAAACTGCGATTATAATGCGTAGAATGAGACGAAAACAACAAAATATCCATCTACAACCAAGCACCCTAATAATTGTTCCTAATAATTAAAAAAATAGAATTTTGCGTGAGTACATATCATGTCAAAATAATTTATTTACAAAATAATTTTTTTACAAAAGTACTCATGAAACTGCGATTATAATGCGTAGAATGAGACGAAACCAACAAAATATCCATCTACAACCAAGCACCCTAATAATTTTTCCTAATAATTAAAAAAACAGAATGTTGCGTGTGTACATATCATGTCAAAATAATTTATTTACAGAATAATTTTTTTACAAAAGTACTTATGAAACTGCGATTATAATGCGTAGAATGAGACGAAACCAACAAAATATCCATCTACAACCAAGCACCATAATAATTGTTCCTAATAATTACAAAAACAAAATCTTGTGTGTGTACATATAATGTCAAAATAATTTTTTTTCAAAATAATGTTTTTTACAAAAGTACTTATGAAACTGCGATTATAATGCGCAGAATGAGACGAAACCAACAAAATATCCATCTACAACTAAGCACCCTAATAATTGTTCCTAATAATTAAAAAAAACAGAATCCTGTGTGTGTACATATAATGTCAAAATAATTTTTTTACAAAATAATTTTTTTACAAAAGTACTTATGAAACTGCGATTATAATGCGTAGAATGAGACGAAACCAACAAAATATCCATCTACAACCAAGCACCCTAATAATTGTTCCTAATAATTAAAAAAAATAGCATCTTGCGTGTGTACATATCATGTCAAAATAATTTTTTTACAAAATAATTTTTTTACAAAAGTACTTATGAAACTGCGATTATAATGCGTAGAATGAGACGAAACCAACAAAATATCCATCTACAACCAAGCACCCTAATAATTGTTCCTAATAATAAAAAAAATACCATCTTGCGTGTGTACATATCATGTCAAAATAATTTTTTTACAAAATAATTTTTTTACAAAAGTACTTATGAAACTGCGATTATAATGCGTAGAATGAGACGAAAACAACAAAATATCCATCTACAACCAAGCACCCTAATAATTGTTCCTAATAATCAAAAAATAAAATGTTGCGTGTGTACATATCATGTCAAAATAATTTATTTTCAAAATAATTTTTTTACAAAAGTACTCATGAAACTGCGATTATAATGCGTAGAATGAGACGAAAACAACAAAATATCCATCTACAACCAAGCACCCTAATAATTGTTCCTAATAATTAAAAAAAATAGCATCTTGCGTGTGTACATATCATGTCAAAATTATTTTTTTACAAAATAATTTTTTTACAAAAGTACTTATGAAACTGCGATTATAATGCGTAGAATGAGACGAAAACAACAAAATATCCATCTACAACCAAGCACCCTAATAATTGTTCCTAATAATTAAAAAAAATAGAATTTTGCGTGAGTACATATCATGTCAAAATAATTTATTTACAAAATAATTTTTTTACAAAAGTACTCATGAAACTGCGATTATAATGCGTAGAATGAGACGAAACCAACAAAATATCCATCTACAACCAAGCACCCTAATAATTGTTCCTAATAATTGAAAAAACAGAATGTTGCGTGTGTACATATCATGTCAAAATAATTTATTTACAAAATAATTTTTTTACAAAAGTACTTATGAAACTGCGATTATAATGCGTAGAATGAAACGAAAACAACAAAATATCCATCTACAACCAAGCACCCTAATAATTGTTCTTAATAATTAAAAAAACAGAATCTTGCGTGTGTACATATAATGTCAAAATAATTTATTTACAAAATAATTTTTTTACAAAAGTACTCATGAAACTGCGATTATAATGCGTAGAATGAGACGAAACCAACAAAATATCCATCTACAACCAAGCACCCTAATAATTGTTCCTAATAATTAAAAAAACAGAATGTTGCGTGTGTACATATCATGTCAAAATAATTTATTTACAGAATAATTTTTTTACAAAAGTACTTATGAAACTGCGATTATAATGCGTAGAATGAGACGAAACCAACAAAATATCCATCTACAACCAAGCACCATAATAATTGTTCCTAATAATTAAAAAAACAAAATCTTGTGTGTGTACATATAATGTCAAAATAATTTGTTTACAAAATAATGTTTTTTACAAAAATACTGATGAAACTGCGATTATAATGCGTAGAATGAGACGAAACCAACAAAATATCCATCTACAACCAAGCACCCTAATAATTGTTCCTAATAATTAAAAAAACAGAATCTTGTGTTTGTACATATAATGTCAAAATAATTTTTTTACAAAATAATTTTTTTTACAAAAATACTGATGAAACTGCGATTATAATGCGTAGAATGAGACGAAACCAACAAAATATCCATCTACAACCAAGCACCCTAATAATTGTTCCTAATAATTAAAAAAACAGAACTTGTGTATGTACATATAATGTCAAAATAATTTTTTTACAAAATAATGTTTTTTACAAAAATACTGATGAAACTGCGATTATAATGCGTAGAATGAGACGAAACCAACAAAATATCCATCTACAACCAAGCACCCTAATAATTGGTCCTAATAATTAAAAAAAAACAGAATCTTGTGTGTGTACATATAATGTCAAAATAATTTTTTTTCAAAATAATATTTTTTAGAAAAGTACTTATGAAATTGCGATAAAATGCGTAGAATGAGACGAAACCAACAAAATATCCATCTACAACCAAGCACCCTAATAATTGTTCCTAATAATTAAAAAAACAGAATCCTGTGTGTGTACGTATAATGTCAAAATAATTTTTTTACAAAATAATTTTTTTTAGAAAAGTACTTATGAAATTGCGATTATAATGCGTAGAATGAGACGAAACCAACAAAATATCCATCTACAACCAAGCACCCTAATAATTGTTCCTAATAATTAAAAAAACAGAATCTTGTGTATGTACATATAATGCAAAATAATTTTTTTACAAAATAATGTTTTTTACAAAAGTACTTATGAAACTGCGATTATAATGCGTAGAATGAGACGAAACCAACAAAATATCCATCTACAACCAAGCCCCCTAATAATTGTTCCTAATAATTAAAAAAAACAGAATCTGGTGTGTGTACATGTCATGTCAAAATAATTTTTTTTCAAAATGATGTTTTTTACAAAAGTACTTATGAAACTGCGATTATAATGCATAGAATGAGACGAAACCAACAAAATATCCATCTACAACCAAGCACCCTAATAATTGTTCCTAATAATTAAAAAAACAGAATCTTGTGTATGTACATATAATGCAAAATAATTTTTTTACAAAATAATGTTTTTTACAAAAGTACTTATGAAACTGCGATTATAATGCCTAGAATGAGACGAAACCAACAAAATATCCATCTACAACCAAGCACCCTAATAATTGTTCCTAATAATTAAAAAAACAGAATCTTGTGTATGTACATATAATGCAAAATAATTTTTTTACAAAATAATGTTTTTTACAAAAGTACTTATGAAACTGCGATTATAATGCGTAGAATGAGACGAAACCAACAAAATATCCATCTACAACCAAGCACCCTAATAATTGTTCCTAATAATTAAAAAAACAGAATCTTGTGTGTGTACATATAATGTCAAAATAATTTTTTTTCAAAATAATATTTTTTAGAAAAGTACTTATGAAACTGCGATTATAATGCGTAGAATGAGACGAAACCAACAAAATATCCATCTACAACCAAGCACCCTAATAATTGTTCCTAATAATTAAAAAAACAGAATCTTGTGTATGTACATATAATGCAAAATAATTTTTTTACAAAATAATGTTTTTTACAAAAGTACTTATGAAACTGCGATTATAATGCATAGAATGAGACGAAACCAACAAAATATCCATCTACAACCAAGCACCCTAATAATTGTTCCTAATAATTAAAAAAACAGAATGTTGCGTGTGTACATATCATGTCAAAATAATTTATTTACAGAATAATTTTTTTACAAAAGTACTTATGAAACTGCGATTATAATGCGTAGAATGAGACGAAACCAACAAAATATCCATCTACAACCAAGCACCATAATAATTGTTCCTAATAATTAAAAAAACAAAATCTTGTGTGTGTACATATAATGTCAAAATAATTTGTTTACAAAATAATGTTTTTTACAAAAATACTGATGAAACTGCGATTATAATGCGTAGAATGAGACGAAACCAACAAAATATCCATCTACAACCAAGCACCCTAATAATTGTTCCTAATAATTAAAAAAACAGAATCTTGTGTTTGTACATATAATGTCAAAATAATTTTTTTACAAAATAATTTTTTTTACAAAAATACTGATGAAACTGCGATTATAATGCGTAGAATGAGACGAAACCAACAAAATATCCATCTACAACCAAGCACCCTAATAATTGTTCCTAATAATTAAAAAAACAGAACTTGTGTATGTACATATAATGTCAAAATAATTTTTTTACAAAATAATGTTTTTTACAAAAATACTGATGAAACTGCGATTATAATGCGTAGAATGAGACGAAACCAACAAAATATCCATCTACAACCAAGCACCCTAATAATTGGTCCTAATAATTAAAAAAAAACAGAATCTTGTGTGTGTACATATAATGTCAAAATAATTTTTTTTCAAAATAATATTTTTTAGAAAAGTACTTATGAAATTGCGATAAAATGCGTAGAATGAGACGAAACCAACAAAATATCCATCTACAACCAAGCACCCTAATAATTGTTCCTAATAATTAAAAAAACAGAATCCTGTGTGTGTACGTATAATGTCAAAATAATTTTTTTACAAAATAATTTTTTTTAGAAAAGTACTTATGAAATTGCGATTATAATGCGTAGAATGAGACGAAACCAACAAAATATCCATCTACAACCAAGCACCCTAATAATTGTTCCTAATAATTAAAAAAACAGAATCTTGTGTATGTACATATAATGCAAAATAATTTTTTTACAAAATAATGTTTTTTACAAAAGTACTTATGAAACTGCGATTATAATGCGTAGAATGAGACGAAACCAACAAAATATCCATCTACAACCAAGCCCCCTAATAATTGTTCCTAATAATTAAAAAAAACAGAATCTGGTGTGTGTACATGTCATGTCAAAATAATTTGTTTACAAAATGATGTTTTTTACAAAAGTACTTATGAAACTGCGATTATAATGCATAGAATGAGACGAAACCAACAAAATATCCATCTACAACCAAGCACCCTAATAATTGTTCCTAATAATTAAAAAAACAGAATCTTGTGTATGTACATATAATGCAAAATAATTTTTTTACAAAATAATGTTTTTTACAAAAGTACTTATGAAACTGCGATTATAATGCCTAGAATGAGACGAAACCAACAAAATATCCATCTACAACCAAGCACCCTAATAATTGTTCCTAATAATTAAAAAAACAGAATCTTGTGTATGTACATATAATGCAAAATAATTTTTTTACAAAATAATGTTTTTTACAAAAGTACTTATGAAACTGCGATTATAATGCGTAGAATGAGACGAAACCAACAAAATATCCATCTACAACCAAGCACCCTAATAATTGTTCCTAATAATTAAAAAAACAGAATCTTGTGTGTGTACATATAATGTCAAAATAATTTTTTTTCAAAATAATATTTTTTAGAAAAGTACTTATGAAACTGCGATTATAATGCGTAGAATGAGACGAAACCAACAAAATATCCATCTACAACCAAGCACCCTAATAATTGTTCCTAATAATTAAAAAAACAGAATCTTGTGTATGTACATATAATGCAAAATAATTTTTTTACAAAATAATGTTTTTTACAAAAGTACTTATGAAACTGCGATTATAATGCATAGAATGAGACGAAACCAACAAAATATCCATCTACAACCAAGCACCCTAATAATTGTTCCTAATAATTAAAAAAACAGAATCTTGTGTGTGTACATATAATGTCAAAATAATTTTTTTTCAAAATAATATTTTTTAGAAAAGTACTTATGAAACTGCGATTATAATTCGTAGAATGAGACGAAACCAACAAAATATCCATCTACAACCAAGCACCCTAATAATTGTTCCTAATAATTAAAAAAACAGAATCTTGTGTGTGTACATATAATGTCAAAATAATTTTTTTTCAAAATAATATTTTTTAGAAAAGTACTTATGAAATTGCGATAAAATGCGTAGAATGAGACGAAACGAACAAAATATCCATCTACAACCAAGCACCCTAATAATTGTTCCTAATAATTAAAAAAAACAGAATCTTGTGTGTGTACATATATAGTCAAAATAATTTTTTTTCAAAATAATATTTTTTAGAAAAGTACTTATGAAATTGCGATAAAATGCGTAGAATGAGACGAAACCAACAAAATATCCATCTACAACCAAGCACCCTAATAATTGTTCCTAATAATTAAAAAAAACAGAATCTGGTGTGTGTACATGTCATGTCAAAATAATTTGTTTACAAAATGATGTTTTTTACAAAAGTACTTATGAAATTGCGATAAAATGCGTAGAATGAGACGAAACCAACAAAATATCCATCTACAACCAAGCACCCTAATAATTGTTCCTAATAATTAAAAAAACAGAATCTTGTGTGTGTACATATAATGTCAAAATAATTTTTTGACAAAATAATTTTTTTTAGAAAAGTACTTATGAAATTGCGATTATAATGCGTAGAATGAGACGAAACCAACAAAATATCCATCTACAACCAAGCACCCTAATAATTGTTCCTAATAATTAAAAAAACAGAATCTTGTGTGTGTACATATAATGTCAAAATAATTTTTTTTCAAAATAATATTTTTTAGAAAAGTACTTATGAAATTGCGATAAAATGCGTAGAATGAGACGAAACCAACAAAATATCCATCTACAACCAAGCACCCTAATAATTGTTCCTAATAATTAAAAAAAACAGAATCTTGTGTGTGTACATATAATGTCAAAATAATTTTTTTTCAAAATAATATTTTTTAGAAAAGTACTTATGAAATTGCGATAAAATGCGTAGAATGAGACGAAACCAACAAAATATCCATCTACAACCAAGCACCCTAATAATTGTTCCTAATAATTAAAAAAACAGAATCTTGTGTGTGTACATATAATGTCAAAATAATTTTTTGACAAAATAATTTTTTTTAGAAAAGTACTTATGAAATTGCGATTATAATGCGTAGAATGAGACGAAACCAACAAAATATCCATCTACAACCAAGCACCCTAATAATTGTTCCTAATAATTAAAAAAACAGAATCTTGTGTGTGTACATATAATGTCAAAATAATTTTTTGACAAAATAATTTTTTTTAGAAAAGTACTTATGAAATTGCGATTATAATGCGTAGAATGAGACGAAACCAACAAAATATCCATCTACAACCAAGCACCCTAATAATTGTTCCTAATAATTAAAAAAACAGAATCTTGTGTGTGTACATATAATGTCAAAATAATTTTTTTTCAAAATAATATTTTTTAGAAAAGTACTTATGAAATTGCGATAAAATGCGTAGAATGAGACGAAACCAACAAAATATCCATCTACAACCAAGCACCCTAATAATTGTTCCTAATAATTAAAAAAAACAGAATCTTGTGTGTGTACATATAATGTCAAAATAATTTTTTTTCAAAATAATATTTTTTAGAAAAGTACTTATGAAATTGCGATAAAATGCGTAGAATGAGACGAAACCAACAAAATATCCATCTACAACCAAGCACCCTAATAATTGTTCCTAATAATTAAAAAAACAGAATCTTGTGTGTGTACATATAATGTCAAAATAATTTTTTGACAAAATAATTTTTTTTAGAAAAGTACTTATGAAATTGCGATTATAATGCGTAGAATGAGACGAAACCAACAAAATATCCATCTACAACCAAGCACCCTAATAATTGTTCCTAATAATTAAAAAAACAGAATCTTGTGTGTGTACATATAATGTCAAAATAATTTTTTTTCAAAATAATGTTTTTTAGAAAAGTACTTATGAAATTGCGATTATAATGAGTAGAATGAGACGAAACCAACAAAATATCCATCTACAACCAAGCCCCCTAATAATTGTTCCTAATAATTAAAAAAACAGAATCTGGTGTGTGTACATGTCATGTCAAAATAATTTGTTTACAAAATGATGTTTTTTACAAAAGTACTTATGAAACTGCGATTATAATGCATAGAATGAGACGAAACCAACAAAATATCTATCTACAACCAAGCCCCCTAATAATTGTTCTTAATAATTAAAAAAAACAGAATCCTGTGTGTGTACATATAATGTCAAAATAATTTTTTTACAAAATAATTTTTTTACAAAAGTACTTATGAAACTGCGATTATAATGCGTAGAATGAGACGAAACCAACAAAATATCCATCTACAACCAAGCACCCTAATAATTGTTCTTAATAATAAAAAAAAACAGAATCTTGTGTGTGTACATATAATGTCAAAATAATTTTTTTTCAAAATAATATTTTTTAGAAAAGTACTTATGAAATTGCGATTATAATGCGTAGAATGAGACGAAACCAACAAAATATCCATCTACAACCAAGCACCCTAATAATTGTTCCTAATAATTAAAAAAACAGAATCTTGTGTGTGTACATATAATGTCAAAATAATTTTTTTTCAAAATAATATTTTTTAGAAAAGTACTTATGAAATTGCGATAAAATGCGTAGAATGAGACGAAACCAACAAAATATCCATCTACAACCAAGCACCCTAATAATTGTTCCTAATAATTAAAAAAACAGAATCTTGTGTGTGTACATATAATGTCAAAATAATTTTTTTTCAAAATAATATTTTTTAGAAAAGTACTTATGAAATTGCGATAAAATGCGTAGAATGAGACGAAACCAACAAAATATCCATCTACAACCAAGCACCCTAATAATTGTTCTTAATAATTAAAAAAACAGAATCTTGTGTGTGTACATATAATGTCAAAATAATTTTTTGACAAAATAATGTTTTTTAGAAAAGTACTTATGAAATTGCGATTATAATGAGTAGAATGAGACGAAACCAACAAAATATCCATCTACAACCAAGCACCCTAATAATTGTTCCTAATAATTAAAAAAAACAGAATCTGGTGTGTGTACATATAATGTCAAAATAATTTTTTTTCAAAATAATATTTTTTAGAAAAGTACTTATGAAATTGCGATAAAATGCGTAGAATGAGACGAAACCAACAAAATATCCATCTACAACCAAGCACCCTAATAATTGTTCCTAATAATTAAAAAAACAGAATCTTGTGTGTGTACATATAATGTCAAAATAATTTTTTTACAAAATAATGTTTTTTACAAAAGTACTTATGAAATTGCGATAAAATGCGTAGAATGAGACGAAACCAACAAAATATCCATCTACAACCAAGCACCCTAATAATTGTTCCTAATAATTAAAAAAACAGAATCTTGTGTGTGTACATATAATGTCAAAATAATTTTTTTTCAAAATAATATTTTTTAGAAAAGTACTTATGAAATTGCGATAAAATGCGTAGAATGAGACGAAACCAACAAAATATCCATCTACAACCAAGCACCCTAATAATTGTTCCTAATAATTAAAAAAACAGAATCTTGTGTGTGTACATATAATGTCAAAATAATTTTTTTTCAAAATAATATTTTTTAGAAAAGTACTTATGAAATTGCGATAAAATGCGTAGAATGAGACGAAACCAACAAAATATCCATCTACAACCAAGCACCCTAATAATTGTTCCTAATAATTAAAAAAACAGAATCTTGTGTGTGTACATATAATGTCAAAATAATTTTTTTTCAAAATAATATTTTTTAGAAAAGTACTTATGAAATTGCGATAAAATGCGTAGAATGAGACGAAACCAACAAAATATCCATCTACAACCAAGCACCCTAATAATTGTTCTTAATAATTAAAAAAACAGAATCTTGTGTGTGTACATATAATGTCAAAATAATTTTTTGACAAAATAATGTTTTTTAGAAAAGTACTTATGAAATTGCGATAAAATGCGTAGAATGAGACGAAACCAACAAAATATCCATCTACAACCAAGCACCCTAATAATTGTTCTTAATAATTAAAAAAACTAAATCTTGTGTGTGTACATATAATGTCAAAATAATTTTTTGACAAAATAATGTTTTTTAGAAAAGTACTTATGAAATTGCGATTATAATGAGTAGAATGAGACGAAACCAACAAAATATCCATCTACAACCAAGCCCCCTAATAATTGTTCTTAATAATTAAAAAAAACAGAATCTTGTGTGTGTACATATAATGTCAAAATAATTTTTTTTCAAAATGATGTTTTTTACAAAAGTACTTATGAAACTGCGATTATAATGCGTAGAATGAGACGAAACCAACAAAATATCCATCTACAACCAAGCACCCTAATAATTGTTCCTAATAATTAAAAAAAACAGAATCTGGTGTGTGTACATGTCATGTCAAAATAATTTGTTTACAAAATGATGTTTTTTACAAAAGTACTTATGAAACTGCGATTATAATGCATAGAATGAGACGAAACCAACAAAATATCCATCTACAACCAAGCACCCTAATAATTGTTCCTAATAATTAAAAAAACAGAATCTTGTGTGTGTACATATAATGTCAAAATAATTTTTTTTCAAAATAATATTTTTTAGAAAAGTACTTATGAAATTGCGATAAAATGCGTAGAATGAGACGAAACCAACAAAATATCCATCTACAACCAAGCACCCTAATAATTGTTCCTAATAATTAAAAAAAACAGAATCTTGTGTGTGTACATATAATGTCAAAATAATTTTTTTTCAAAATAATATTTTTTAGAAAAGTACTTATGAAATTGCGATTATAATGCGTAGAATGAGACGAAACCAACAAAATATCCATCTACAACCAAGCACCCTAATAATTGTTCCTAATAATTAAAAAAACAGAATCTTGTGTGTGTACATATAATGTCAAAATAATTTTTTTTCAAAATAATGTTTTTTAGAAAAGTACTTATGAAATTGCGATAAAATGCGTAGAATGAGACGAAACCAACAAAATATCCATCTACAACCAAGCACCCTAATAATTGTTCCTAATAATTAAAAAAACAGAATCTTGTGTGTGTACATATAATGTCAAAATAATTTTTTTTCAAAATAATATTTTTTAGAAAAGTACTTATGAAATTGCGATAAAATGCGTAGAATGAGACGAAACCAACAAAATATCCATCTACAACCAAGCACCCTAATAATTGTTCCTAATAATTAAAAAAACAGAATCTTGTGTGTGTACATATAATGTCAAAATAATTTTTTTTCAAAATAATATTTTTTAGAAAAGTACTTATGAAATTGCGATAAAATGCGTAGAATGAGACGAAACCAACAAAATATCCATCTACAACCAAGCACCCTAATAATTGTTCTTAATAATTAAAAAAACAGAATCTTGTGTGTGTACATATAATGTCAAAATAATTTTTTGACAAAATAATGTTTTTTAGAAAAGTACTTATGAAATTGCGATTATAATGAGTAGAATGAGACGAAACCAACAAAATATCCATCTACAACCAAGCACCCTAATAATTGTTCCTAATAATTAAAAAAAACAGAATCTGGTGTGTGTACATGTCATGTCAAAATAATTTGTTTACAAAATGATGTTTTTTACAAAAGTACTTATGAAACTGCGATTATAATGCATAGAATGAGACGAAACCAACAAAATATCCATCTACAACCAAGCACCCTAATAATTGTTCCTAATAATTAAAAAAACAGAATCTTGTGTGTGTACATATAATGTCAAAATAATTTTTTTTCAAAATAATATTTTTTAGAAAAGTACTTATGAAATTGCGATAAAATGCGTAGAATGAGACGAAACCAACAAAATATCCATCTACAACCAAGCACCCTAATAATTGTTCCTAATAATTAAAAAAACAGAATCCTGTGTGTGTACGTATAATGTCAAAATAATTTTTTTACAAAATAATTTTTTTTAGAAAAGTACTTATGAAATTGCGATTATAATGCGTAGAATGAGACGAAACCAACAAAATATCCATCTACAACCAGCCACCCTAATAATTGTTCCTAATAATTAAAAAAACAGAATCCTGTGTGTGTACATATTATGTCAAAATTATTTTTTTACAAAATTATTTTTTTACAAAAGTACTTATGAAACTGCGATTATAATGCGTAGAATGAGACGAAACCAACAAAATATCCATCTACAACCAAGCACCCTAATAATTGTTCCTAATAATTAAAAAAACAGAATCTTGTGTATGTACATATAATGCAAAATAATTTTTTTACAAAATAATGTTTTTTACAAAAGTACTTATGAAACTGCGATTATAATGCGCAGAATGAGACGAAACCAACAAAATATCCATCTACAACCAAGCACCCTAATAATTGTTCCTAATAATTAAAAAAACAGAATCTTGTGTATGTACATATAATGCAAAATAATTTTTTTACAAAATAATGTTTTTTACAAAAGTACTTATGAAACTGCGATTATAATGCGTAGAATGAGACGAAACCAACAAAATATCCATCTACAACCAAGCACCCTAATAATTGTTCCTAATAATTAAAAAAACAGAATCTTGTGTATGTACATATAATGCAAAATAATTTTTTTACAAAATAATGTTTTTTACAAAAGTACTTATGAAACTGCGATTATAATGCGTAGAATGAGACGAAACCAACAAAATATCCATCTACAACCAAGCACCCTAATAATTGTTCCTAATAATTAAAAAAACAGAATCTTGTGTGTGTACATATAATGTCAAAATAATTTTTTTTCAAAATAATATTTTTTAGAAAAGTACTTATGAAATTGCGATAAAATGCGTAGAATGAGACGAAACCAACAAAATATCCATCTACAACCAAGCACCCTAATAATTGTTCCTAATAATTAAAAAAACAGAATCTTGTGTGTGTACATATAATGTCAAAATAATTTTTTTTCAAAATAATATTTTTTAGAAAAGTACTTATGAAATTGCGATAAAATGCGTAGAATGAGACGAAACCAACAAAATATCCATCTACAACCAAGCACCCTAATAATTGTTCCTAATAATTAAAAAAACAGAATCTTGTGTGTGTACATATAATGTCAAAATTATTTTTTTTCAAAATAATATTTTTTAGAAAAGTACTTATGAAATTGCGATAAAATGCGTAGAATGAGACGAAACCAACAAAATATCCATCTACAACCAAGCACCCTAATAATTGTTCTTAATAATTAAAAAAACAGAATCTTGTGTGTGTACATATAATGTCAAAATAATTTTTTGACAAAATAATGTTTTTTAGAAAAGTACTTATGAAATTGCGATTATAATGAGTAGAATGAGACGAAACCAACAAAATATCCATCTACAACCAAGCACCCTAATAATTGTTCCTAATAATTAAAAAAAACAGAATCTGGTGTGTGTACATGTCATGTCAAAATAATTTGTTTACAAAATGATGTTTTTTACAAAAGTACTTATGAAACTGCGATTATAATGCATAGAATGAGACGAAACCAACAAAATATCCATCTACAACCAAGCACCCTAATAATTGTTCCTAATAATTAAAAAAACAGAATCTTGTGTGTGTACATATAATGCAAAATAATTTTTTTACAAAATAATGTTTTTTACAAAAGTACTTATGAAACTGCGATTATAATGCCTAGAATGAGACGAAACCAACAAAATATCCATCTACAACCAAGCACCCTAATAATTGTTCCTAATAATTAAAAAAACAGAATCTTGTGTGTGTACATATAATGTCAAAATAATTTTTTTTCAAAATAATATTTTTTAGAAAAGTACTTATGAAACTGCGATTATAATGCGTAGAATGAGACGAAACCAACAAAATATCCATCTACAACCAAGCACCCTAATAATTGTTCCTAATAATTAAAAAAACAGAATCTTGTGTATGTACATATAATGCAAAATAATTTTTTTACAAAATAATGTTTTTTACAAAAGTACTTATGAAACTGCGATTATAATGCATAGAATGAGACGAAACCAACAAAATATTCATCTACAACCAAGCACCCTAATAATTGTTCCTAATAATTAAAAAAACAGAATCTTGTGTATGTACATATAATGCAAAATAATTTTTTTACAAAATAATGTTTTTTACAAAAGTACTTATGAAACTGCGATTATAATGCGTAGAATGAGACGAAACCAACAAAATATCCATCTACAACCAAGCACCCTAATAATTGTTCCTAATAATTAAAAAAACAGAATCTTGTGTGTGTACATATAATGTCAAAATAATTTTTTTTCAAAATAATATTTTTTAGAAAAGTACTTATGAAATTGCGATAAAATGCGTAGAATGAGACGAAACCAACAAAATATCCATCTACAACCAAGCACCCTAATAATTGTTCCTAATAATTAAAAAAACAGAATCTTGTGTGTGTACATATAATGTCAAAATAATTTTTTTTCAAAATAATATTTTTTAGAAAAGTACTTATGAAATTGCGATAAAATGCGTAGAATGAGACGAAACCAACAAAATATCCATCTACAACCAAGCACCCTAATAATTGTTCCTAATAATTAAAAAAACAGAATCTTGTGTGTGTACATATAATGTCAAAATAATTTTTTTTCAAAATAATATTTTTTAGAAAAGTACTTATGAAATTGCGATAAAATGCGTAGAATGAGACGAAACCAACAAAATATCCATCTACAACCAAGCACCCTAATAATTGTTCTTAATAATTAAAAAAACAGAATCTTGTGTGTGTACATATAATGTCAAAATAATTTTTTGACAAAATAATGTTTTTTAGAAAAGTACTTATGAAATTGCGATTATAATGAGTAGAATGAGACGAAACCAACAAAATATCCATCTACAACCAAGCACCCTAATAATTGTTCCTAATAATTAAAAAAAACAGAATCTGGTGTGTGTACATGTAATGTCAAAATAATTTGTTTACAAAATGATGTTTTTTACAAAAGTACTTATGAAACTGCGATTATAATGCATAGAATGAGACGAAACCAACAAAATATCCATCTACAACCAAGCACCCTAATAATTGTTCCTAATAATTAAAAAAACAGAATCTTGTGTGTGTACATATAATGCAAAATAATTTTTTTACAAAATAATGTTTTTTACAAAAGTACTTATGAAACTGCGATTATAATGCCTAGAATGAGACGAAACCAACAAAATATCCATCTACAACCAAGCACCCTAATAATTGTTCCTAATAATTAAAAAAACAGAATCTTGTGTGTGTACATATAATGTCAAAATAATTTTTTTTCAAAATAATATTTGTTAGAAAAGTACTTATGAAACTGCGATTATAATGCGTAGAATGAGACGAAACCAACAAAATATCCATCTACAACCAAGCACCCTAATAATTGTTCCTAATAATTAAAAAAACAGAATCTTGTGTATGTACATATAATGCAAAATAATTTTTTTACAAAATAATGTTTTTTACAAAAGTACTTATGAAACTGCGATTATAATGCATAGAATGAGACGAAACCAACAAAATATCCATCTACAACCAAGCACCCTAATAATTGTTCCTAATAATTAAAAAAACAGAATCTTGTGTATGTACATATAATGCAAAATAATTTTTTTACAAAATAATGTTTTTTACAAAAGTACTTATGAAACTGCGATTATAATGCGTAGAATGAGACGAAACCAACAAAATATCCATCTACAACCAAGCACCCTAATAATTGTTCCTAATAATTAAAAAAACAGAATCTTGTGTGTGTACATATAATGTCAAAATAATTTTTTTTCAAAATAATATTTTTTAGAAAAGTACTTATGAAATTGCGATAAAATGCGTAGAATGAGACGAAACCAACAAAATATCCATCTACAACCAAGCACCCTAATAATTGTTCCTAATAATTAAAAAAACAGAATCTTGTGTGTGTACATATAATGTCAAAATAATTTTTTTTCAAAATAATATTTTTTAGAAAAGTACTTATGAAATTGCGATAAAATGCGTAGAATGAGACGAAACCAACAAAATATCCATCTACAACCAAGCACCCTAATAATTGTTCCTAATAATTAAAAAAACAGAATCTTGTGTGTGTACATATAATGTCAAAATAATTTTTTTTCAAAATAATATTTTTTAGAAAAGTACTTATGAAATTGCGATAAAATGCGTAGAATGAGACGAAACCAACAAAATATCCATCTACAACCAAGCACCCTAATAATTGTTCTTAATAATTAAAAAAACAGAATCTTGTGTGTGTACATATAATGTCAAAATAATTTTTTGACAAAATAATGTTTTTTAGAAAAGTACTTATGAAATTGCGATTATAATGAGTAGAATGAGACGAAACCAACAAAATATCCATCTACAACCAAGCACCCTAATAATTGTTCCTAATAATTAAAAAAAACAGAATCTGGTGTGTGTACATGTAATGTCAAAATAATTTGTTTACAAAATGATGTTTTTTACAAAAGTACTTATGAAACTGCGATTATAATGCATAGAATGAGACGAAACCAACAAAATATCCATCTACAACCAAGCACCCTAATAATTGTTCCTAATAATTAAAAAAACAGAATCTTGTGTGTGTACATATAATGCAAAATAATTTTTTTACAAAATAATGTTTTTTACAAAAGTACTTATGAAACTGCGATTATAATGCCTAGAATGAGACGAAACCAACAAAATATCCATCTACAACCAAGCACCCTAATAATTGTTCCTAATAATTAAAAAAACAGAATCTTGTGTGTGTACATATAATGTCAAAATAATTTTTTTTCAAAATAATATTTTTTAGAAAAGTACTTATGAAACTGCGATTATAATGCGTAGAATGAGACGAAACCAACAAAATATCCATCTACAACCAAGCACCCTAATAATTGTTCCTAATAATTAAAAAAACAGAATCTTGTGTATGTACATATAATGCAAAATAATTTTTTTACAAAATAATGTTTTTTACAAAAGTACTTATGAAACTGCGATTATAATGCATAGAATGAGACGAAACCAACAAAATATCCATCTACAACCAAGCACCCTAATAATTGTTCCTAATAATTAAAAAAACAGAATCTTGTGTATGTACATATAATGCAAAATAATTTTTTTACAAAATAATGTTTTTTACAAAAGTACTTATGAAACTGCGATTATAATGCGTAGAATGAGACGAAACCAACAAAATATCCATCTACAACCAAGCACCCTAATAATTGTTCCTAATAATTAAAAAAACAGAATCTTGTGTGTGTACATATAATGTCAAAATAATTTTTTTTCAAAATAATATTTTTTAGAAAAGTACTTATGAAATTGCGATAAAATGCGTAGAATGAGACGAAACCAACAAAATATCCATCTACAACCAAGCACCCTAATAATTGTTCCTAATAATTAAAAAAACAGAATCTTGTGTGTGTACATATAATGTCAAAATAATTTTTTTTCAAAATAATATTTTTTAGAAAAGTACTTATGAAATTGCGATAAAATGCGTAGAATGAGACGAAACCAACAAAATATCCATCTACAACCAAGCACCCTAATAATTGTTCTTAATAATTAAAAAAACAGAATCTTGTGTGTGTACATATAATGTCAAAATAATTTTTTGACAAAATAATGTTTTTTAGAAAAGTACTTATGAAATTGCGATTATAATGCGTAGAATGAGACGAAACCAACAAAATATCCATCTACAACCAAGCCCCCTAATAATTGTTCCTAATAATTAAAAAAAACAGAATCTGGTGTGTGTACATGTCATGTCAAAATAATTTGTTTACAAAATGATGTTTTTTACAAAAGTACTTATGAAACTGCGATTATAATGCATAGAATGAGACGAAACCAACAAAATATCCATCTACAACCAAGCACCCTAATAATTGTTCCTAATAATTAAAAAAAACAGAACCTTGCGTGTGTACATATCATGTTAAAATAATTTATAATGCAGAAAGCCTTAATGTGTGTTTAGTTTATCTCTTTTAATTTTATTCCTGCTCTGTTTATAAGGACATTGAGCTCTCTTACTATCGAAATCATTGAACTCTGCGTAATTGTCGTTACTTATATCGCTTGTCAGAGTGCAAAAATAAGGTTTCTAGACTGTGTGTTGTTTCATAATTATTTAACAAATAAATTAGATATTGCCTGTATCGTAGTGATAAAGATATATTGTGCTGATACAAAATTCATATAATTGTAAATTTTGTATTCTGTAATGGATGTTATATATATATATATATATATATATATATATATATATATATATAACATTGAATAAAAATGTAAATTTAAATGATGTATCTTTAATAATAATCTATCGTGATAATAGAAACCTAAATATATTGGATAGGGCGATAAATTCAGAAAATGAATGATGAAAATAAAAGTTGTACAATTACAATATTTATTAAATCATCAGAAGTTCAAAAACAAGGAGGGATCTCATTATCTTTAATCCATGGATTTTCAAAGAATTTTTTTTTTCATTCGTGGATAAAAATCGGTAATGTAAGTACTACCGGTATATATATATATATATATATATATATATATATATATATATATATATATATATATATATATATATATATATATATATATATAGGCGAAGAAAGTAAAATTCATTATACTCGGTCGAGCACCTACCACGAAACTTACAATCGCGTAGAGAAAGACGAGCAACAGCTCTTCTGTCAGAAAAGGGATGTAGAGAAGAGAAGAGATTACTTCTACTGGACTTCGAAGACGATTTTGTAGTTTGTCAAGCAGGGCAGATTGCCCTGAACGGCACCTCCCTGATGTGGTAACAGTATTCCATCTTCCGACGTATTTGAATTTTATACAGGTAGAGAATTGCGTCAGAAATAAGGTACTTTTGAGGGCGATAGAATCAAATGGCAAGTTGAAAGCTATTACGATCGGAACCGTGACTGGAACAAGTGGAATATGACCAGAGTTGTTTTTCCTTCTTTAAGACCAGCTGCTCGACCAAGACTTGAAAGTCTTGTTTACCCGACGATTTCACGCATAGAAAACTTTATTCACCCCAAACAAGCGTAAGAGTCTACTGTACAAGAACCTTGGTGGGAAGTTAAGAAACAAGATGGTTGTTTACATTACATTTAAATTTCTGCATGTAGGTACTCACGGGAAAACTGGAAGCAGGAAGCGAATTCCAAAAAAGCAATCCAAGTAAAGAAATTACCAGAGCAGAAAATATTGTGGCATCTAAAGTAAATTGGTGAGATGTTGCTGCTAGTCGGATGTGTTGGGAGTATTTTCGTTGAGAGGCTGTCCAAGTGCAGTAAGTTCATCGGAACACATTCCGTGGAAGTATTTATTAAACAAGTACAGCGATTCAACATTGCGGCGATGCGACTGGGACTGTAGCTTTGGAGACAGTGCGGGACTAATTAGAGTAGAACTTATATTTTTATACTTTCGCCAAGAAGGAGTGGCTTGTAGTTGGTGCACCAACCCTGATGTGGAAACAATATTCCGTGCACGAGCCAGTGGTGGTGTCCTCACTTCTTACCAGAAATGCTACGCGAAGGTTGTCACCATCCATAGTGAAAGTATTTTTATGGAACAGAGTGGATTCGAACTCAGCACCCTCAGGTTTTCAGTCCATGTCGGTAGCCACTTCATCACGGCCACCTCCTTACCGTTTTTGGTGTCAATGCGTAATAAAAGGAACGGATTCCTAGTATAAATAATTCAAATCAACTATAGATAAGTATTTTGGATTGTTCTCATCTTTGGTGTTATTCTCACAACGTTTCGGCCGATGTAACCTCCGACCTTCTTCAGGTGTATCTAGACACTTGCCCTTATTGGTGAATGGTGGAAAGAATGTTTTTGTTCTTTTTTATATAAGTTTAGACCGGCTCCATAAGTATATCGATTCCATGTTTACCCAGCTTCTATCGCTTTACCTAATTGTACAAAGAAAATAGTTGTGAAACTTTATGAAAAACATACACTGTTCACTATTTGCATGAGAGAGTAAATAACTACGATGAATATATTTAGGTATTGATTTTTATAGCTAATTGTACAAAGAAAATAGTTGTGAATCTTTATTGAAAAAATACGCTGTTCACTATTTGCATGAGAGAGTAAATAACTACGATGAATGTATTTAGGTATTGTTTTTATTGGCAAAACATTAGAAATTGTATTAAAATTGAAAATAGAAGCCTTTTTCAATGCAATTTAAAAAATTTCGGAATAAAATTCCATCAAAGATAAGACTACAAATGACGTAATATGGTCAACTTTGATGATGGATTTTTATTCCGAAAAGTTTAGAATAAAAGTTTTAAAAAAATAAAAAATAAAAAAGCTTGCATTAATCAAAAATATTGCATTAGAAAAAAAGCTTCTATTTTCAATTTTTGATATTTCTAACCTATCAATGCTTCCAAATGAACGACTCGTATCTTTATTAGAAATTCTGTTTTTGAGCAAATTAATTCGCTTTGAACTAATTTTGAATAATTTTTTAAAACTTAGTTCACCCCAAACTGTAGAAGTGAGGGGCTACTGAGAATAAGAGTGAACGTGTAAGGGGTCATCCTAAGTTGGGAGCTGTGCAGCGAGATGATTGTTCACATTAGTTTTAAATTTCTGCATATCGGCGCAGTTGGAGAAACAGGGAGCAGGGAGGAAGATCGAAAGGTCGGCAGATCGAGGAAAGAAGCTATTTGAGTAAACAGCTGTCCGGCATCTAGGGCCCTCCACAGTAAATGGGTGGGATTTAGCTGATTATCGGGTTGGTCGAGTGTATTTACGTCGAGGGGGCACCAGAGCAGCAAGTCCATCGGAGCACATTCCATTGAAGTACTTGGAAAACGAACACAATGATGTAGCATTGCGGCGATGGGACAGAGGCTGGAACTTGGTGGATAGTGAATAGTGATAGATGAGCGACTGATTTTTGGACTTTCTCTAAAAGGGAGAAACAAGTAGATGGTGCACCAACCCAGATGTGACAACAATACCCCATGAACGGGTGATGGTGGCTTTGTAGAGATATAGGATAATGTCAGGTGTGAAAAGTTTTCTAGCACGGTAGCGAGAGTCCACTTTCTTTGCAGCAGCTTTGGCAATGTCTTCTACGTATTTGTTCGAATTCATGTTACCTGTGAATGTTAAGCCAATAGTTTGAACGTTGGACTTTTAGGTAGGTGTGTAATTTGTAATGGCCATATGTGGTTGAAGAAGTTTCTTGTAGTTGTTGAAAGAAAATGAAGTTTGTCTTAGCAACATTAAATGTTACCATCCATTTATGACCCCATTTCACTAGTACTTGTTTTGTGGATTATCACCAAAGTCACTTAGTTTTAAAATATAGTATATTTATGTAATTTATTTTATGCTGGTATGTTATTGTTCTTACATTTATAAATCACAAATCCAAATGTAAACAAATCTGTTAGACTTACGTGGGATTCTGAACTCAGATATTGACATCGTAAAAACTACCGCCTTAATAATGTGTACTCTGCCCATTCCTTTTTTGTCAACCAATCACATGTTTTAATTTGCGTATGAAGAAACTCCGAAAAACACCATGACTTTTTAATAGTATATAAATTCAAAAATTGATGTTATTATTATTTTTTGTACGAACGCGTGTTTATATTAAGCCG
>OY744515.1:116258820-116281320 GCA_963556195.1 Sepiola atlantica
GATCTAGAGAAAGAAGAGCATTTTAAAAAGACGGTGGGGAAATGCGCAGAGAACGTTTTCCGCATTGTTCCAGGAAGTCGTTGGCGATTTTAAATTCAGCAACGCTGGATGGCATCACAGAACAAAATCGCATTATGTTAAGCATTTTAAAATGTTACCACTGGTTTCATATGTTCTTAATTTTAGGTTGTTTTGTTTTTATGTTCGCATATATATATATATATATATATATATATATATATATATATATATATATATATATATATATATATATATATATATATATATATATATATGGGGTAAGGTACACGATAATTCATGAAAATGAAATGCCGTGGTGGACGAAATGTGTGAAAAATGACAAACGGAAAACAGATTAAAGTGCAGGAGAAAAACAAAAACAAGATATTTGACCGAAAAAGAAGACGTTCGCCAACACGAACGAAACCGAAACGAATTTCTGATTTGATTTTTATTAATAAATATCGCATTAACAAAGGTAAACTTCATGGCCTTCAGAAAAACCATTCCTTTGATAGCCAACATGGGGGACTTGGTCGGCATCCTGCGAATGTTGGCCCTTTTTATTTCAGATTACTGAATACAATAGATGAAATACAGGTAAATAAATATGATCGGCACAAATTAAAGACTATCTACAGTAAGAAATGGACCCCAAAGTAAATTAAACTAGTAATGGAGTACTCTTACGAAAGCAACCAAGCACAAAGAGTTTTTTTTAAAAACATATAGAACATAATCCCAAAGTTATAGTAAGGAATTTTCAAACACCCTGTATATGTGTGGCGCGTGTGTGCGTCGGGGGTATGTCCAATCGCCTTTCTCCTAAGTCAACCATCTAATTCGAGTTTAAAAAATTCGAGTTGCACGGACGACTAAACAGGTCATATGTTTTATTGTAATATATTAAATAGAAAAAAGAAAAAGGTTGAAATTATTAACAGTTCTTCATAAACTTACACCCGCATTGATGGGTGTATAAAGACCTTTATGCACGCGAGTTGATCGTCTCGTCGTCACCGCCGGCACCTTCATAGTTGTGAGCCCAGGTTCTTTTTTCGTTCGTTAATTCAAACCACGCCGACACTGTTGGTTAGGGTATGACAAGGTTTATTCAATAGGGTAGAACAGAAACTTCGAATGTGTGTGAGAGAGAGAGAGGGGAAAATGAGAGAAATGTCACTAAATCAGTCGCCCGACGCGTGTCGTCTCCATTTTGGGGACAGCGCGCAAAAACACGTCTTTTCTCGTTCAAGTCTCGCTTTTCTACTAATATGACTGCTACTATATACTAGCCTAAGCACCCGTCAACGCCAGGTTTCTCAAACCTTTCTCTTCTGCACCTCAGTTCAATTGAAAAAAGTTTTCTTTCTCATTTTTAAAAACTTTAAATCGTTATGAAATACTTAAAAATATAAACAGGTGCATTATTCAGGTTTATGATGATAATCGATATTCAGGTTTATGATGATAATCGATATCGACTAGGAAATAACTGGAACTCTATAACCAGCAAAAAAAACATTTGTCTACAGTGAGATTCGAACTCTGAAAGATGTCATAAAATATTGGAACTGAAGGCGAACGCTTTATCCAGACGGACACTGAACTAACAAAGTAGTTTGTATTTGTAACTTACTTAAAATTAAGGATGTCAAATCCGTATGATGATTTGACTAAAAACAAGTTTGACTTATTTTCATGTTTATTCATTTTTCTTACTGGTAGTGAAAAAGTTCAGAAGTATTTTGTTCGGTCGACTGGAAACAGAACGCTAAAAATGTCGGAACATTTTTTTTTTACAATAAGGTGACCGCTTATTACGGTTAGGGTTGAAGAGTTTCATTGGTGGATAGTGAGACAACATCACGATCACCGGTGCGATTGTTGTAGCAGGGTATAAATTGATTATTTACGGAGACGGTTCAACAAGAAATTGTTTACATTGGACTTGAAGAGGACCATATTGTAGTCAGCTGGGAAGCAGGCTTGTGGCACTGTGTTCAACAGACGGACAATCCTAGGAAAGAAGCTTTTCTCATGAAAGTTTCGTTTCGTCTTTACAGTGGAATTAGCTAGGCGGGTTATAGTTGTGAATGCTTTTTTGTTTCAAGTGTTATTTGTTCATACCTTGAATTTTGTATAAAGAGTTTTTAAAAGGTTGATAATTTCTAGCATCGATGCAGACATCGACACATACAGACAGCTTTGATATATATATATATATATGTATATATATATATATATATATATAAATATATATATATTGAATTATTACATACATCCGGCGTTTCAAGCTTATTGCTCTCATCAGTGTAGGAAGTGATAATTACAGATGGTCGGAGGGCGCGAACCTCGTTCACGGAGTCAGCCTAGACTCCGCAAGCTATCGCTCTATCCCCACGGCTACCAAGAACTACCACGTAATTAAGGGGAAATTAAGTTGAGAGGATTCGACGAATGTTTTCAGAACCTTCCACAGAAAAATCGGTTCGCTGTATGTATCACAGCTCTTCATTGTGGCTAGACAAGCACCCGACCCCGCAACCATCTAGTTGATAGTCGGCGATTCTAACCACTAGACCACGAGGCGGTTCCTGTGGGCCAGTGATATTTCAATGCTTTTATAAACATTGTCAACCACTAAGACAGTGCTCCGTTTTTTTATTTACAAAGAGCTTTGCATTACGCTAATAGAGGTATCAGCAGACAATATCGCTAACGACAGTGCTCAACCAGAGAGGGGGGTGTTATATAGTAATCAATAGACAGACTGTTTCGCTGTATCACAGCTCTTCAGTGCGGCTAGACTAGCACCTGCCACAAGCCGTGATCGAATCTACAACCACCTAATTGATAGTCGGCGATTCTAACCACTAGACGACGAAGCTGACGTAGCGCTGTGGATCAATGTCTGATTTATCTAAATTAACGTACGAATAAAGAAAAATATATATATATATATATATGTGTGTGTGTGTGTGTGTGTGTGTGTGAATGAATGTAACGTGCGTTTCGGTTTCGGCATAGGTATCATGGTCGAAACAATTCATAATTAGTGTCATAAATAATGTCCTAAGTTATTTCCCTTGATAGAGATTATCTCACTTGGTTTATAACTCTTTAGTGTACAGTTAGGATAACGCTTCTGTTTCGGCAGCTTTTTCATTTGTGCCGAAATTCGCTTAGGCATCATTCTGGCAAGGGGCTTACTTGACAACAACAGACTTTTCTTTAGCCAAATTAATTATAGTCTGACTTAGTCTTGAGAAGCCCCTTCTCCCTGGCATTACCTCCTCCTTCGAGAGATGTGTAGGATTATTGGCAATTACCTGAGCCGCCCTTAGCGGAAAATCCTGACTGGTCCGTTTTCGGCTATTTCTGTACCGAACTTGAGTGCCATTTCCCAGGGGTGAAGTCTTTCCCCCCACCCCTGCCTACCGACCTTTGTGCTACATCTTTTTGCAGTGGGGAAAGTGGTATGCAATGGTCTAGTGATGGCAGATTGTATACCTCAATGGCTGAAGTATAAGTCCTAGTACTGATTAATATGATGAGAAAAGAGAGATAGTTTGAATATGATTGGATGCCCCTTCTTGATTTGAATATCCGGGGCGACCTCACCCCCCCCCCCTTCATTGCACGCCACTGAGTGGGAATAACTTAATTCCAACTCTTAATAATTATCTCTGGGGTTTATTTTACATGTTATTGTCAGCTGGGTAATCTTCATAAAGTATATTGTGCTCTCTTGTTTTAATCAGATTTAGGAAACTCCAAAACTTATACTGAAACGCTCGAAGAATATACACTTGCAAGTTATTTTTGTTTTTTGTTGTACTGCTGAATCACCGCTTACTAAGGCCTGGGGGCTACTTGAGGATAAGGGTTAAAGGGTTGCTGGTTGGATGTTAGACGCTGTCACGAGAAGATTGGAAACAGACGATTATTCAAGAGGACGGCTCAACAAGTATTTGTTTACATTAGACTTGAAGACGGCCATGCTGTAGTCGATTGGGAAGCAGACTTGTAGTATCTTGTTTCATAGATGGGCAGAATTTGATTATCCAAGAGGACGGCTCAACAAGTATTTGTTTACATTGGACTTAAAGACGACCGTGCATTAGTCAGTTGGGAAGCCGACTCGTTGCATCTTAGGTTGAACGGATGAAATGTTCTACGAAAGAAACTTTGTTCGTGGAAGTTTCATTTGCTTATTGGTACAGAGAGAGAACGGCTAATTGTTCGCTTTGGTTGTAGGTAGACGAGTTCTTTGCAGGAGAGGGCAGGGATTGAGCTAAGTCGAGCACCTACACTGAACATAGCAATATAGTAAAGAGAGAAAGAGAAAGAGGGGGGGTTCTAGAGAGATATCTCCTGTGTGAAACAGACTGCAGGTATAAGAAGAGCCTCTTCTCCCCACCAGTGGGCGTCTTCTGTGAATACAAGAAAGTCCGACTATAAACCACTGAGCTGCCTCCTAATTCAATAACGTTAGTCGAACTGAAACAAATGGCGAGGATTTACAGCCATAACTCATTTGCGGGGGGGGGGGGGAGGGGCGTTGACGACAAACGTGATTGTCTACTTGACTCACCCATGGGTATTAATAATTCCTTGCACCCTACAATCTGACATAATCTTTCAACTAAAACTCGACCGTCCTCGTCTCCGGCCTGCTTAAGGAGCTTGACGTCTTAATCCGCTTTAGTGATACTCTGGCGCACAGACAGCCCCGGTGTCCCAAAACCACTGCTCCGAAAATGATTTAAAGCATTACGTTGATGTGGAGTCGTTTTAACGGGACAATGGACCAATATTCACAGACAGGTAGGAGGATGCTAAGACATTGTTCAGGTTTACCCTTTGCGTGTTTCTTCTCATTTCGTTTGATACGGAGGAGATGCGTGACCTTGGCATTTATTTTTAGAGTTATTCGTGGATGGAGTGAAGATAAGACAATAAGTTCTCGTGTTCTCCTCTTCCGACACGCGATTTGCTTTAGAGGCGGCATTTTCAAGTTGACCCAAGCAAATCTTATCAGCAAAGCTATCGTACTCATTCTGCCAAATATATATCACAATTAAAATATTTTAGGGGCTTTGTTGAAAATGAAATAAAAATTAAATCTTACCTTTTCGTAAGTTGTAGGCCTCAGTTTATATATATATATATATATATATATATATATATATATATATATATATATATATATAAATATATATATATATAAATATAAATATAATATATATATAATATATATATCATATATATATATATATATATATATATATATATATAATATATATATATATATATCTATATATATATATATATATATATATATATATATATATATATATATATTATTGCTATATACAGACCATATTTATTTAACATAATAAAATTAAAATATAAGAGAATGAAAGGGCTAGCTGACTGGTTTCGAACCTCGTTCAAAAAAGCTAGACCGAGGTTAAGATCAAGAGAAGAAAAAAGGCTATGGGTATTATTTCGAGGGAAAGGGTGAAAAAAATTGAATCAAATAGAAACTACATTAAGTCCGAGAAGATTTTCTTTTTGTTTACAAAGAGAAGGTCGCAAAGATTTAATGTAAATAGTTTCTAGAATCTTCAGATTAAAGGGAGAGTGCTAATAAGTCAAAATCAAGTGCTGACTTATTCCCCATTCTCAGTAAGTCAAACAAAGAAACATCAAATTTGACTATATTTTCATATATAAGAACCTCTAAGTATATAAGTTTATACCATTCTATTTATAAAATTAATTATGATGATGATGATGATGATGATGATGATGATGATGATGATGATGATAATAATAATAATAATAATAATAATAATAATAATAATAATAATAATAATAATAATAATAATAATAATAATAATAATAATAATAATAATTATTACATTGACAAAATTGCAGAATTACCGTAATGAAATGGGAGAAACCTTAGCACATATTGTAGCTGAGTGCCCAATGCTGGCACAACATCAGTATAAAAAAATGGAGACACGACAGAGTCGCTCCGGTACTACACTGGAATATATGCAAACTTTACGAATTAGACCGCAATGAAAAGTGGTATGAGCATAAGCCAGAAGTGGTACAAGAGAATGACAATGTCAAACTTCTTTGGGACATGCGCATACAAACTGACAAGGTTCTTGAGCATTCTAAACCCGACTTAGTCTTTCTGAACAAAAACAAGAGAACTTGTTTAATCATTGATATAGCCTGCCCCTTCGATACCAGAGTACAGGAGAAAGAACACGACAAAATAAATAAATATCAAGATCTAAAATGGGAATTAGTTAGACTATGGAAGTGTAAAGAAGTAAAGGTGATCCCCGTTGTAATTGGAGCGCTTGCAACCATAACGAAAATCCACCATGAATGGCTTAAACAAATTGACGAGACAATTTCTTTTCCAATTCTGCAAAAGGCAGGAACGGCGAAAGGGTTAACGTACATCTTGAATATCTAAGGTCAAGGGAATTGACTTGATGTTCAAAAAACAAAAAACAAAACCCCAACTAAAAACATCCAAAAGTTGAGACTACTATGAATAATAATAATAATAATAATAATAATAGTATAGTAGGTAGTATTTCAAAAACAAAATAACTTAAGTATAATAAAATAAGATAAAAGAATAAAGTACAGGTGAAAATATTGAAATATTGAAATAATTTTAAATGAAGATAACACAAATCGATAATAGTGAATATGTATAATCGATTATAGTATCATAATAAATTGAATCAATTAATAAAGTAAGAAGTGTAGTAATAAACTATAAGCAAAATAATAATCAGGATCATTTTAATATTTACTTTAATATGATTATATTAATTACTAATTGTAATCAGGATGATAATAAAACAAGACATATATACATTATTATAAAGTTAATAGATAATTACGATATATGACATAATACTATAACAATAGAATTAGAAAATTTATAAATAAATATATAAATTTATAAAATTTATAACAAAACTAAGTAGAATATGGACAAAAAACACACACATATATTTATATATATATATATATATATATATATATATATATATATATATATATATATATATATATATATATATAATAGAGCAAAATAAACACCAGAGAGAAAACTCCGTCTGTGCAGAGAATCTACCAAATGTTTCTTCTTCCCGAAATATTAAATAAATGATTTTTAATAATCATCCGGACAACACACAAACAGCCAACACCCCACTTGCTGTTATGTAAGATTTGAAGAAAAAATAAATAGTAAGTCCCATTTCGATTTCGATTTATTATTTTTGTTCCTTCCAGCTTACATCCTACCCGGAATTTTGCATTGCCCTCAGCCTTTTAAAAACATACTACTACTATTCCCAGCAATGCTTCAAGCAAACTACCATTCTCTCTCCCCCTCTCTCTCTCTCTCTCTCTCTCTCTATATATATATATATATATATATATATATATATATAAATATACATATATATATATACATATATATATATATATATATATATATATATATATATATATATATATATATATCACAACAGACGCTCATTTTAAAGTTGTAAACTACTAGTCGTTAAAAAAACTCAGCAGTAAAAACAGTTATGAACGCACGAAATCTAAACCCGATTGATAAATCCAATCGAAAGAAAAAAGGGGAATGGAACAATTTCACCAAAATGCTAAATGAACTATTGGAAAAATTGAAGTTTTATCAAACAAAAACACTCCGTGTTATTTAATAACATTTGTCTAAATAAAAACCTAATGCCTAAAACACACACAAACTCTCTCTTTCTCTCTCTCTCTCTTTCTCTCCATATATATATATATATATATATATATATATATATATATATATATATATATATATATATATATATAAAGAGACTATGGAGACTTGTTTATAAGTATTGTTTCGTATTTTAATATTAATTTTGAGAAAGTAAAAAACGATATATGCTTCATTTCTCTTTTAAATAAACAATTATTTACCTTAAGAACATTCATGCAGACTTCGGTTTTAAAACCAATTTTCTAGCAATATTTTTTTATACATAAATAATTGTGTATTTTTGTTTTCTTCCTTGGAGATGTAGAAATCTCTTGTGAATATCTGTTGAGGTGTTGACTGGACGATTTGGAAGTCTCTAGTGCCGCACGTGGCTGGCGTGATCAAGTTATAATAAATGTTGGCACTTTGTTACAAGTATCGTTTCGTATATAATACGTAAAAACAACAATGACTTATAAAAAAAATATTGCTTTAAAATGTTTTTTTAAAACCGAAAGCTTGTAGTAATACTTTAAGGTAAATAACTGTTTAATTTAAAAAATATATTTCGTTTTTTGCTTTTTCATAACTTACTATATATATATATATATATATATATATATATATATATATATATATATATATATATATAAAGTCAGGTTCATTTTATATTCCAATAACCATGTTTTTATCTCATCATTTTTATTTGTATTTTCTCACATTTCCAAAAAAAACATAACATCTCTGTGACATGTATTATATACGGTCCGTTTAATTTGTCGTGAGCCAAACAACATTGCCAAGTCAATATCGTATCTGCAACACTTGAAAATCATCAGAAAAATTCACAAAGAGTACACAGTTCTTGAATTAAAGTGTCTTGAAACAAAACTTACACTATACAGTGGTTTATCTTTTGGTGAAACCAAAGAAATTAAAAACATGGTGATTGGAATATGAAACGAACCTGACTTATATATGCTCTGTTGTTACTGACTGACAACTATCGAGCTGGATCTTTTAAAGAGGCTGCAAAGTAAAAAAAAGGCACTGATAGTATATGCTAATACATATATTGTATTTAATAATTATTGATAATTATTGATGTTGGTTCTGAATTAGTAACTTTTTTTTTCAAAACAGAACCCACCACTTTATCAAGGCCGAGGCCACCCGTGAGCAAGTGTTAATGTGATTTTTATTTATCCCCCCTCCAGGAGATTAGACACAAGTGTCATGTGGGTTTCAGTGGCATGACTTGGATTTGAACCTGGGCACACCCAGGTTCTCAGTCCGCGTTTCGATATCGACTAAGCCACTGTGCCATCCCCAGTAACTTTTCAAGCCCAGACAACGCATATTTTATTTAAAATATGAAAGAAAAATAAAGAAAAAAAGTAAAAAGCCCCTTCTCCATTTTTATCTGCAGGGTTATCTCAAAGACAATGTCTATCAAAATAATCCCCAGAAAATTCCTGAACTGACGACGGTCATCACAGCCAATATCAGAGCAGTGTCAAGGAAAGAGTGTGTCAGAGTTATTGATAATTATGCACATCTTTTCCAAGTGTGCTTCTCATTGAACGACAATTAAACAACGACTGTTGAATATTTATAAATAAAATTTGGTGGGCAAGTCAGGAATATACTAAAAGTATGTTGGATTGCAGAAAGGACTGTGAATCTTATTAACAATTCTAGAATTCTTTCTTGGGTGTGTTGCCCTACATTTCTGGAAGCTTAATAATTCTAGGCAGGCCATTTTAAACGCGGTCTCACTATTTAACTGCGGACGGACGACCAAAAATGAAGAATGGTCTCTTAATTAGGGTTGGTGTTGGGGTTGGTTTCTCTGTTCAAATCGTTTATGGAAGAAAAGAAAATATTGCAAAGTATCGATTCGATTATTTTGTCGCCACATGAGTCGTTTGAACTTATCGATTGACAATCAATTGATAATCGCTATAATGATTAGATCAATCAGATATTCTTTACAAAATGCTCTTTCTTTAGTTATCGATTTTGAATAAATGAGTTTCTTTTATGTACTTCGTTGAAAGTAGGTCGTTGAAGGAAATGCAAGAATGAAAGAGTGTGCGCATGTGCGGGCGTCTATGGTGGTAAGAGAAGAAGAAATAAAAGAGTAAGTGTATTTGAAAAAAAAGAAGATATAGAAAGAAAGAAAGAAACAAGATAAGGAATAAAAGAAGAAGAAGAAGAAGAAGAAAAAGAGAAGAAGAAAAAGGAGAAATATTTAGAAACAAATAGAATAAGAAAAAAGTTTTTATTTTAAATATCAGTAGAATAAAAGAAAATAAATAAAAAATAAAAACAAATAAATAATAAAAATGAACACAAATAGAAAAATAAAATAAATAAATATAAATAAAATATAATCAAATGAATAAAAAAAAACATCTAAATATGAAATGAAAAAGTAAATATTAATAGAATAAGCAGCAAATAAATAAAAATAAAAACAAAGAGAGATTTTTATAAATATTAATTAAATAAATAAAAAACAAATGAATAAAATAAATAAACACATAGAAAAAAATTAAATAATTATATAAAAAAATAAAAACAAATAAATAAAAATAAATGTAAAACTAGATACTAATCAAATTTAAAAATCAATAAAAAAACGAAGAAATATTTTAAAGAAATAATAATAATATAATAAAAGAAAAAGAAAATTTAAAAATAAAATTAAAAAATGGAAAAAAAATTAAAAATTAAATTAAAATAGATATTTATCAAAACAAATTAATAAAAACTACTGGCGCTGATGTTAAGAGAACATATACTACACATTTTAGGTGAAATTTATTAATTAGTCTTAAATTGTAATTTTATTCTGAAATAAAATTCTAATTTCTTTTTTAAAAACTCGAGACTTTAATGCCTTAATCGCTAGCGGCCATGTTGTAATTTCCTATTATTTTCTTTCACGCTTAAAAATAAAATACGTTTGATCTAATTTTATTCATAAAAGATTTGTAGCGTCTATAAAATTGAAACAGACTTGCGTTCACGCTTGACATCCATAAATAAGGTCCCATCGAAAAGGAGTTGCCCCCAAAACTTAGAAACGAGTTTCACGTCGTCATATAGAGTTCACAACCAGTCGAGCAAGGCTGAACTAACTTTCTCCAGAACATGACACCGATATATTAAACTAAAAATCATTGAAAATCCTAATTGATAAAATATTGTTAAACCTACAGCTTACTAATAATGATTAAATACATTAGATACTATATACAATCTTAATATATAAGTGAGACTGAGAATATAAAAGTGTATTAAAATCTAAAATACATAAACATCTATAAATTCATTAATATATATATATATATATATATATATATATATATATATATATATATATATATATACATTTATATAATGTTAACATTGAGATATATATTAATAAACTCAGATCGATATTATATATATATACATATATATATGATTACTTTTATTTACACATACATGTACAAGATCTGCGACACTGGCATGTCGATGCTATCGATTAACAGCTATTATAAACTGAGATCTCATGAGGGAGAGTTAGAATCCGATCTTAACCTTAGATCATATTTGGAAAGAATTAAATGGAGAAAAAAAAAAGAAATTTAAAATTTCAAAATTTGGGAAGTCACGTGGTTGGGACCGTTAAAAATCAAAATGTTAAAATCAAAATTATATATATATATATATATATATATATATATATATATATATATATATATATATATATATATATGTGTGTGTGTCTATCTATACAAGGTGGCCTAAAAGTAGGTTTACAGTTATCATTTAATATTTGAAGTTTTTTAACTAGGTTATTCGAAAAACTTTAAATAGGTTAAATATTTATATTAAATTCTACACCAGAACAGCGGGAAATTCATTATACCTGTTAACATAAAAGCAAATAATTTAATCTCTCAGATGCTCAAAATGTTCTCCTTCAACATTGCAACATTCTTTAAATCTCTCCAGGACACTCTGACACACAGTGCAACACAAATTCTGACATTCATCAATTTCTGTGAATGCGACATGAATGTAATCTTTTAAATCATTTATTGTTTTTGGTTTCTTCTCATAAACCTTGTTCTTAACAACACCCCAAAACCATATAAAAAATAGTTTAATAACTGTAAACCTACTTTTGGGCCACCCTGTATATATATATATATATATATATATATATATATATATATATATATATATATATATATATATATATACGTTGATATTAATAGATTAAACTTTTCTTTTCGATGCCTTTTCATTTGACTTTCTGTGTGGTGAGTGAGTCGGTGAGTGGGGAGAAGTAGAAGATGGCAAAACCATTATGAGAAAATGCATAATAAGAGTGAAAGCGAGTCCGAAAAAATAATGACAACATGTAATCGAGACATCGGAAAAGCAATTTCGCCGGCAGAAATCGAATAATTTTATTCCAATCTGTAAAACGTGTATAAAAGCTGCGCGCGCTTATCTGGCAATTGCGTTGAGAGTTGAGAGAAATGAGAAACTTGGATTGGAGCGGGAGGGGCAGAGGGAGGCGAGATTGTAGGAAGAAGGGCGGAGGTAACATCAGGAGAATCGAAACGATTGGCTCGCAGCAGACTCACGATGATGATGTCACAATAAACGATTTTATTTAAACCAAGCCATTTTAGCATCAGGAATCAGAGGTGGCGGTCGGTAAGTAGATATTGACATCGACTTAGGACCTGAAGTACCAAGTTCTAATCTTCCTAGCATCACATTCACGATGGAAAGTTGCCGTTCTTGTCAGTTTGCATAATTGTTTCTTTCGTTTTTCAAGGATTTCTCCTGAGTTTATATATACAGGGTGTCTCAAAAAAAATGTACTCACTCTTAGAATGACGAGAAAACCTTTATTTATGAACATAGAGAGAAATGAAATAGCTTCAAATACATGAAACAAATGTAATGACATCAATTTGAACATTTGCGAACATGATTCTTCAATTTTTTCTCCGTTAGTGTATATTTATTTATTTGCATAAAAAGAAATCATCCCTACGCGCGTTTCATTACTAGGGCAAAACGAATTTCAACAAAACAATTTGTCTTTATTCCTATGCTCCGCAATTCTTCAGGTGAAAAGAGCTCGACAAACAGAACTAGACAAAAAAGGTGGTAAAAAGGAGAAGCAAAAAACAAAAGAAAAAAATCACTTCTAGGTCAAATGTGGTAAAACAGTTCATGAGATACATCAGTTGAAATTAGTCATTCATTCATACCCAACGTTGTCGAGGGGTTCAATTAAAGGAACATAAAAGATATATTTCACTTACATGTTTTTGATTGGAATTGCCACATAATTTCATTAAACTGCCACAGTTTGCGTATGGAGTTTTATTTGTGATTTAGAGCTAGCAGTTTTATTCTCTATCTCTGTACAAAAAAAAAGAGCCGGTGTTGGTTCAATTCGATAATTCCCACCTTGAACAACTAATTAATATTTAGATTATAAAGAGAGAAAATATTATCGATTTCCTAGCAAATTACTCGGCCAATTTGGGATGTATTCGTTAAGAGTGAGATTTCCTACGAAACTAAATTTGTTTTGTTTACATCCACCCGACGTATTACGCAGCAAGTAACCCTAACCCTAACCCTAACCATAACCATAACCATAGCCATAACCATAACTCTAACCCTAACCCTAAACCTAACCATAACTCTAACCCTAACCCTAACCCTAACCCTAACCATAACCATAACCCTAACCATAACTTTAACTCTAACCCTAACCATAACCATAACCCTAACCCTAACCTTAACCCTAACCCTAACCCTAACCCTAACCCTAACTTTAACCCTAACCCTAACCATAACCCTAACCCTAACCCTAACCCTAACCCTAACCATAACCATAACCATAACCATAACCCTAACCCTTACCCTTACCCTTACCCTAACCCTAACTCTAACCTTAACCCTAACCCTAACCATAACCATACCCCTAACCCTAACCCTTACCATAACCCTAACCTTAACCCTAACTATAACCCTAACCCTAACCCTAACCCTAACCCTAACATTAACCCTAACCCTAACCCTAACCCTAACCCTAATCCAAACCCCTTCCCTTAAAATGTACAAGAGATTTTATGATAGGGAAAAATAAGAATAATAAAATAAAGACTTAAAAGTATTTTTAAGACGAAGTAAGGAAAAATTAATTGTTAAATTACAAGAATTAAAAGATTTAAACATTTTTTTAAAGAAAATTAAAAGGTTAAAAGAATTGGTTTTAGATTAAAAGTATTTAAAAGAATATGACTTTTTTTTAATTATTAAAATAATTTAGATGAATTAAAGAGCATTTCCGCTAGTTCCTCCCCCAGCTAAAGCACATTGCCCTCTGGCAAAATTAGAATCACATGAGGACATTTGTCTCTAAGATTATGAAAGTAGCAATACTCCTCTCCGATTCCAGCCCATCTTTCATGACTGATGTTAATCATGATGGGAAATCGGCCCCAGTGTTTAAATTGTACTGCTGTTTTATTATATGTTAGTTCAATTTGCCACCCCGCTAACCGAGTACTATGTGCGGGTTTCTTAACTTTGTGACATTAAACCTAAGATGACCTAGTGTAAAAGAAGGTGTTTCCTCCTCCCACACATCATTCTCTATCCTCTAACTAGGATAATAAGTAATTGTTTCTATGTACGCAATTTTGAAGGAATTCCTGCCTGGCGTTTAGCAGATTATCCCTAGAGGTCGTTATATGATAGGACTCTAGAGCACACATTGTACACATTTTGTCTTTTGCTCGGTGTGTATTTTTTAGCCCTAAGGTGAACAGGGTGTTTTTATCTAGAGGGTTCTTCACAAATCGTCTGGGTGAGCTGGATTTTTATCGGAAGCTAGATGGCGTTTAGGTTTGAAGGAGCTTATGTGATTTCTAAATCTAACCTTTGAACCACCGTAGACTCGATGTAATTTTTTGTGTTATCTCCAAACATTATCAGTTGTTACTACAATTGCAGATCGGCATTGGATCACGGTTAGGAATTGTGCTGCTGGATTCCCTATTATAGTTAGCTGGTCCAGGATTATTATTGGGGAGATTATTACTGGGTTCGTTGAAATCACTGCCTCATCTTTCTATCTTACAGCTGTTGTAACCTATGATTGGTGTAGCTATATTTTGGCAGTATTCTTATTGATGATACCGCCCAGTCTGCTGCTCCTACATTAATGATTCAAATAAACCCAGTAATAATCTCCCCAACATTACCAGCTAACAATGATAGGGAACCCAGTAGCACAATTCCTAACCGTGATCTCTCTCTATATATGTGTATACATATATATTCATATATATAATTATTTTAATAATTAATATTTAAATATTATCTAGAGACGCATACGTTTCATCCTTGCGGAAACCATCAATGTAGAGATAACCATTCAAGCCAATCGCACGATTCGAACCCCGGAGCAAGAGTCAGGTCTTACTCAAATTTCGAGCGCGTTAATCACTGAGGCTACCGTAAACAGATAAGACGACAAATACACTCTATATGTGTGTCAAGAGAGGCGGACAGCTATAGTCGGCCGTCATAATAGTGTTCAACAAGAAAGAAAAAAATTGGTAGTGGTCCAGCTGTTGAACCAGATGAAACCGACTTTTGCCAACGTAGAATTACGTAAAACGCCGGAAAAAGCCGAATAAAAATTAACCAGCGTCAAAATGAAAACAAGGCGACGTTTCAACAAAAAAAACCTAATTAACCAACATTTAAACCAAGAAGAAAAACTCAGCGATGTTTATTTTTATGAAAAATGATGCATTTTTTAATGAAAAAAAAAATTAATGAAACAACTGTTATAATTTTCTTTTCACGAGAAAGTTAAACTTTTCATTTTTTTATTCGGTACTGGACCAGCTTTTAAACCAGACAAAAACCGATCCACTTTTTACCCTAACCCTAACCTATCCTTAAACTAACTGTAAACTAACCCGAACAGTTATTTGTTAATTGTTTGTTTGGTTTTTCACCCTTTCTTTCTCTGTTAGAAAATTATGACAATCTCCAATTTTCGATTTAATCATTTTACAATTAAACTTGTCGTCTGCTTTTCTCGCCTTCAGATTGGATAATCGCTTCGCCATCTTCCGGCTGTTTACATAAACAGTCAGAAAACATCGAACAGAAAGGTTCAAGGCTGTGTCAGTACCATATATATATATATTTAACAACGTTCTAAATAAATATTTATTATTATTATTTCCTACAGACATCGATAATTCATGCTTCTGCAATCTTCAGTGTAGGAAATGGTAATTCTTGCTGGTCGGGAGGCACAAACCCGGTTTCAAAGTCACCACTGATTCGTAGTTCGGTATTCTACCCATCAGCCGCTACCAATGAGCACGGAAATTAATAGAAATAAAACTTTATATACGCTAAATTAGCGAACACACATAGTAAACAATCGAAGAGTATTGAACAACAGTGAAGGGTCGGAATATCGCATTAAAGCCATGGTGGGACTGACTGCTTATCATTACATTCTCTAAGAATATAAAAGAATATTATTTTTAGAAGCAAAATATGAGCATTACAGCCAACTAGCAAATTATGCTTCCTCCCGTCAGAAGGAGATAATGCATGGGAGAATGGTATCATGACAAACAAACATCTACTACACTACCCCGCAAAGAGGAAGTAATGCTTGGGGGGACGATAATAGACAACAGATGCTACATTATCCCCCACCCCCACTGAACCCCCAAAAGGAAGAGTTAATTCCTAGGATGATGATATTATGACGAACGAACATATACTACACTGTGACTTCCTAAAGAGGAGGTAATGCCTTGGAGTATGGTATCAAGACGAGCAAACATATAATACACTACCTCCTCAAAGTCGGAGATAATGCCTAAGAGGATGATCTCTTGACAACAGAACATATGCTACACTACCCATAAAGTAGGAGGTAATGCCTAGGAGGATGATCTCATGAGAACAGAACAACTACTACTCTGACCCCTACCCCCTTGATTGAGCATTGAAAGATAGTTAAATAGTACATTAATATAATGAATAGTATAGTTGCGGCTCCAGACGGACAGATACAAAATCTCCATGAGTAATAGATGATATATAAAGTCTATATAAAAAGTCATTTAGTTTCCCATTTTTTTTGTTTGTTGGTAATTCTGTTTGAGAAAAAAAACAGCTGACCGATATTTGACATTGAACGGAATTATTGTCCGGATGAAGATTTGCTTCTTGTTCTGAAAAACGGACTACAACTCGACTAGTTACTACTTTCCTAGAATTCCCACGTTCAAATATGACCGGGATACGATTTGGTCGTTAAAATATGAATATTTACTTTAACATGACAGTAATTACGGCGTAATTACGCCAGCCATCGGAGGTTATGTTTGCGGTTGGGTTTATTTGTTTATTTGTTTGTTTGCTTGCTGTTTGTTTGTGTAGAGCCTAGCGTCCACATCGCTTGACCAGTCGTCACCAAACTTGGTCAAAATATCGGTCATAACATAGCTTTCAAGTGATTTAATTTGATGATATTTAGGTAACATTTGACTGAGATCAAAGTGTAGTATCTGTTTCGATCAATGCTACACCGTATAGACTCGTATCGTCTTGCCCTTTTGGCCTGGATTCCGCCGGTTTGAGGGTATTGTTCTGTGCTGTTCTAAAAGGTTCACCCTCCCAGGCTTTGCCTTCTCGTGCTTTGAGACAGGGTTAGTTTTTTGCTAATCGCATGAGGCGCCCTATCGGGGAATGTGACGGGGTTATCCAGGCATTTTTGTAGGCCAAAGTGCTCTTCCTCTAGGGCGCTGACTTTTCAACCCCACTTTCCGACCTTGTGTCACATCATACCGCTGTGGGAGATGGCACAGTAGCTTAGTTGGTATCGACGCGGACTGAGAACCTGGGTGTGCCAGGTTTAAATCCAAGTCATTCCACTGAAAACGCTTCCATCAAATCCACATGACTCTTGTATCTAATCTCCTGGAAGGGGGGGGGGGATAAATAGAAATCACATTAACACTTGTCCACGGGTGGCCTTGGCCTTGATAAAGTGGTGGTTTCTGTTTTATCTTTAAAAATAAAGAAATAAAAAAAGGCCACGAAAAAGGTGAACTTTGGGCTTAACTTCAATTCTGTTCGCCATAGAAACTAACTATTTGGACCATATTGTTGTCAATTAAGTATGGAATATGATTTTCTTGAAAGGGTCATTTGCAAAGTAGCCCGACTTCAATTAATGCCAACCATATGGCGGCCAGAATGAAAGACTTCTCAAAGTTTTCAGTTGAGTTTTCTGTTCTTTTACTATTTTAAATGTATTTGGCATTTTTACTAATTTCTAACCATGTTACCAAACTTACTTGTATTCACCCCGTGTTTTCCTGAACTTTTTTCTTTTCTTTTTTTTCTTCTCTTTTTCTTTTTTTAATTTTGAGTTTCAACCTACTCTATCTTCTCTAACGTTTAATCTTATAACTAGTAAACTAGTGTAGGCCAAACGGCCGACCGACCAGCTACTTCTCAATGTAAATCCGATGGAAAGATAAGCACTTTCTTTTTTGATTTTATTCTTTGATTTCATTCTTTATTCCTTATTTGTTTTCCATATTCTAGGCTACTCACATACCATTATCTCCAAATTTTAATGTCTTATATGGATGTACTTAATTCTGTGTTTGACTTAAATGTGTTTAATTATTGATATATACTGTCTTATTGCCTATCTATTGAGTTCCCACTGAAGAAATTCTTGAAATCTCATGGTGGCCTGAAGTTTTGCCTCTCTTTCTTATTTCTCTTATTTGTACTTACTTGTGAGAGGGAAACCTATCCTCAACTTTCTGTTCCCTCTTTAGTATACAATGAACTTATTATCTACATATATACATATATATATATATACATATATATATATATATATATATATATATATATATATATATATATATATATATATATATATATATATATATATATGGAAGTCTTTTTTTCTTTTTCTTTTTAAACCTGCGGGGGCTATGAAATACCCGACTAGTACACGGCCGCAGGCTATTTTTACCTCTCTCGGAGTGTTGGACCCGTAAGATCTTGTAAGGCTATCCATCTAAGAGATAGAAATCTCTGACAATAACACCATTGCGACCAACTACCTACGCCGTGGCAGTAAACCGTTGGGGAGGGAGGCCTCCTTAGTCATGATCGACAACCTTCCTAGAGTTGGAATCACGAACAAAATATCGGGTTTGCAAACCTACAATTGTTTAAGGAGTATATAGGTTCTGCCTATCGCCGGCCCTTGCACTCCTCCTTTGTCTATTAGCCAGTCGCAGAGGTAACAGCGCTGGAACGCCTCTAAACACTCAGTGCCTAGCCTTGTTTCCTTACTAGGACAATGAACGCCGTTCTTTTTCTCTCTGTTTGGGCAACTTGGGGAAAGTTTTTTCGTCACTAAGTCTTACATGACCAGTCTGGGTCTCTCTTGTTCCGACAGATTGAGGGTACAGGTTAGACAGCTTGTCTGGCTGCTGTTTCCGACTGAAAGCAAGGATCCCAAACTCTTGGGTAGCGCTAAGAACGGCTGCTCCATCATCAGTTGCATAATACCGTGTGTAGTTGTATGTGCCATGTCGCGCATGGAAAGGGATCCTACAGTTATCTCCAGTGGGCTTTCCCGAGGCCACAACCCCCATGGACCAGATCACGACTAATGGACTGGTTGTGTGAGCTTATTGGCAGCAAACAAGGACCCACCTTGGCCAACCCACTCTATAATAAAAACAAACATGTCATTACAAAAAACACTTTCGCCTCCGCCCTTGAGGGTCGCATTCACAAATATCCGGGGACTTACCAATCAACATCAACGACGTAGAAACCTTTCTCCTGACAAACTCCCCGGATATCCTAGCTCTAAGTGAAACTAACCTTCAATCCTCAATCTCCTCTCACCACTTTGACATGACTGACTACCTCCCGCTCTACCGTAAAGACAAACATATGCACGGGCTAGGAGTTTATGTTCGGAACACCCTACCCCTGACTAAAGAACATAGGTTAAAATCGGATGATTAAGACTACATGTGCTTTAGATTGACTTTACATCACAGCGTCAGTTACTTATGTTTCTTATACCGTTCCCCTTCGACCCAGGACTGTAATCTGCTAAACTCTGTCTCTGAAAGCATAGATAGAGCACTCTCACTTGACTCGAATACCCAGATACATGTATTTGGGGATTTTAATGCACACCCCCGTGAATGGTTGGGATTCTCCAGCCTTACTGACGCAGCTGGCAACTCTACGTATAATTTCTCCTTAGCTCACTCCCTCTCTCAGACTGTCGATTTCCCGACCCGCATCCCCGATCGAATAGACCAGCAAGCCTCACTTCTAGACTTTTTCTTGACCTCAATGCCCGAGGCTTGTGTGGCGAAAGCTCATAGCCCACTCAGGAATGCTGATTACATTGTGCTAATGATTCATATCACCCTAAAAAGTCCAAAAGTTGACGAACCGTTGCTCAAAATAACGAGATACTACGAGCAGGCTTATTTTGAGTCAATTAGAGATCACATCAGCGACGCCCCATGGAGGTAAATCTTCTCACTCTCTGCCGACCAGTGTGCAAATTAATTAACTGAATGGGTCAAAGCAGGCATTGAAGCCTATGTCCACATGCGAAAATCCTTCAGCAAGTACCACTCTCCCCAATGCTTCACCTCGGAATGTGCAGCTGCCATTGCTGAGAGACAACAAGCATTCCGTAAATTCGGCCGCCATAAGTCAGCTACTAATAGACATACATTTATAGAGTCAAGAAATAATTGCAAGGCCGTGATAGACGAAGCAAAGAGAAGATATAATGAGTTAACAAAAAAACGCATTCAGTCACAGAAACTAGGTACTCGGGATTTCTGGAAAATCTACAATAGTGTAGTGAAAAATGGTCAATCAACGATTCCCCCACTATCAAACCACAATGATGTCGTTTGCACTGCCACTAATGAGGCCGAAATACTTGCCCAGCGTTTCGCTTCTAACTCCACTTTGGACTCAGATAACCACTCTCTCCCCAAATTCCCTTTGCGGACCGAAGCCACACTTGATAACCTGGTCATCACCCCATCCCAAGTCAGAGACATCATAAAAAACCTTGACACCTCCAAAGCTTGTGGGCCTGATCTTATATCTGTAATAGTAATAAAGAAATGCTCTGCTGAACTTGCCCCTGTCCTCTCCAAACTCTACAATAAATGCCTAGCTAAATCTTGCTTCCCCGATAGCTGGAAAATTGCCTATGTGGTACCAGTCTACAAGAATTCTGAGAATAGAACCGATCCTTTGAACTACCGCCCAATCAGTCTACTGCCGATCTTTGCTAGAATCTTTGAATCCTTAATCAATCTAGCGATAGTACGGCACTAGTACGGATTTAGACAAGCACGATCTACTGCAGACATCCTAACGGTCATCTCTGAACGCGTGTATCATACACTCGACAAGGCAGGAGAAACTAGGACAGTAGCGCTTGATATATCCAAGGCCTTTGACAAGGGCTTCTCCTGAAAATACGCTCATACGGTATTACTGGGCAATTACTTAATATAATTAGATCCTTCCTAACCAACAGAAAGATCCAGGTTGTCCTCGATTGCCGTTCATCTAAACAACATGACATAAATGCTGGTGTAACCCAGGGATCTATTCTTGGACCTTTATTTTTCCTGATCTATATAAACGATCTCCCTGATGACATAGTCTGAGATTGGTTTATTTGCTGACGACACCACTCTTTACTCTCGCCATGTTGGCAAAACAGACGCGATCATATCCCAGGCAATGGCTGAATCCTTAGAAAATGACGTACAGGCTGTAGTTGATTGGGGTCATAAATGGTTGGTAACTTTTAATGCCGCAAAGACAAAGCTCCTTTCCTTCAATAACTACAAGAAATCTCTCAAACCACCGATTGTCATGACAAATAACACCCTACTTGAGAGTTCATCATTCAAACTCCTCGGCCTAACCTTCACATGTAATATGAATTGGAACAAATACATTGAAGACATTGCCAAGGCTGCCGCAAAGAAGGTTGGCTCCATCTAGCGTGCTAGTAAACTCCTCACACCTGACATTATCCTGTATCTCTACAAAGCCACCATCCGCCCATGCCTGGAGTATTGTTGCCACATCTGGTTTAGTACGGACTTTCACCCCAGACTTGAAATAGAAGACTTACATCAAATGTGTTACTAAGGTCGCTGGAAATATGGCTGGATCATTTTACCGCTCCGGAAAGCACCCTACTCATGAGGCTATCATTTACCGCTATAAGAGCCAAATAAGATGGAGTACTGCTATCATATCTGGTGGGGGGAGGGGCGCTCGGAGCACTTTTTCTTGCCATGATGAATGATCTCTTCTCCAGCCTGCAGCCTCTTTCGCATAGAAGAGATGTTGCTAACCTTCTTATACTTGATGGTGGTGTCGATGCTAGGTTCTCAGCTGAGATCCAATCCCCCCCCCCCTCTGCAAAGCGTTCACATCAAGAACTCAGCAAGGAAGGTTACTGCCCTCCCTTATCGCTC
>OY744515.1:116286320-116301320 GCA_963556195.1 Sepiola atlantica
CTCTGCACCCTCTCTCTCACAGACGTGATGTTGCTAGTCTCAGTATTTTCTATAAATACTATTATGACATGTGTTCTTCAGAATTGAGTGATCTATTCCCTGCTTCTTTTGTTTCAGCTCGTTTGACTAGTTGGTCTAGTGGTTTCCATCAATTTGTTGTTTTGATACCTCATTGTAATACAGCTTCCTATTCCAGTAGTTTCTTTACAAGAACAGCAGGCTTGTGGAACTCTCTTCCTGTTGACTGTTTCCTTCTACCTATAATCTTGGTATTTTCAAGACTAAAGCCAATAGGCATCTCTTGTCTATGCGATAGTCATGACTTACATCAAGTGGTTTCATGCCTTGGCTGGAGCGATTTCCATAAAAAAGCGTGTCTAGTGCCAGGCCGAATTTGCATGAACATGGTTGTCTTCAAATCCAATGTCCACAACTCGTTGACATAAACCGCCACAACAAGTAATAATCTGTGTTCATTACACAAATCATTTTAAATCCTCTCATAATATTCTTCATCATACGACTTAGAATCCATATCTCGTTAACCCTTATCCTCGAGTGACTTTTGGCCTTTATAAGTGCTTACTCAAAAAAGAAAATCTAAAAAAAGATACTTTGTTTTTATTTACTTGCCTCCAAGCGAAGGAAAATTTAGACACAAGGTTCGTTTTAAATGTGGGGGAATCTAGCTCCTCAAAAAGGGGCACTCTAGATTGGAATACAATTTTTATTGCCACAGTCTAGAAGGACTTCTCTTCACTGTCTGAGGACACGAGAGATTAAGTGAAGTATTAGTACAGATACTACACTTCACTCATCGCTGAAAAGCTGAGATCGCAATTGCATCTCTAGACGCGCAGATTCGACGGATCCATTTAACTCATCCCTTCTTTTTTTTTTCAAAAAAAAAATAAATAAATAAATAAATAAATAAATGAATAAATAAATAAATAATGGTTCAAAATTAAAAGGTGACAAAATTCGTTTGGTTTGAACCGTCTAAGATGGCTTCGCTCGTTGTGGAGATTTTGTTGTTCGTTTTTTTGTTTGTTTGTTTGTTTTTCTTTGTTTTGTTTTGTGCGTGTGTGTGTGTTTTCTGATTTCCAGTCAATTAACCCTGGCTCGTCTGCCGGCCACACCGACGGGCATTTCTTGAAAAGGAAAGCACTAACAGGCTTTTGAGTGGCGATTGTTTTTTTGTTGCTTTTTTGTTTCATCGGAGATCCTATGAATCTGCGGGCGGGATTAAAAAAGACGAATGAAAATTTGCGGGGAGTAGTTTCTTTTGAAAGTTTAAACTTCTGTCCTTTTTATGCTTAAGAAAAGTAAAGATGAAAAAAGAATGTACCGAACAATAGACGAGAATTATACAAATATGGCGGTGGACGAAGAAAGAAAATTCTGTCAAAGGGGAGAGGTAGGAAAAATATGCGTGTGTGTAACTCTCTTTCTGTGTCTGTCTGTCGGCTGTCTGTCTCTCTCTGGTTATACATGTATGTATGTATGTACGTACATACATACATACATGTGGGAGGAAGATAAATAGAATACATACATACATACATACATACATACATACATACATACATATATATATATATATATATATATATATATATATATATATATAATTTATTTGAAAACTATATGTTACATATTTCAGAAAACGTACCGCGGTTTCATCCAGATGGGCTGCGTTTTTACATTAAGAAAAACATCTTTAAGCCCAGTGGAATCGTCGGCGTTCTGTGATTTCACCTAATTCAGAACGCCGACGATTCCACTGAGCTTAAAGATTTTTTTTTAATATAAAAAGTTAGCCCATCTGGATGGAACCGGGGTACATTTTCTGAAATATGTAACATATAGTTTACAAATAAATTATATTAGATCTCACTCCTCTGCGATCGAGCACTTTATTGATTTTCAACCTAACCTGACACACACACACTATATATATATATATATATATATATATATATATATATATATATATATATATATATATATATATATATATATAATATTAAATTATATTTGTAATATTTTACCTACGCACGGCGTCATTTCGAGCTTTTGGCTCTAATCAGCGCAGAGAAATGACCATCTCAGACGGCACGAACCCGGTTCACAGAGACACCTTGAATCTGTAAGCGTTCGCTCAATCCCTTAGGTCACGGAAGGTTGTCACGTGATAACAGAGAAATTAAGTTATATTTAACACTGAAAGCGGCGAGTGTAAACATCAAGACATCCGAGAGAACTCGACGACAGAGTCAGAGTATTGCACTAGGGCTTCGGATGAATGTCTATTTTTAATCTCTCCAACAGTTCTAGACTTCAAGTTTATTAAATTATATTTTTAATATTTTATCCACGTTTCGAGCTTTCGGCTCTGATCATGTGTGTGTAGGTATAAAACATTTATGTGAAATATATGTATTTTAATATATCTTTTATTTATTTTCTATTTGTTGAGGTGTAAAAATATCAAATACCACTTATAAAAAAAAGGAATGAAGAACTAAATTGTTGACCGTGTTTCAATTACTTTGTCCAATCACTATACACACACATATATATATATATTTTCTCTCTCTCTCTCTCTCTCTCTCTCTCTATATATATATATATATATATATATATATATATATATATATATATGATGTATGTCTATGTAATTGTTTTTATTGGTGATGGCAGCGTTCGTTGCTTTTTTTACTACTATTTCGGTTGTTTCACTTCCTAAGTGATTAAGATGCGGAAAATTGCATTATTATTGTAAGCAAAATTATTAAAAATTAATATATATATATATATATATATATATATATATATATATATATATATACATTCACGATATTAAATATGAGAATAAAAAATTGTATAGATAAATATTTATTTAAACATCACAAGTTCAAAGCAAGGAGTTTCATATTCTGTAGTTTAATATTAATATATATATATATATTTATTTTTTGATTCGTTTTTTCGATTCGTCGCACGACCGATTTGGTATTGTCGTCCATGTTGTATAAAAAATCGCCATATTTTTGCGAACGTTTTCGACCGACGTCGCTCATCTTTAGGCGGATGAATGAGTATACAAAATAAAAGATTGGTGAATTCATTTAAGAAGACGCTTTTAAAAAAACATTTCAATACCACTTCAACAACACTTCAACAAAACTTCAACAACACTTCGCTCCCTTCATAACGAGTATAGTTGATACTAGGTTTATTTACTTGAATAAACAACGCTTCCATTATGGGGAGACGAATACTGCAATATGAGATCCCCAGAATGGTTGTGTTCTTAGTTAAAATATTCTACCTGCTACAGTGTCGGCAACAATCAAACGAATCGACACACGCATTTTATCAACGATTTCGTCAAATAATTAAACAGTGCGAGTACGATTCTATCGTTGAAGAGACGCTGATAGTCGATATTTTTTTGTTCGCTATTAATTTGAAATCAACCACAAAATCCTTAATTAAGGAAGGCAGAAATCTGATTGTCGCAACATCGTTGTGTTTAGCAGAAACAGAGGAAGCCACGACAAACCAAATCGAGGCTATTCATAGCTCGTTTAAAATGAGTGCACACGCGATTTATTCTCAAAAACAATGAAAAGTTTTCACAGTGCACATTCTGTGGCAGAAGCCATTACCGAGGAGAGTGTCCAGCAAGAAGAAATACATGTAATATATGTAATAAACAGGGACACTTGCCAACATTTGCCGTTCAAAAAAAAAGTAGCAAAAAAACAAGAAATAGTGAAGCCAAAATGGCGCAAAAACAAAAGTATACACACGGCAAAACAAAATAGAAGCAGCATTCAATTGACAATTTACATTTAAGTGCTACAGAGGCATATACTAACTTAAACATTGGTAACAAGAAAATACAAAGATATCCAAGCAAAGGTAGATACAAGAGCTATGAGTAACCTTCTCCCCAAGAGTACATTAAAAAAAGTAAGGGAAGAGCCTCTTAAAAAGGCTATTGTGCGATTATTCGCTTTTAGAGAAGCAACAATTAAACAGGAAGGGACATGTCGGCTAGGAGTAAGGTTTCCTGACAGATTTGTTGGCGCAACATTCTATGTTGTAAATTCCAAGGGACCAATATTGCTAGGGCTCCAAATATCACGAGAGTTGGGTCTAGTAAGTTTAAATTTACTAATAGAGTGTGACACTCCAGCCACAAATGACCCTATAATACAGCCACACCCTAACCAAAGATCGAGACAACCTCACGACAAGCAACCAATTACAGTGCCAAGATCTAGGCTGAAAGAAGATCTTCAAATAACGGGGCAACATAATCCAGAGATTTCCAGACATATTTGATTCCATTGGCTGTTGGCCTGGTGAATACATCATTTATGTAGATCCGACAATACCGCCAGTCGTGCACAAATCCCCTATATATGTATATGTGTATGAGTGGTTATGATTATATGTGGGTGGTGATGTGTGTATGTATGTACATAGGATGTGAACATATTTATGCTTGCCTATGTATGCGTGTGAGTGAGATTGTGTCAGAATTTAATTTAGGCTTGTTCCTTCAACTCACAATATACATTTATCGCTAGCCAGTATGTGTCATAAAACAATGTGAATTAACACTTAATTTTTGACACGACCCGATTCATTTGATAAACAGGGCCCTCCCTCCTGCCCCCCTTCGGTATCTGTAGTAAATTATGTAATTCCCCCTCCTCAGTAAAACTTAAGGAAAAGATATTCTTCAATTTCCCCCTCTCTCTAAATATGTGTTGGGTGGGTTGTTACCACCTCTCTCGCCAATTATATTTGAATTGTCGAGTGTGAATTTAATTCTTTTCTTTCAGTTTCAAAATTGTAATTGTCTGGATTGGATGCTTGAAAAAACCACAAAGTTGAAATAAATTATTGCATCGATGATTATGTAATTTCGTGTTATCCTACTTCATTTTATTGTTGCTCTGTTTATCACATTGAACTCTCATACCCGGATTTCCTCCTGGAATTATTCCATAATAACACACACACACACACACACATATATATATATATATATATATATATATATATATATATATATATATATATATATATATATATATATATATATATGTACATATATATATTTATATATTATTATTTAATATATCCACATAAAATGTTATGAGGATATAAAAAATTGTATGTATCAATTTTCAGTATTTTCTTAAAAGTGTTCAATACGTTAGTAGAGCTAGGTAGTAAGTTATGAAAATATATTTATGGCAATTAAACTACACAGAGGTTTCCACGTTTCACCCCATGAGGGAATCGTTAGGCTTTGCACACCTTACTATATATATATATATATATATATATATATATATATATATATATATATATATATATATATATATATATATAATTATTATTTATAAATAATATTTTCAAATTAACCCATATACACATGTATTTCATGCTAAACCTGCAATTATCAGTATGGAAGGAGACTATCCCTGCCGGTCGCATGGTTCAAACCCTATTAAGAAAGTCATATTTGAGTCAATAGTCAACAGAAGCTGAAGAGAGCCGGATGCCTAAGACTTTCCGAGCTTGAAACCGACAGTACGAATGTTGTACTAATTTTTCTGTACCAATATATATATATATATATATATATATATATATATATATATATATATATATATATATATAAGTAGAAAACTAAAAGCCAACTTTTATGTAAAGGTAAAACCAATTGTGAAAAGTATACAGCTCAATATACCGGATTAATTCGCTGTCTCTTCGTCAATTTTAACATATTCTATGAATTTCAGCCCAGGAAGACTTTTTAATATGGTTAATATTTCCCACCTCACGAATAACTGATCCTTGTTGCATCCACGAACGAACCCTCTATTGGACTATTTACCCTCTGGATTGTATCTATTTTGGCCGCACCTGAAGACGGTGGTTTCTGGAGTTTAACTCTGAAACCTCCCAATTTATTTCTCGTGCCTTCCAACGGCCTGCCTACAAACCACTTTCTCCGCTGGATTTTTTGACACCGGGCTTTTTTTACAATCGGACACTTGCTTGCATTCGGGCAGCTTTTGCCTTGTTTTTCTCAACCACAATCTTTGTTTTACTTTTTCAGATTTTGAATCTTGGCTTTTCGCCAACTTATCTATCCCAACAATTTTCTCTGATGATAAGATTTTAATCTTTGAAAAGCCTGGCTTAAGGAATAAATTAATCAAATAAATTGCTTTTTTGCGGAATATACCTTGCATTGAGCAACTGAATTGAAAAAAGATCTGCCTCCGGCGCTTTTCTCATTCCTTTTCACCATTCTCTCTCTCTCTCTCTCTCTCTCTCTCTCTCTATATATATATATATATATATATATATATATATATATATATATATATATATATATATATATATATATATATATATATATATAACTCTCCTGACTTGAGAATCAGTGGCGATTTGTTGTCAGAGTTCGCGCCCGTCAACCGTCAGGAATTAGCTTCCTGCACTGCAGATTGCGTAAGCATGAAACAATGTCTGTAGGTTATAAACAATATTAATATTTATTTATAAATGTCATATATATATATATATATATATATATATATATATATATATATATAATTGAATAAACAATGGTGAGACAATCGACACTAATTAATGTGTGTTTACACGTATATGCGTCTTCCTCAGACTGTGTCGAAAAGTGACACCCGGTTTCGAAAACCGCCCCCAAAAAACCGAAGTATGTAAAAAAAATAGGTGAGCGGGTTGCAAGAAAAGTCTGTCGATCAGCCTGGAATACATCCGGCTGTCTCCTCCTGTCGATAACGTCGTGCGTTTTCGAATTACCTAATTTAATTATGAAATAAAAAATTAAAATTTATTTTAGAATTAAATTACTAATAACAACACCACGTCCACTTTCCATTCTTACGGACTGCTACAAACATACGGAACTGTTACAACCGCAAACTCTGACGAAGCTAAGTATTTAGCGAAATGATTAGTCAAAAGATCAAAGTAGAAATGAAAAAAAATGTTTTGATTTTTTTTTTATTAATAAATATCGCATCTAAACATGCTTTTAAAGGCTTTTTGCATCATTTATTATTAAATTCTTAAAAAGATGTTTTAAAATTTAAAAAATATGAACTTTCTTATTTTAATACAAATATCGAGTGCATACGCGTCACCTCATATTTAAAAAGTGAGTAAACCGTTAATGACAGCACAACGTCCATTTTCCATTCTTACGGATGCTTTTAAAGTCTTTTAGCCTCATTTATTATTACTAAGATATATTTTTATATATAAAAAAGCAATTTAAAGGTCATCCCTATACACTTATGATCAGAATATAAAACCATATTAAATATGAACTTGATATTCATATTAGCAGATTGTACTTCAAATTTATAAAAACCTTATTCATTCATATGACTAGAAATCAGACGGTTGTACATCCACTAAACCATATTATAATTATACGGGTGTGTTCACTATTTTTACTACTTGATCATCGCAATGAAATTAATGGAGGACATACATGAAATCCAAACCGGATTATAAATTATTAATTTAATTACAAACCCTGATTGACCCAATTTTCTAGTTCACTTAAACTTTACTCCGCTTTAAAACGTGGACGTCATACCGATACACCTAAGCTTATTAAAAATTTGAATCTCTAATTTCTATTTTAATTGAAATGAAAATTTGAATATTAAGCCTCGAAGTGTATTGGTTTACAATATGCCCATGTAACTATCCAGGAGATAAATCAGAGATAAGTTGAACATTGAGTTATAATCCAAGAGAGTCCCGATGGCAAAGTCCGAAATCCAAGGTATGAGAAGATACATTCAGATTAATTCCAAAACAAATAAAAATCAGATGATACCAAAGTGAGTGACTCAACAAATTTATATATATATATATATATATATATATATATATATATATATATATATATATATATATATATATATATATATATATATATATATATATATCGTAATGAGAGGAACATTGCACTTTATTGAATCTTAATGAGAAGGACATTGCATTATAGCCACAATAACAGCTGTGTTAATACTACAAACTACAGAGCCCAGCCTAGATTGGGGGGAGGGGGCAAATAATTATATAAATATTTGTTTTCATATATATATATACATATATATATATATATATATATATATATATATATATATATACTGTAAATATATATATATATATATATATATATATATATATATATATATATATATATATATATATATATATATATATATTAGGGGAGGTCGATTTTGAAACTGTAAATTATCGCACTCGAAGAAAGTTGCCAAATAATGTCAAAAGTTACCACAAGAAATATTTTTCTTCAAAATTTTGTATTTATTTGAGCATTGCAACTTTAAGATCAAATAAATCGAGATTTTTTCTCACTGCCGAGATTTCACCGGCAGATGTGTCGCCTTAAATTAAACCCGGGTTTTAACAAAAAAAAGTAATACATTACTTAATAATAAATATTTTAAAGTTTATTATTATTTTTCTTAAGAAATTAAATGTACATATTCAAATTAAAAAGGAATAAAACACTATGATATTTAATGTTATATATAAATAATTATTTGTTTACATAGGCGTTTTATTTATTGGATATTTTTTATGGTATTCACCGGTTGAAAATTCATCGGGCGAATTTGACTTCCCGTGTTGATTGTCTGTTTAATTATCACACATATATATTGAATTGTCGAGCGCTGGCTTATCTAATCCCACTTTCCCGACCTTTTGTCACACCTTACCTTGTGGGAGTTAGATAAATAAAAACTAGTTCAGCCAGGGGGTTTTACCCCACCAAATAAACCGGTATCGTCCAGGCCTTTGGGTCTGGATTTACGCCCGTCTATTGGGGCTTGTCCGTCCTGTGCAGTTCTAGGAGGTGCATCTCCCAGGTTTTGCCTTCCCTCTTTGGGGAGGAGTAAGTTTATTGCTTACTGTCTGAGGCGGCCCTACCGGGGAATGCCGACGAAGCTGCCCAGGCAATTTTTAAATGGCCAGAGTGCTCACCTCTCGAGCACTGGCTTTCTCATCCCACTTTCCTGACCTTTTGTCAATCTTACCTTGTTGGGGGTAGATAAATAAAATCTAGTTCAGCCAGGGGGTTTTACCCCACCAAATAAACCGGTATCGTCCGGGCCTTTGGGTCTGGATTTACGCCCGTCTATTGGGGCTTGTCCGTCCTGTGCAATTCTAGGAGGTGCATCCTCCCAGGCTTTGCCTTTCCTCTTTGGGGAGGAGTAAGTTTATTGCTAACTGTCTGAGGCGCCCCTACAGGGGAATGCCGACGGGGCTGCCCAGTCAATTTTTTAATGGCCAGAGTGCTCACCTCTATAGCGCAGGGTTATCTAATCCCACTTTCCTGACCTTGTGTCACATCTTACCTTGTTGGAGGTAGATAAATAAAACTATTTCAGCCAGGAGTTTTTACCCCACCTAAAATATATGTATTGGAGTTGATGGGAGAATGGATAAGGACACATTGATGTATAAGGAAATTGTGGATGAAAATAGACAGAGAATTATGAAAAAAACTAAGGGACCAGAACACCATTTAACTTTTACAAAAGAAACACCATGTGAAAGTAAATATCTGACACATAGAGTTCTTCCGAATAGTGGTGCAACAGGTGCTGTTCATGCAGATCAAGTGGTGGATGTTTTGCATGAATTCCACAGTGAGAACAGTATCAAGGCTATACAAGTTGCGATGGTGGAATGGTTGCAATTTTAGAAAAAAAACTTTTTAAAACTCTTCACACAATTGGTTGCTCTTTGCATCATAATGAACTACCTTTCAGAGCCCTTTTTAAAAACATAGATGGTTGCGCAAAGGGCCCTACAACATTCAGTAGCCCTCTGGGGAAATTATGCTCAAATGATTGATATGATTTACCCCAAATATCATTTTCCACTATTAGCAATCGTTTAGAGTCAATTTTTAAAATTGATGAAATACATGATCTTAGTTCTGACCAAAGACTCCTTTATGAATACACAGTAGGTATTTCTAGAGGTAAGGTTGACTCTAGATATGCCTCCTGGAAAATTGGTCCTTTAAACCAAGCAAGATGGTTAACTTTGGCCATCAGGCTTATGTGTTTATGGACTCGTGGTGCATACCCACAAAGGCACACAACAAAACTACACTATGTAGTAAATTTTATTGTAAATGTGTATGCAACTTTTTGGTTTGAAATTAAAAGAAATAGTAAATTCCACAATCAGTAAGTGCACATTTTTAATATGACCCAGAGGATTAAGGAGCAGCCTCAGGAAATCCAAGATATCACATTTAGAAATATACAAGGTAATACATTTTGTTTACTGCCTGAAAACTTTCTATATTCCATGGTTAAATCTGAGGAGATTGAAGTAAGAGAAGAAGCTTTAAAAAGAATTTTGGCCATTAGGTAAGTAATATTTATTCATATATCTCTGACTCAATTATTTATTCCAATTTATAGAATGATTTTTAAAGATTTTATCTAATTTCACCATAATTATTAAAGCAGTACAGATTGGAATTTTTTAATAATTCAATTAATTAATTTGTTCTTTCAGGAGTGAGAAGTCAACCAGAAAAAGATTAAAAAGAATACTACCTATTAATTTTAATGCCACACATTGGACACAATTAATAGATTTAAAATTATGCGGCATTTTTGAACAACCAATGACGGAATATTTTACTGAATCTGAACTTCGAGAATCGTTGATGAATGGAACCAAGCTTGACTTGCCAGATTTGCCCTCACATTCTCAGGGTGTGGAACGGGCAGTTAAGTTAATAACAGAAGCTTCACAAACTGTATATGGTTTTGAAGCAAGGCATCAACACATTACAGCCAAAGTTTTGAGTCAGAAATTGAGACCAGCATTTTTGTCTAAGGGGTCTTATATGGAGCAATTTGACTCTCTATATTAAGCTTCATTAAAATAGTGTTAGGTTTTTCCTTATTTCTTTGCTTGTTATATTTTCACTAATAACAGAAAAAATCATTTTTTTAGGTATTCAAATATTACTGTTTAATTCATAACGTTAAAAGGTAGTTTACAAAAGCAGATACTGAAAATGGGGGGGGGGGCTAATTTTCAATTTGAAGATTTCTTTAATTCATATCATTTTTATAAAATAAAAGGACATTCCCTGCTTTTAAATGCTAAAATTATTTGGTTTTCACACCAATATTCAAGCAAATCTTGCAAAAACGAGGAATTTTCAGTATATTCTTGTCTACGATCTTTGATACCAAACGCTCAAAAAACCGCTGAAGTTTTTGATCTAATTTTTTGCATGAGTATTTAATAGGTCTATATACAACTTTCGGAACGTGCCTTTTTTTAATATTAAAAAAAAGTGTAAAATCGACCTACCCTAATATATATATATATATATATATATATATATATATATATATATATATACTGTAAATATATATATACTGTAAACATATGTATATATATACTGTATATATACGGTATATATATATATATATATATATATACATATATATATATATATATACTGTAAATACTTTTAAATATTAAGGTGTTTTTATACCTACATCATATATATATATATATATATATATATATATATATATATATATATATATTATTATTATTATTATTATTATTATTAAAATTAAATGATAATAAAATATAATATATTTTCAATGATATTTTAAGGGATATTGATAGGACAATGATAACATAGAAAGTACGAATGCGATTGTGGATGTTCAATATTGTAATTAGGGCATTAATAAAATTGGGGAATATGTTAAGAATATATGTGAAAAAAGAAGCAAACAAAGATATTATTTAAAACTGAACATACAATTTTATTTATTTCATTCTGTATTTGTCAACTGAAAGATTCTATAATCCCTTAAGTCCGGACTGTTCGAAAATAATATTTTCTCGTCAGAGAAGAAAATCATCTTGTCGTAAAATAAGATGTTTCAAATATAATTCGAAAAATTATTCGGAAAATAAATATGTTTTTTCTTGAATAATAGGTTTTTTTGATGGCCTTTATATATATATATATATATATATATATATATATATATATATATATATATATATATATATATATATTCGGAATATATTCCCGAACTTTATTTTATCTTCTTTGTTCCTGAACTTTGGAGATGAGGATTGATAATTTGTATAATTTGAATTATTCGGACTACTGTTCTAATCTTAAGTGTTATTCTCACAACGTTTCGGCCGCTTTGACCAGCGGCTTTCTTCAGTTGTATCTTTTCGAACTCGAGTTCGATAGAAATATTCCTGAGTTCGAAAAGATGCACCTGAAAAAAGCCGGAGGTTAAAGTGGCCGAAACTTTGTGAGAATAAAACTCAAGATGAGAACAGTAGTCCGAATAATCGAAATTATACAAATTCTTTTTCTTCTTCTTTTTTCTTTTACTTTTTCCTCTTCTCCTCCTCCTTTTCTTCTTTTTTTTTTTTTCTTCTTCTTCTTCTTCTTCTTCTCCGTCTTCTTCTTCTCCGTCTTCTTCTCCTCCTTTTTTTCCTCTTTCTTCTTGTTCTTTCTTTTTCCTTCTACATCGCACTTTACTTCTATCAAATATTTTCTTTTTAGTTTTTGCTATTAGTGGCTTTTGTTTGTGTTAACCGTCCCCAATGATTATCCTAGCACCCTTTAATTTAATTTAAGATACACGCCCGCACATCTCTCTGCATTTCTCCTCCTCTCCCCTCTCTCCTTCTCTCTCTCTCTCTCTCTCTCTCTCTCACCCACTACAAAACCGGCCAACGTGAATCATGAGTACCGAAATTACAAATTGTCTATTTATCTATTACGACAGAAGTAATGATTTTCTTCCTTCTCCCTCTTCATTTTGGGGCCTCCATACCCCAACACAACTATAAGAATAGAAAAATAAAAAGGGGCTAATGAAAACAGGGGCTCACGAAAGGCGAACGTACAAATGGCGGGAAATGTGGTTCCCGCCGAAACGAGAAACAAAACCCCTAAAATGTTAAATCGATATTGCCGAAAACAAAACAGAAACAAATCTTGTTCTTTTTTTAAGCAAGCGGGGGTTAAATTATTGGAGTGCCCCAGGGCACAGAGCTTGATGGCAGCGTGCCTTCTATCAAGGGTCCCTCTTTTTATGGCAGCGTGCTTTCTATCAATGACCCCTCTTTTTTTCTTGTATAATGCAACTCTGGTCTTTCTTGCGCTCCGATTACACATACCCTATAATAAGCGGCTCACAACTGCTGCCTGCATATTGTGCTCTCTTATGGACCCCGACGGTTCTAAAAGGTTTTTCCCCCAAAATTAAGGGTTGTCTTTTCATAGTTATGTTCGTTTCTATCAATCCATCTTCATATGGTTATCCTACTAACGGTGCTTCCACACAGAATACGATAAATTACGTTTATAAGCATCAGGAATGGTTATATGTTGTTGTTTTTGTTAAATACTATTAACCGAGAGATAATTTCGAGTTAAAATCCAAGTTATATTACGCACGAAAACGTGTAGAAAAAAACGGTTGAAATCTATTAACCATCGAAGAAATTCGTAAATAATCCCAAGTTCGTCCAATGTGGCCGCCAAGGGTACCGTTTTAGATCGACCGGAATGTGTTGAACGGAAAACGAACCCTTTACAGAAAGCAATAAAATTTACAGGAAGTGTTAAAAATAAATTATTTGTTAACACAGAATTATTTTTATACTTAAGTTTAATTTTTAAAATAACATAATATATATTTATAATTACACACGGCTTCGTTTTGTTTCTCCAGGTTAACAATTCTATTTTTCGATTGCATCGTCCGAAATTCTTTTCCCTCAAGCCCATAAGTTTTTTTAACGTCTTCATTTTTATTTTACTAATTAACAGTACATTGCTTTTATTCAAAAATCCTTCATACTATCATAATATGAAAAAAGAAATAACATATATATATATATAAACTTATTTTACTAAAAGTTTTGACTTCGCTGTGTGATAGCACCGTTAGGAGGATAACCCTTTCTTTCTCAGTCTCTCTCTCTCTCTCTCTCTCTCTCTCTCTCTCTCAATTTTTTTGTTCTAACTCTGATAGTCTTCAATAAAAATTAGTGAAACTTGGCACTTTATATGGCAACAATAACACATGCGCAGATCTAAAATTATAAGTTAATCTGCGCAATAGTAAACAAATGGAAACCCTTTTGGTGACTTGCAGTCTGTTTCAGCATGCCAACTTTATATGCAAATCATTGCTAAATATGGTGAAATGATGACGAAATATAAAAACATTGATTAATTTAGGAATATGTAATTAGAAAACAACAATAATACAGAGCAAACATTTTTAAATATGGTTTAATAGTACAATCAATATTGTATATCATTTTCATTTTTATTAACAAGAGAAAAAAAACCTTTGATTTATTGAAAATGTCAAACTTTGGTTTCATGTGATGAAATTTCTTTGGCAGCAGTCGGAACAGGATTCCAGAGGTCATCCTTGGAGGTGTACTGCCTTCCTCCGGAGTAAATATTCCTTTTCAAGATGATCCACAGATTTTCATGGGATTTTAATCTGAAAAACAGGCTGGCCATTGCATTATTTCCCCATGTCTGGCAAAAAGACTCTCTAAATATTCAGTGGTTATCTTTGCAGCATCAGACGGTGCATTGGCATGCATGAATACCATCTTTTTCCGGGATGGCAAATTCTTCTTCTTGTGCCAGGGTTAATGAAGTCAATGTAGAATTTGGTGGTCATTTTCATTCCATCTCCATTTCATTACCAATGATTGCAGCCCAAAACATCACACCACCGCCTCCTTGTTGACGCCTGATCCGGTGGGGACGTGGACCCTCACCACGGTACCATCCTTTCATCTACTTATCGGGTCCAT
>OY744515.1:116303820-116346320 GCA_963556195.1 Sepiola atlantica
CATGTCGATTATGTCGATCGATAGTTATAAGAAACTGAGATCTTATCAGGGGGATAACAAGTCTGATAATTAGATTATTAAATAAAAATAATATGATAATAATATAATTATATAATTAGATAATAATTATATAAATAGCTCTATTTATTATTGAGCACTTTTTTATGAGACCAGTTTAGATTATATTGATTTTTATCCTGCGGATGTCTACTTTACCTGAATTACTAATATATATATATATATATATATATATATATATATATATATATATATATATATATATATACATATATATATATATATATATATATATATATATATATATATATATATATATATATATATATATATATATATAAATAATGTTGACGCAATTCCCTATCGGGACGTGACTAAAATCATTTCAGCTTGCCGATGATTCTACTGGGCACAGAGATTTACTAAAGATGTCTAAATCTGCCCTTTTGGATGAAACCGCGGTGCATTCCTGAAATATGTAATATACAGTATCTAAATAAATTACATTAGCTCTCTTATATGATCGAGCACTTTATTTGATTTCTTTTCACATACAACCTGACACACTATATATATATATATATATATATATATATATATATATATATATATATATATATATATATATATAATAGGAGGCGCATAATTGATGTAATGGAGTTAACTCTCCTTGAAGTACCCAGGAAGTGTAATTACTATTAGCTTTAACACACTAAATAAACACACACATATATTTGCGTGTATGTCTGTACTTGTGTGTATGTGTGCGCATATGTACGTGAATGCTGACATATGCTTAAAAAGTAAATCCGTATTTTGTTTTGCTTTTTAAATCGAAAATAAAATAAATAAATGACGTCAAAATTACGAAAGAATTCAATTTTACAAATAATCAAAATAAATGAATACATACATTTTTTAAGACGTAATGATATACATATATATATATATATATATATATATATATATGATTAGATTACAAAAATCATTTGAAAGATATTTATTTTTTGTTGGTCGAAATATTTACCAAGATTGATGTGTGTAGCCGGCGGTTGTGCACCCGTGATCATTAGGGCCTATTTATCTCGAATGCCAACGATATCGCTGCGCGCCGACACCGCTCGGTCAACGAGTAAATGCAATGAAAACACTAAGATCTTTTTTTTTTTCAAATAAATAAGGATTTAAACAAGAATATCTTAATCTTAAGAAGTTGAAATTCGATCGTAACTTTTAACGGTGAAAATGCTATTTTCTTTTGCTAATGAGTCACCTGTTATCAAGGCCCAGCGGCGACTTGAGGACAAGGTTATAGAAATCGTCGGTTGGACGGTGAGCGCCACCACGCGAGCATTGGAAACAATGGCTGAAATGGGCAGAGAATTTCTTGAGATGAATTGTTTATCTACGAAGATGTCTCAACAACAATTTGTTTATATTAGACTTGAAGACGCCCATATTATAGTAAGCGTGGAATTTTATTTATTTTAACACTACTCATTGTTATGGTTAAAGCACAATGATACTATCCGAAACAATGGTTTAAAATATATGTCTACACACCCTTTCTAATTCAGATTGGCGTAGCCGCCCTTAGAGACATAACGTGATTTTCTGACCCAAAAGTCTATTACCATCGGACGATGAAGAGGAAAAAAAAGAAAAACACTGCTTTGACAAGGAGAATTTTATTTCTCGAAAGTTCAGATTAAAATAAATGTTATTGTAACACTACACATTGTTATGATTTTTTCAAAAAAAATATAATACTATACGAAACAATAGTTTAAAAAGTATGTCTACACACCCTTAATATATATATATATAACTTTATTTCTAGCTACCATATCGCAGAATGGTTCGTAGGTGTAGTGTTTAGATAGTATTTTATTATTATTATTATTATTATTATTATTATTACTAGTATTACTATTGTTATAAAGAATTTTATTTGATATGCAAATTACCATATCACACGGTAGTTTTAAGGTAGTATATTATTATTATTATTATTATTATTTTATTATTTATTTATGTATATATATAAGTAACATTTTAAGCTGAATTATTGGGGAAATGGTAGTTTTATCTGTACCATTGGAGAGCCATGCATATAACTGTCCTGTTTTTAAATCTCCGAAACAGTTTCATGGTAAACAGCTGAAGATCCCCGTGTTAATATTAGATGCTTACGTTAAGGTCTCCTGCTTTTGTTTCACTGTTAGATACTAAATCCCCCTTTTTATTTTATTTACTTACTATTATATATTATTTATTTATGAATTTTCCTACAAATGTTAAGTCTACACTATTTTGGATTTAGTTAGTTTCTCTGGGAATTTAAACTGCATTTTCCTTTTTTTTTGTCTTTTTGTTTAAAATAACTCAAAGCTTCTTTAGACTATATATTGGGTATTTAGATCTGTATGGCTAGGTTTCCTTCCTCTTATCTATTTGCCTTTCTGGTACCAAAGGTACTAAAGCTTTTTTTTTTTTTTTTTTTTTTTTTTTTTTTAAATGCAACCTTAATTCCTATATAATTTTATTTCTAGCTACCATATCGCAGAATGGTTCGTAGGTGTAGTGTTTAGATAGTATTTTATTATTATTATTATTATTATTATTATTATTATTATTACTAGTATTACTATTGTTATAAAGAATTTTATTTGATATGCAAATTACCATATCACACGGTAGTTTTAAGGTAGTATATTATTATTATTATTATTATTATTTTATTATTTATTTATGTATATATATAAGTAACATTTTAAGCTGAATTATTGGGGAAATGGTAGTTTTATCTGTACCATTGGAGAGCCATGCATATAACTGTCCTGTTTTTAAATCTCCGAAACAGTTTCATGGTAAACAGCTGAAGATCCCCGTGTTAATATTAGATGCTTACGTTAAGGTCTCCTGCTTTTGTTTCACTGTTAGATACTAAATCCCCCTTTTTATTTTATTTACTTACTATTATATATTATTTATTTATGAATTTTCCTACAAATGTTAAGTCTACACTATTTTGGATTTAGTTAGTTTCTCTGGGAATTTAAACTGCATTTTCCTTTTTTTTTGTCTTTTTGTTTAAAATAACTCAAAGCTTCTTTAGACTATATATATATATATATATATATATGTATATTCGTTTCGTACATAAAAAAAGCAGGAATAAGCATGCATATCCTGGATTTTTCACATATGCAACACTTCAGAAGTTCGAAGATCGCGTCCAATAATATCATGAAGCAGAAATAGAGAAAAAGAACACGCACATTAAATACCGTTCAAATTGGAAACGTGGATTTTCCCAATCGTACCCCAACGCCATCATTTTTTTCAAAAGAGCTATGAAAAGTACGTATAAATTACCTAAATGACATGTATCACTAGTAGATACTTGTTCATAACATGCATTACGTAAAATTATATAAGTATATAAGTAAAATATGAAAAAATATCGTTAAGTTAAAAGGAAAAATATTAAAAATCTAAAGATACGAAATAACAAAGAAAATAACAACGTGTAATTCAAATAATTAAAAAAACAACATTTAAATTTAAAAAATTACATTTTAAAAAAATAGATGAATAAAAGTATTATTATTATTAATATGTAGCTTCGTCAGCCCAAATTAGAAATGAAAATCATACACGATCTCCTTCCAACGATTATTTTATTTTTATTTTGTGATGATGAACTGATATAATAAAAAAATTGGCTCAAAAACGTACGTACATAAGGCTTTGTTGGCGTCGAGTTTTTGGAACTTGTACACTTAATGATTAATATGTCATAATGTCTTCTTCTCAATTATAATATATATATATATATATATATATATATATATATATATATATATATTATTTAATGTATCCACATACGAGGTGCGTTCAATAAGTAATGCCCCGGGCACACTTCCAGTTGTCTGATCTATATGAAATTTTGCATGTGTAATGATCTATATCTGTATGGGTTATGTTACAAACAACAGCTTTGAACTAATTGTGGTTTCTGATTTACAGGTGTTTGAACTGAATCAGGTGTGAAATGAAGCCAGTTGAGTGCCGCGCAGTGATCCGGTTTTTGCATTTGAAAGGACGCACACCAAAGGAGACTTTTGATGAAATGAAAGAAACTGATGGTGATGATGCCCCATAATATGACCTTGTAAAACGCTGGCATCGTGAATTCAAACATGGGCGGAAGTTTGTGGAAACAGCTCCCAGACCTGATCGTCCCTCTTTTACCATTGATTAGGCATCTGTCCGTCAAGTTGAGGCTGCCATTTTGGGAGATCGACACATTACTATTCGCCAAATAGCTCAAGAGGTCAAGATTAGTACAGGATCTGTGGAAACTATCATTCATGACTATTTTCATATGCATATGATGTCTGCCAGATGGATTCCCAGGTTGCTCACACCTTTCCAGAAGCAAGAACGCGTCGAGTGCTCGAGGATGAATTTGGAGATGTGCCAAAGTTTTTCAAAAGACTGATTACACAGGATGAAACTTGGGTCCATCACTATGATCCAGAGACCAAAGCCCAGTCAATGCAGTGGAAACACTTGGACTCACCACCTCCAAAGAAGGCAAGGGTGCAGCCCTAAGCTGGCAAGGTCATACTCACAGTCTTCTGGGACCAGGACGGGGTAGTGATAACAGATTTCCTGGCAAAGGGTACCACAATTACAGGAGCCTATTCCGCTTCACTTTTGATGAAATTAAGTGAAGCTATCAAAATCAAGAGGTGGGGCAAGATAAGCAAAGGTATCCTCCTCCTGTAGGACAACGCTCCGGTCCACAACTCGCATGTAGCCAGATCAGATGCACAGGCGTGTGGCTATGAAATCCTCCCCCATTCCCCTTACTCTCCTGACCTTGCACCCTCTGACTTTCATCTCTTCCGAGCCATGAAATTGTTTTTGAAAGGAAAGCGTTTTCCAGGTGATGCAACCTTGATTTCTGAAGTTACGACGTGGTTGGAGGACCAACCTTGGGTGTTCTACAAAAACGGTGTCCAGAGCTGCATCAAACGATAGGAGAAATGCGTAACTCTGGGTGGTTCCTATGTAGAGAAAAACTAATAACTGTGCCAGGTTTCATTAATCTACTGCTATGGAAAATGGGTCAGGAGCATTACTTATTGAACGCCACCTGTAAAATGTTATAAGGGATATCCTTTTTTGTATAAATTTTCAGTATTTACTTCAACAGTGCCCGATGCGTGAGTAGAGCTAGGTAGTAAGTTATGAAAAAGATTAATGGCAATTAAGCTACACAGAGGCTTCCGTCTTAGACTGACGATTCCCTTCCGGGGATGAAACGCGGAAGCCTTTGTGTAGCTTAATTGTCATAAATATATTTTCATAACTTACTATATATATATATATATATATATATATATATATATATATATATATACAATGTTATGATAAATATTTCTATTTAATTCTTATCCATGTACACATGTGTTTCATCCTTTTGTGGAAATCATAAGTGTGAAAGGTGACTGTTCTGCCTGTCGCACGATTTAAACCCTAGGCTAAAGTCACGTCTAACTTACCAGTCTGAATCTCTACCACGCAACTAACCCCAGAGGGAAAGGTTAGAATTAAACTCTATTCATGTCTATACAAGCAGACATATTTTAGTAGGTTATCATAACAGTGTTCAACGTTCCAGCCGGCCGGAACTTCGCATTATACATTTGATAGATCACCTATTATTAATTCTCTTAAAGTCTCCATCCTGTGTAAGAATGTTGCTATAAACAATATTATGATAAATGTTTTAAGATGCGAATATTTTTTATTAAAAATCATTTAAATTTTATTTTAAATTTTTATATGTATATATATATAGTAAATTGAAAGACTATATATATATATATATATATATATATATAAATATAAATATATATATATATATATATATGTGTGTGTGTGTGCGCGCGCGCGCACGCGCGTATTGCAGGAAATCAGAACCACATCATTACCGTCAGTTTCAAATCCTAAAAAGTGGGAACCTATAATAAGCCTTTCACCAGACCATCTTAAGCCTCTGTTTATGTCTGCCTCTCCCGAAAATAGCCGGTGGTGTAGTAGAAGCGATCAGAGTTCAGAATGACATTGGAATAACCTTCACCTATCAAGGAAAAAAGACTAAATTATCGGCAAAATTTGACGTTAGAAATACCGAATTTGTAAAAATAATGGAAATTCAAATCCAGCAGAGAATCGAAATATCGTCAGAAAGTCAAATAACACGCGAGCCGCCATATTCCGGGGAGACAGACATAAACAGAGGCTGAAGAGAATCCTGTAATGAGACTTATTATATTTCCCCTTTTGTTAGGATTTGAAACTGACGGCACCGATATTGTTCTGGATTTCTGTAATACATATATCAATAAATATTACGTTTTTATTTTTTTATTTTCTTAATAATAGAGCACTCTTCTGAGGTTCTCCCCCACTAACCTAACATATATATATATATATATATATATATATATATATATATATATATATATATTGCATGTATGTGCGTATGTATCTGTAATCGTGCGAATGTATGTCTGTGTTTGGAAATGCTTCAGATTCTGAACCTCTACGAATACGATGAAAATTTCCATTGGATTTGGTTTTCTTCATTGCCTTTTTTCCGGCGTATTTTCTCGTTCAACATGGCTAAATAAACATGTGTATACGTCACATTTTCGTTCTGTGTATGGGCGTGTGCAAATTTCGTACAACGGACGAGTAACACGCCATTACAGCCCCGAGATCACAGACGAGAAACGTTATCGACACCATAAAGAGTTTTGCCTATCCTTTCGCCCCAGCAGGAAGCGAGCCTCGTTTTGGCTATGGGGAATCGATCCACCTGATAATGAAATATGAGAATTTCTCTCTATTTCTCGCTCTTTATCTCTCTCTCTCTCTTTCTCTCTATTTTTCCGTCTATCTATATCTCTTTTCCTCTTTCTATCCTACACGCATATTTTATCATTTTTGTACTTCATTCTCTTTGCTGTTAATATTATTTATTTATTTATTCATTTATTTATTTATCAACGACCGGAACCCTGCGGAAAGTCCACGGTGCTTTCTGCATCAATATGTATATTTTACTGTTTATAGCAATATTCCTTTCTTTGCAGACAACCACTCGGATGCCGATACTTAGTGTTGGTGCTTTCTGAGATTAGGCCTCACGCTAAAAGTGACTGCCGAAAAGTACCGAAGCGGAATGTTCAGAATAACTTTTTGCGAAATAAAGTAAGTAGATAATTGAGAAAGAAGTTTTAAAATATGATGAATCAATTATACACATATATACATATATGCATTTATTTTTTTATTTACATACAACACACAGACATACACGACCTCGAATGACATGTATATATTCCGGGACGACACCGTAATTGACATTGCGTTGTCTCGAACGAGAGCCAGAGAGATGCGTTGGAACAACCAAGCCGACTCTCAGGGCTCGTTCCTAGACGTTTATATCATCCGTCCGATGTCTTGAAAAAATCTCATAGTCTTGGGACCAAGCACACCTGACGTTTCAACTGAAATTAGTTGGAAGATGAATCGGTCAGTCAGCGAGCTGTATTTGCCGTGCTTTCTTGTTTCGGCGAGCAGAACCGCTATGCCGGGCTTGACCGCAGAGTCTGCAATCCTTGTTGGTGAAAAGGAGTCGGAACAAGTGGCGTCCCAGATCAGCGGCTTTTCGACTCGGAAAGCAAATACCTTTATCCGGTCGGGCCTGTTACCGTCACCCCTGTCCAGGCCGACTGGTTCGAGAACTGATGCAAAACCTGCCGATTCGAGACTTCGCTTGACTACGTCGTTAAGTGCAGAGTGGCGAAGTAGACGACCGGCACTAAACCGACAAGGGAAAGTAAAAAAATAGATTTACCTTATAAAGATTACAACTCATGTTTATAACAAACAACAGTGTTTTATTTTGAGGTGACGATGATACCACCGAACGACAGGTTTGAAAATCAGTGAAATCTATTTCCCACCGAACACAAACGGTTCATCATCTTAAGACCAAAATATATCTCTGAGACTCACAGAAACCCAACTGCAAGTATGGATATGTATAGATCTTGGTCTCATTTGAAGTAGGTTTCTTAAGCAGTCGACTTGAAAATGACGGACTGCACCATCACTGGACACAAAAAAAACACTGACCAGTTGGGTTTTGTATCCAGAGCGGAAATTAATTTTTCCAAGTTTTTAAAATGAGTTGATTTCTCAGCCTGAAACCTTGTTTAAAGACGCAATAAATTTTAAGTGAAAAAATCAAATTTTGGATTATCAAATCCCGAGCCAGATATGTGCCACATCACCGGCCTGTTGTCTGCATGTGTTGCAACTATGTTTTACACAAAACATGCAGCGTTGCGCATGTTTATACACACAGTAAGGCGAGTATTACCTGAAAAGGGTTTAGTATCGGAAGACTGTAGTTTCGCATGAAGGTGTAAAAAGGATATAGTACTTTACATGTCGGCGATGAAAAACAAAGCCAAACTAACAAATCTTTTGCTTATCTAAATTTTGATCCGGAAGGAAAAGAAAAGAACGGAGTGTTATTTTTAATATTTCAGAGGAACGAGATAATATTTTAGCTTTTAATAAAATTAAAAAAAGTTATTTGAGGATGAGGCGAACGATTGATCTACAAGTGATAAACAAACATTTATTAATAAAGACCGACTTTCTTTCTTTTTTGTTCGTCTTTCGTTTTATTTTCTATTTCAGGGTTATTATATTCTATGTTCTTTCATTTAACTTTCCTTATTTATTTATTTCCCTTTTTTATTACTTTTTTCTTCTTTCCTTCTTTCTTTTTTTTCTTTTTTCTTTTGTTCATTATTTTATTTCTCATTTCTTTTCACGTCGTTTTCTTTGTTCTTTCTTTTTCTTTAATTCCTTTTTCATTCTATTTATTTATTTATTTATTTATTTATTCACTCTAAATAACGCAAATAGCTACTGCGAAGCGGGGCTATATTTATAAGGAGTAGCTTGAGTGGGGATTTGTGCCGTGAGATATTTGATCACATTTCTGCATGTTGATACAATCGGGGAAACAGGGAGCAGGGGTGGATTTCAAAGGCAGGCGGTCTGAAGAAAGAAAGTATAAGACTAGATAGTTTTCAAGCATCTAGGGACTTCCACATCTAAGAGATGGGAGTTTGCGACTAGTCAGGTGTATCTATGGTATTTACGTTGAGGACTTACAAGTGCAACAAGTTTGTCGGAGCACATTCCGTTGAAGTACTTGTAAAACAAGCACAGGGATGCAACATAGCGGCGATGGGACAGGGGCTGGAGCTTGGTAGACAGTGTTGAACCTATTAGGTTAGAGACTCCTTTTTAGACTTTATCCAAGAGATAGAGATTAGTGGTTGGTGCACCAGCCTAGCTATGTGTTATGGTGCCTTACCTGTATGACGTACAATTGGACTCGTCCATTCCTAATAAAATACTGGAAGCATTTAGGCTTCTCCTAATTGGATTGACCTCCAGTCTATCCTGGCAGTAAGGACTGATATACCACTTGTCTTGTTCTCTGTACATATCTTTTCTTCAATATATATTGTTCACCTGACCCCGTGTTCCGTGTCTTCATTTCGGTCCCTAAACAAGGTCATAACACTATGTCAATAATCCATGCATGGCTGAATGATGGCTTTGTAGAGATATAGAATAATGGCAGGTGTGTCAATAGAATCTTCCATACCTCAAAACATTTTCTTACACCTGAGGCTATTATCTCCTACTTCTTCTTCTTCTTCTTCTTCTTCTTCTTCTTCTTCTTCTTCTTCTTCTACTTCTTTAATTCATTTAGCGTCACTTTTCCCTTGTTCAGGGGCCACACTCCACTTATCACAGTTCTGCAGGTCAGCAGTCTCCAAATTCCAACTGTGCAGTTTTATCCAATCACTTGCTTCCAGGTTTTCCTTGGCCGGTCAACCTTCCTGCGATTTAGGACATTCATGCTTCTGCAACAGTTTATACAGGAAGATGAACGTTCCACGTGACCATAACAGCATAATCGTTAGGATAATCTCCATGCTGGACAAATGTAGTGCTTTCAGCAAATTCTCTGACCGGATGTGTTGGGTTTGGTCAGATTTAACATTGCAGATCCATCTGATCATGGATCTGTTATTGCACTGCAGACGGGTGAGAGAGGACTAAGCTAGGTTCCTGCATTCACTGCCATATATTATGACGCTCCTGACAACTTACACCAGATGTAGAGAGGGACAGCACGTGATGTTATTAGAGACAATAACCCCATCTCTACGAATTTACCAACAGGCTTTGTATAGAGTACTGTGCCATATTTGGACTAGTGAATCTCTGTCTATTTTGAGGGTTCTAGATAAGGTTCAGAAGCGTATCTGTTATATGTCTTCTTCTCTACACTGTCTCTCTCACAGACGTGGTGTTGCTAGTCTCAGTCCTTTCTATAATTACTATTATAGAATTTGGTATTTAGAAATTGTGTGATCTAATTCCAGCTTCCTTTGTTCCAGCTCGTTTGACTCGTTGGTCTAGTGGTCTTCACAAAATCGTTGTCTTGATACCTCGATATAATACAACTGCTTATTCCAGTAGCTTCTTTCCAAGAACTGCAGGCTTGTGGAACTCTCTTCTTGCTGACTGTTTTCTCCTACTTATAGCTTTGTTTTTCAAGACTAAGGGCAATATGTATGTCCTGTGTTTGCGATAATCACCTTTCTTTCTTTTAAATTTCTTATATCAAATGGATGCATGCCTTGCCTGAGTCGATTCCATTAAAAGCAAACTTTCATACTTTCTTCCCTTAACAGCTAGGAAAATTCTAATGAGTTTTCCATATTCTTACATCGGTGTTCTTATTGTGTCAGACGCACAAAAGACATATATTTAATATGTGTGGAAGCAACCGTTCCGAGGTGGAGGATGAAGAGTCGTCACTTATCTGTAATAATCATGTAATATATATGTAAATAAAGTATGCAGTATTTAAATCACATTTTATGTGTTGTTATACGTAGATTAATAGGTTTTCATTCAATAAAAAGTATCATATATATGAATATATATATATATATATATATATACATACACACATACAGACAGACAGACATATATATGTATATATATATATATATATATATATATATATATATATATATATATGCTAGCCGAAATAATTGTATGCCGAATAAAAAATAAGTTTTATGAAATGACGTGAATCTGTCTTTCATAACATGTATACTGTATAAAATTACATTAAAAATATTAAATATAGTATAGCTCTCGCCTTACACTATTGAGCTATAATTTATTTAATTTATACTCAAATATGTATAAAAAATTCTAAATATATATAATAATTACACACACACACACACACACATATATATATACATATATATATATATATATATATATATATATATATATATATATATACGACTACAACCCTCTCCTCACGCCTTACGCATCACTTAAATGATACTAGTTCCATCCAGCGACACATTACCACAAAAAAAACATAAAATCAACCGAGCTAAGTCAAATATTAACACATAATACTAAGAAACAACTGCACCAAACGACGAAAAATCTACAACCCACAATTAATAAAGTACTAACGCCATTTTACAACTAATATATGATAATAATAATAATAATAATAATAATAATAATAATAATAATAATAATAATAATAATAATAATAATAATAATTAATATAATAATAATAAAAAATACATATATAAATAAATAGATATATATCTATATAACACCCGAGAACCGAATAATTGCTCGCTGCGTCGAGAGATTGGCACGAAAGATCGTGAAAAGAGAGAGCTCCGTGGTCTTCAATGAAGCTTGCATAAAAAATGACGAACTACATATATATATATATATATATATATATATATATATATATATACATATCTGGTTGAACAGGAGTGCTAACTTCTGTTTGTTCCTTTTTTGATCCAATTTTTCTATTTGTCGGACGATAGATCTTGTGCTTTTAATAATGGAGTGTAAGAAATCTCCATATTTAACTGGAACGTTTTCGACCATCATTGGTCGTCTTCAGGCGGATGATTGATAAATGCAAAATAAAATTGGTGAATTTATTTAAGAGGACGTTTCCATGTGATTAAAAACATAAAAAAACAAAAAATCATTCAACAGCATTTCAAAACGCCTTCGCACCCCTCATAACGAGCATGGTTAATTTTGGGCTTTTTTAATTGAATGAACAACGCTTCCATTATGCGGAGACGAATACCGCAAAATGATACAGCCAGAATGGATGTGCTACCGGTTAAGATATTTCTAAAATTATCTTTGGAGATGTTATGTGCTGTAAGGTGTTTGTAAATGGAGCTTTGAGGGGAGGTCAGGTGGCAAGTTAATCGACGTGAAATACTGGTTCTAGTCATGCCTATATACGTGCTGTTGGCGGAGACACATTCTCCGATAGGACATTTGAACACGTATATGGCATTACTAGTCTTTAGTAAGCCATTGTCGGTAGGATTATTTTTTATTAGTAAATCGCAAGTTTTAAATATTTTGTAGTAAATAATAAATCTAATATTAAAATCGTTATCTACAGAAATATATATTTATGTAATAAATGTTTAATGATTTTTTCATCTACTTTATAGTTGGAGTGCATCTGGTTGACATAGAACAAGTTTATATTATTATTAGTAATGTTGTTGTTAGTGTTTTTATTTATGGCGGTTAGTGAGTTTTTTTATTTATTGATCTACTATATAATTAGGAAAGTTATTATTAATTAATGTCTGTTTAATATCGGCAAGTGCTTTAAAAATGTTTCGTTATTGGAGGAGTTCCTTTTGGCACGATAGATAAGGTTTTTTATGACAGCCATTTTATATTTATCAGGGCATTCACTCTTAAAATTAAGTAAGTTGGAACTTTTACTAGTAGGTTTCTTATACGGATAGGTGATAAATTTATCTGTAGACATTTCTATTTCTATATATAGGAAGGGAATTTTTTTGTTGATATTAATTTCTTGTGCAAAGTTTAATGTTGAATTATTTTTAAAAGCATTTTTTATTTGAGTTAAATTAGATAAGTGTTTTGTCAGTAGGAGAATGTCATCGACGTATCGGACACATATGGAGGGTTTAGGGATAATATTAAAAGTTTTCATTTCTAGGTTAGACATATAATATTCAGCGAACAATGGTCCTAGGGCTGATTCCATTGAAACGCCATCTACCTGGGTGTATAAGTTATCATTAGGACCATCGAACGGTATCTCAGTGGTGCAAGAAATTAGGAGTTTGCGTAATATATTTGGGTTTGTTTTGAGTGTAGGGAGAGTTGGGTTATTGTATATGCTGTTAATAATTATGTTAATAGTTTCGTGTACTGTAACATTTGTGAATAGGTTCTCAAGGGGTGCGATAGCGTTTTGAAAAGCTGTTGAATGATTTTATGTTTTTTTATGTTTTTAATCACATGGAAACGTCCTCTTAAATAAATTCACCAATTTATTTTGCATTTATCAATCATCCGCATGAAGACGACCAATGATAGTCGAAAACGTTCGCGTTAAATATGGAGATTTCTTACACTCCATTATTAAAAGCACAAGATCTATCGTCCGACGAATAGAAAAATTGGATCAAAAAAGGAACAAACAGAAGTTAGCACTCCTGTTCAACCAGATATGTATAAAAGAAGGAATGTTGCCTAACTATACAAAATTCATATATATATATATATATATATATATATATATATATATGTATATATATATATTTATATATTATATATGTGTATATATATATATATTTATATATTATATATGTGTATATATATATATATTTATATATTATATATGTGTATATATTTATATATATATATATATATACATATTTATATATTTATATATTATATATGTTTATATATTATATATATATGTATATATATATATTTATATATTATATATGTGTATATATATATATTTATATATTATATATGTGTATATATTTATATATATATATATATATACATATTTATATATTTATATATTATATATGTTTATATATTATATATATATGTATATATATATATTTATATATACTATATATATGTATATATATTTATATATTATATATGTATATATATATATATGTATATATATATATGTATATATATATATATATATATTATATATATATATATTATATATATATTCTATATATATATATATATATATATATATATATATATATATATATATATATATATAACATGTACTCCGACGAAAATCATAAAAAAGGGAGTTAAAATACAAAAATAAGCTCTAGAAGAAAGAGAGAAAAGTCTCAAGCAATGTACTGACAGTTAGTGTAAATATTCATATTTTATTTGTGTGAAATTTGACGATTTGGAATGCACTCTGGGTAGGTAAGGGGCTTCATTGAGCACGCTTGGGTAAGACACATCTTCGTTTTTTGCCGCATCGTCATACCGCTGATTAAGCTTGTTGCAGGCTACATGGTTCGTATTTTTAATGTATCGTCTTTTGACCTGGAACCATGGCCATAGGGATGGCCAGGCCTGGAACCCATTAATGTATGCAGCAACTGGGCTCCGACAACCGATAGGCAAAAACGGTTTACGTTTTTAAGCTTACTAGCCATTATGAGAGTTACGATTTGGACGACTAGGTGCAAGACAGTCTACGGAGCTGAGACCTTCACTCCTCTCGACCTTATTGCGATTTTTAAATATTACCTGAAGGCTCGCATTAGGGCCGAGAGGGTGAAACTCTGTTCGGAAGATTTTGGTGAAAGGTGGGTGACTGGAGCGCGACTGTGTAGAGTGGCTGGCGTTAGATTAGAGTGGTATCTGGACGTGCCTTAGGCAGAGAATATTGGATTCAGGAAACGAACACTGTTTAAATTTTAAGTTAGATTAAGACTTATTTTAAGTTATTTTCTGTTTAACTTTCTGTTGATTTTTAAGTTCAACAATTCAGCTAGTGTATGATTGATTCCATTACATTCCCCCTTTGATTTCGTCCTCATCCCACTTCCCTTTTCATTTTCTGCCCCATGTTAAACTCACCTTCCCTCCCTAATTAGGTGACTGAGCGCTAGATTTGTCGGAGATGCAGGTCACTCTTCGATAGTTTCGAAGGAGGTGTACAGAAATAAAACGTTGAGGCCTGCATCAAACCCTTTTGTTTCGAATTTTCGATTTCGACCGGCAAATCGGCACATCTGCCACATTTCAATAACGGGGGGGGGGGGCTTTTTACTAACATAATTTTTTCTCATTTTTATTGTATATATCATCATATTTTGTATATATAAATGTTTAGTCCCACCCCCGTTGCATATTTCTCATATGAGTTTTAAGTAGGATTTCATGGTATGAATTCTAATGGTGAGTAGCGATGGATGTATGGTATGAATGCGGTATTTTGGTGAATGATGGTCATGATTGAAACTAGCTAAGTTGAGTTTTGTTAAGTTAGAGATGACCGATCCTTTCCCCTACCCCCTTTTTGGCCTTGTGCCACATTTTGTGTATTTATTTATACGAATAAATATTGAAAAAAGACAGTATTGTAACTGTCTAGCCGAGTGCTAGTCAGTTTCCTTACCTTTGTACCTTTTATGTTAATACACTTGTTATCTTAACCCAACCTCGACTTGACTTATTCTTTTTACTGTTGGACAACTTCACAACAAATTGGCGACGAGAAATCGAAACGCTATCACTTCAGAAAATCACCCAAAGTGATTGATATACAAGGATTCGCAAGATCTTCACGGAAAAACATCTTTTTCTTTTCAAACAGATATTTGGATTCGCAAGGATTAACAGAAATGAATCACTACAATAGAAGTTAAGCGACAACAAAAAGGAAAAGAAAGGTTCGACTGCCTTCCTTTTTTTCTCTTCAAGAAATCGTTTTTCACGATAAGACTTTTTTTTTTCTCTTCAAGTTCACTGACTCGTTAAGATAAATGTTATGCGCGCCAACTATTACAGATATTGTGTAAGTTTGTCGTTATTATTAGGACAACATCTGATATTTGAGCAAGATCCGGCTTGACTATGTATTAAAACGGTCTACCACAGAATTGTCGAGGGCAAAGAAGGACGCACAGTGAAAAATATATATTCGCGTAAGTCATTTGTGCTTCTAACAAAGAACTGTTAAATAAGCAAGTCACATTTTTGCAAAATGCAAAGGGGTTAAAAAGATTTCCCATGAAGCAAGTCTTATTAGGCTTATAGCGATGGACTTGGTTTTGTAAAACTACGTACACATATATAAAAAAAAGGATTTTTTTCTTCTTAGTTATGTTTTTCAAACAAAAGAACTGGGATTGAATTTTTTTTTTGCTAAGAAATAATATATTTTTTGCTTCGTGTGTTGGTTGAGCAAACTAATTATATTAAGCACGCTGTGGGGAAAACTGATTTTTTTGACAAGTGTAAATTGTGTGGTACATAATTTGAATTCGTGAATGATGGACACTGAATTCAAAAGTTCTAATTAGTTAAATTCCAAACGGAACAAAATGTTACGTTACAAAGAGAGCAAGTTGAACAACAAATGAAACTTCAAAGAAAACAAGTTGAAATTGAGGAGAAATTTAAAAGAGAGTTGTTGGAACAGCTAAAAGCCCAAAGAAAAATGCATGCTGAACAAAAAGAGCTGGCGACCACACGAGAAGAACTATTCCAAGAAAGACTGCTACAACAGCAGAAACACTTCGAATAACTCTTGATAAAAACACAGGATGAACAGAGAAAATTTATGAAGCAACACAGTTAACGAAAGCAAACGAGAATCATAATGCATTCTCCAAGACGGCTGTGTGGAGCGCTATCGAAATGTTCAATTATAATCCAGAAGACGATGTCACTTTTGCCCACTTCTATAGAAGGTATGAGGATATGTTTGTATCAGACTGCAGTACATGGACAAACTCTAAAAAAGTCAGATTTTTGCTAAGAAAATTAGGAGCTGCCGAGCATACCAAGTTCGTGAATTTTATCCTTCCAAAAAATACCAGTGAGTTGAACTTCCAAGAGGCAGTTACTTTACTAACAGAACTGTTTTCTACAAAACTTCTCTTTTGCACAGGAGATATAAGTGTATGAATGTCATTAGAAGAGAGAAAGACGACTACACTACTTATGCAAGTATAGTAACTAAATATTGCGACGATTTTAAACTAGAGGAATTATCATCGGATAATTTTAAATGTTTAATATTTATGCAAGGTCTGGTCTTAAATAAAGACTTCGAAATCAGACGTCGTGTTTTAAATAAACTCGAAGGTGAGTCAATTCTAACAATACAAAACTTAGCGGGAGACTGTGAACGTTTTGTTACGTTGAAACAGGACAGCCGTGACATAGAGGAAAACGGAGTGTCGCACATTAAAAAGAACCATCAGAAGAAAAAATTGACTTCAATGAATAACCAGAGAAAAGAACATGGAAAAGATCCACCTGGACTGTGTTGGAGGTGTAAAGATAACCATTGTTACAATGAGTGTCCCTACATATTCAAACAATGTGACAACTGCCACCAGAAAGGGCATAAGGCATCACGTTGTAGGAAAAAATCTGGTAGAAAGACAGCCATTAAACTGACAAAAATTGAACCTGAGGAACAAAATATCCGGAAATATGTACAGGTCAAGATGCTTTAAAAAAAGTAAGACTACAGCTTGATAGTGGATCTGACATTTCCATGATCAAATCACAAAAAAACGGCGAGAAGCGTCAGTGGTGAAAAAATAACCTTCGAAGAGGAATTATTGACGAATATTTATTTCCAGAATGAGACCGAAAAAGCTAAAGTTTTTGTCATGCGAAAATCGAATAACCTCTTTGGAACTGATCTGATTGAAAAGTTTAGACTATGGGATCTGCCTTTAAGCTCCTTTTGCCAAAAGGTTGAGGATTCGAATGTGGAGGCAGAAAAACTCAAGAGGGAATTAAAAGAGAATTTTAGACGTATTTTCAGGCAGTCTTGGAAGGTGTACGAAAGCGGTAGCAAAGTTTGAAGTCAAGGCAAATTAACTGCCTGTGTTCAGAAAGAAAAGAAATGTTCCATACGCCGCTATAGAGCAAATAGACGGTGAATTAGAAAGACTCGAAAAAATGGGTGTCATTTCAAAAATTGATCACAGTGAGTGGGCTTCACCTACAGTTTATGTTAAGAAAAAGAGCAAGGAGATTCGGGTGTGTGCCGACTTCTCCACAGGCTTGAACAAGGCATTAAAAGATCACCATTGCCCTCTTCCGAGCCATGAAGATATATTTGCGAAACTGAGTGGAGGAAAATATTTTTCTAAAATCGACCTCAACGACGCTTATCTTCAAATCCCTGTCGATGAGGAGTGTTCAAAACTGCTATGCATCAATACCCATAAGAGATTATACAAATTTAACCGACTTCCTCTTGGGGTCAAGGTCGCCTGTGCGATTTTTTTACAAATTATTGACATGATGTTAAATGGGATGGATTTCGCAGTAGGGTACCTGGACGATGTGTTAATGAACAGCGCTAGCAAAGAACAACACAAGACTCATGTAAACCAAGTATTTAAAAACTCCAGGATTATGGGTTTAAACTCAAAGATGAGAAATGTACTTTTTTCATGGAAAAAAATAAAATACTTAGGGCAAATCATCGATGAACAAGGAAGAAGGCCAGAGCCAGATAGGGCAATGGCGATAAGGAACATGCCTGCTCCAGAAAATATTGCGTCTCTACACAGCTTCTTAGGATTGGCGAATTACTACAATGTGTTCGTACCAAACATGCATAAACTAAGATCACCCTTAAATGAACTGTTAAGGAAGGACCAAAAAATGGGTCTGGACGCAAGATTGCGAAGAAGCGTTTCAGAAAATTAAAGATATTTTAACGTCTGACTTGTTTCTTGCACATTATAATCCCAAGCGTGATATTGTAGTTGCAAGCGATGCCAGCAACTATGGTATAGGAACATGCATATTGCACAAAATGGATGATGGAAAATTAAAACCCATAGCCCATGCATCCCGCACACTTCTACCAGCCGAAAAAACTACTCTCAAATTGAGAAAGAGGCTCTAAGCATTATATTCGCGGTAAAGAAATTTCATCGTTTCCTGCACGGTAGACAATTTCTGTTACAAACAGACCACAAACCCTTATTAACGATTTTCGGATCGAAAAAGGGACTACCACAACACATTGCGAATAGACTCCAAAGATGGGGTACCATTCTTCTGAACTACAATTTTCAAATGGAGTATGTAGCATCTAAAATATTTGGCCATGCAGATGGATTATCAAGGTTTACACCTAAGCAGACAGAACCATTATAGGATATGGTGATAGCAGCTATTCAAGCGGAAGCTGAAGTAAAAAATACGTTATGTAACACAATAAGAGAACTTCCAGTAACGCTTGATGAGATTAAGAGTAAGGCAGAGGTGGACGAATTCATCATAAGCACGAAAGAAAAAATCAACAATAACACACTAGATGAGGGAAGTTATTCAATTTGCGACAACGTCCTGTTATATAGCGACAGGGTTGTAATTCCTATGACATTACAAAAAAGAATGCTCAAGGAATTCCATGTAGGACATCCAGGCATATCGAGAATGAAAACCTTTATGCGCTCTTTCGTTTACTGGACAAACATGGATAAGCATATCGAAGAAAAAGTCAGGTAGTGTAGAGGATGCGCCTTAGCTATGAAAGCTCCTCCGACTCAATTCGGATCGTGGACTAAACTGGACCGACTTTGCGGGACCACTAGATGGGTTCTACTATCTCATTGTTGTAGACAGCCTAGCTAAGTGGCCGGAAGTACTAAAATGCAAGAACCCCACATCCGAGGCAGCTATCAACTTCCTATACGAACTATTCACTAGGTTTGGAGTAGTAGACTGCATTGTCACCGACAATGGAACTCAATTCACGTCTACTGAATTTAAACACCTTTGCGAGGATCATCTCATCGAGCATATAACAATCCCTCCATACCATCCAAGAAGCAATGGACTGACAGAGAGATTCGTTGACACATTCAAGAGAGCTCTGAAAAAGCTAGTGGATCACCGACGAATAAGTCAATCCAACAGTTTCTGCAAGTTTACAGAGTCACTCCGAATGCAAACATCGAAACGTCGAAGGCACCTGCTGAGGTCATGTTCGGACGCAAGGTTAGATCGATTTTCCACAAGTTTTTACCAAGCCAGGATAGGGCAAACCTAAAAAAACGATAACAAAAAAACGGTATAAAGTTGTCGAAAAGGTTTTTTAATAAGATTTGCAGAAACAATAGGATTTTCTGGGAGTCCGGCACTGTGGAAAACAAATAGGCAACATGGTCTATATTATTAAGGGACCAGATTTCGTGCACAAACGTCACACTAACCAAATCCGGAAAAGATACTCAGAACAGTGAGGTGACCAGATTGCCCGAGGAGGACATCATGGACACGGTGTTTGATACTTTTCAGGTGCCCATACCAGAGACTGCTCCTGAGATTAGGAGATCAAAAAGAAAACGGAAATCGACTGAGTTGATGATGGTGATTCCCAAACAAAAACGTTATTAATCCCCAGACGGGATATTTTCAAAGGGAGGTGTTATACCGGCTGTTCTAACAGAAGAGAAACTACACCGGTTCTCACTATAAATAGTGTGAGTAGACAATCAGCAGGGAGAAAAGGACAGTATTGTAACTGTCTAGCCGAGTGCCAGTCAGTTTCCTTACCTTTGTACCTGTTATATTAATACACGTTTTATCTTAACCCAACCTCGACTTGACTTCTTCGTTTTACTGTTGGACTACTTTACCACATTTTACAATACCAGTCTAATGGATTTTTCTGAAACTTAAGATCTATTGATACATTCATCATTAATAAGACTTTCTGCTCATTAATATTGTTTCACTTATTTTACTTAATTTGTTGATTTATTTAGAAAATACATGGGTTAAAGAATTTTTCATAATTTAGTTTTATTATTTCATTCCTTTTTCTCTCTCGCTATCTCTCTCGCTCCTGCTATATATATATATATATATATATATATATATATATATATATATATATATATATATATATATATATATTACCAGGTGTAGTTTTTGAGAATTGATTTACTCCTCTCCAGGAGTTAGGCACAAGGCCAGTTTTATCTTACTCCCACAAGTAAGATGTGACCCAAGGTCGGGTCGGGAAAGTGGGGTTTAAAAATTGCCTGGGCAGCCCCGTCGGCATTCCCCGGTAGGGGCGCCTCAGACAGTAAGCAATAAACTTACTCCTCCCCAAAGAGGGGAGGCAAAGCCTGGAAGGACAGACCTATTGACCGGCGTAAGTCAAGCCCCGAAGGACAAGACAATACCCGTATGGGGTGCAGTATCCATCGGAACAGATACTACACTTTGATATTAGCCAAAAGGCCATGGAGGGTGTAGTTTTTGAGAAGCCAGTGCACTAAAATAAGCACACACTAACCTGCAAAAATGCTATTCCTTTTCTTGACATGGTAATTTCTCAAGATTGTTTGGTTAAAGCGCTTACTTGCGGAGTCTAGGATGATTCAGTAACTGGGTTCGAATCTTGCGCTCGTCTGAAATTATCATCTCCTGCACTGATGATAGCGTAAGCTTGAAACCCCGGCGTATGTAGGTAAATATTTTTTTTATATTAAAGTCTTTTTTCACCTACAGATGATATCGTTTCGGTTTTTTTTACCCTCATCGGTGCAGGAGTGGCGGTTGCAGGCGGTCGCATTGAATCGAACGCAGTTGCTAGATTCAGGCTAGAATCACGAGACAAACGGTCAGTACCACATTGATGTCGGCAATCGGCACATACAGTGATTGAAATTAAGATACAACTACCTGGGGAGGCAGAGGAAAGTGTCATTGCTGCCTACAGTGTTTAGCGCTCGTGCGGAACTCGCTTATTGCAAATGACAACAAACTTTCTCAATTTCATGGTACTCGACTTTTAAGACTATTGAGTACAGGGGATTTTGGCTATAAATAATTTTTTTACCTACAGACGATATATATATATATATATATATATATATATATATATATATATATATATATATATATAATGCAGTGATGAAATAGATAACATTTGAATAGTTTACAAGTTTATTAATTTATCAAGTGTTCAAACGAAGTGTTCAAACGAAATAAATTTATATATTGCTCTATCTCGTATATTGAGCATCAATTTTTTTCATGATAGGTTATAATATAAAGGTATGCATTATATCGTTATCTTTCTCTCTCTCTCTTTCTCTCTCTCTCTTTCTCTCTCATATATATATATATATATATATATATATATATAATATATATATATATATATATATACATGCATCGACCCATACGCACACGGACATATATATATATATATATATATATATATATATATATATATATATATATATATATATATATATATACACAGACTTCTGGTTGTAATTTTTATGTCAATGTTTATCTTATGTTTGCATCGATAAAAGTGTTGAATACCAACCGTTTGTCGATTGATCAACCCTCATTCATTAAATTGTATCGATTAAACATGATTATCGATTTGTACTTTCCATTCAGCTAAGCTCTCTGGGAAGAAAGATAATTAAAGAACGGCACTCGCCGTTTCTCTTCAAAGTCTTTGGTCGCAATTTGGCTTTCATTGGTGTCAGTTGTCACTAAGCCTAATCAAACTGCATTATTTATTAATAATTCTACCGGTTGTTCGCCGTCAGAACGTATGTCACGAAAGAGAGAGGACCGTTTGAGCCAATCCGTTTAATGTTGGAGAGACATTTATTTCAGCTCCAATTTAGAACAATAGAATATCAAAATCTCAATTTATATTAGTTAAACTTATTAACCGATCATTGTGAACTTTGGAGCAGCGCCGTGTGGGCTATATTTAGTTTAATTTAGTTTTTTGCAAAGGAGGCAAGGAAGACATCAATTAATAAATATTCCGTAAATCTGAGCTACTTTTCAGTATTTTAAAGGGGTTTTACGGGACATAATATGGGCGCAGACTCGGCCACTACAAAGAAGTTTCTATTCTTCCTCTGTGCATTAAAAATCAATCCGACCTACCATAAGCCGAGCTTCTTTCTAGGAACTTTCCCATCTGCGGAATACAATGCCATGGGACTGCTTCTCTGCTCATGCAACATGGTCGTTTTAAAGTCCAATGTCGACAAATACTTATTGAGCCGTTCTCTTAAATGATCTGATCCTGCCCTTTTAACCCGTCGTCTTCAAACCTCTCATGGTTTTGTCAAGCATCCAATTTACAATCTTATTAACTTTTATCCTCGAGTGGGGTCGAGGCCTTGATAAGTGGTGACTCATTTTTATATAAAATTGATAATTGAAATGTTAATATAAAGTGGGTTGGAATTGATAAGTAATTAACGAACAAGTCGACGAAATTAGTTTACAGAATTAAATGAAGGGTTAGGGTTAAGGTTAGGGTTAGGGTTAGGGTTAGGGTTAGGGTTAGGGTTAAGGTTAGAGTTAGGGTTAGGGTTAGGGTTAGAGTTAGGGTTAGGGTTAGGGTTAGGGAATTAGTTTACAGAATTAAATGAAGGGATTAGAGTTAGGGTTACGGTGAAAGTTAAGGTTAGGGTTAGGGTTAGGGGTAAGGTTAGAGAAGGTTAGAGTTAGGGTTTGGGTTAGGGTTAGGGTTAAGGTTAGAGTTAGGGTTAGGGTTAGGGTTAGGGTTAGAGTTAGGAAATTAGCTTACAGAATTAATTGAAGGGATGGTATAGATATTAACCCATTAGTGCCCATTTTTTAAAATTTAATTTATTATCAAAAATCTGTTGTAAAGAGAATATTATATCCAAGCAAAATTACTTACAAAGATGTACTTGTTTTATAGGACAGTTAGCTTAGTTTGTTTTTTTACGGCATATCAACCCTCTTCGGCTTATTTCATGCCGAATCCGGTCATTTTGGTGAAAGTGTACATGCTTCAAGTTCTTTATATGTTCAAGTATTCATTCATGGTGTTTGGTTGAGTGAAAGGGGTGAAGAGAAGGATAGGGGAAAGGGGAGGAGGGGGAGGAAAAGAGAAAGGAGGGAAATTGTTGTTTTGGATTTTGCAGAACATTATGTAGTTTGTAAAGAAAGAAATAAAACAATAAAACATCAATATTTGGTGCATTTTGAGTCAGAAAGTCAATAACTTCAGACAGCCTGATCTGGTAGCGCCAGTAGGTTATATTTGACTTATAGATAGGGCTTTTACACGTACTACCACTCCGGGCCAGAGTGGACCTGGGAGCAATGGCAACTAAGGGGCAACTCCACATTCCCCACAGCTCCCAAATGGGGGCCTCACCACTGGATGTCTTTCAAGGTAATACCCAGGACCTAGGATTGTTAGAGCATTCATATATATAAAAGTGTGGGTTGGTTATAAGAAAAACTAACCAAAAGCTCTTTGATTGAATAATAGATAAAACTTATCGTATTCTTACATTCTAGATGTTCACAGTATACAGAAGGATGAAACATCAAGAGGGTTTCTGTTTTTGTTTTTCATATACTAACAAGTCACCACAAATTAAGGCCCATAAACCACTCGAGGATAAGAGTTAATGAGTTTACCAGGAGGTCAGTGAAACAACAATCTAAGGATTGGTAACAATGGTTGAGACTGTCCAGAAATTGGATTATTTAAGAGGACGGTTCAACAAGAATTTGTTAACATTGGACTTGAAAACGACCATACTATAGTCAGCTTAGAAGCAGCCTCGTGGTATTGTGTTCCACAGACGGATACTTCTTACAAATAAACTTTGCTCATGAAAGTTCCGTTTAGTTTTAAGGTCCACATAGGGAGGAAGGAAATTATGTGCAGTTGTTGTAGATAGACGGGTTCTTATTGTAAATGTTTTACAGGGTGTAACCATACATTGAAGACCAGTCGAGCATCTACCATGAAAATAACGTCAAAGCAGAGAGAGACTAACAGCGTTACTTCTGTGAGAAAGAAGTTGCCAATATGCATCAGACAGTAGATATCATATTTAAAACAATTCGGTATTTACGATTAATTATTAATATGCTGCTGAAATAATGTTAATTGTCTTTCTGATTCTAAAATTGACACTGGACGCTAATGGGTTAAGCGTGTCTGTGTGTATCTATTTATTTTACTGAATTACGAGGGAGAAAGCAAGATGGCGACGCCGTTCACAACCTAGATTCGAGATACTAGATAGAAGCATTGAGACGATCACAAGAAATATAATAATATTATATGTTCTTGTTGCTGTTGTTGTTTTTTTGCTGTTGTTGCAGACAGAGGGCACAACAAATCATTTGCGTAAGAAAATATGCAATAATAAAACAGGCTGCCTCGTTGTACATCCAGCATTGCTTTGGATTTTTTGGACGCAGGCAACCGACTATTAATCGGCTTTTTTTCGGCAGTCTACGTAAAGATCAGAAAACTACCAGTCGATCGTAGCTTGGGTCCTAATCTGCATAAATACAAATTATTTAATAATAGAACATCGTGTTATGCTTCTAACACCACTAACCATTATAAAAAAAAGTACATCTATTGACGCATACGTGGAATAACAAATAATCTATGTCTTGTATATATATATATATATATATATATATATATATATATATATATATATATATATAAAGATAGAAGAAATAAGAGTGATAAACATGTACGAATGTCCAACTTTATTTTAAATTTCGATTGTTCAATGCAAGGTGCATTTTGTAATGAACTAGTGTTTATTATTCTTTCCTTAAGCCAAGGCTTTTCAAAGATCTAAATCTTATCATCAGAGGAGAAATACAGATAGATAAGTTGGCTGTGGAAAAGCCAAAGTTAAAACATTTATAAAAATATTATTAAAAATGGAGTGAAAAAAAGTTCGTGTAAAAAAGATATGTGGTTTGTCCAGATGGTAATTGTCCGTTGAAAAGGTGTTCAATGAAAAGGAGATTTGGAAGAAGACGAAAAAGTTTTTCGTAGGGACAGTATGGAGAAAGTGTTAAAAATGAAGTAAATCCAATAGTAAAATGTTTAAATAAAATCATAGATGGAGCGCACTTAAATGGAAATTATGTGAGAAAGCTGACCCTTTTTGATAACTTCCCGGGCTATAGTAGAAAAGTGAATGGTATTATTGGTGAGATATTCAAGCAAGCGAATCCAAGAAAAAAACATTCGTACATGTTTATCACTCTTATTTCTTCTATCTTTATAATTTCTCTATCTAGTATATTGAGCTTAACTTTTGGTTTATATTTGATTATATATATAAATATATATATATATATATAAATATAGAGGCAAAAAAGCCTTCAAAAACCATGTATTAGATGCGAGTAATTAAATCAAATTAAAAATAAAAATATTTCGAAACATTTAATAAAATATTTCAAAATACCTTCCGTTTTTTTTTTCTTCATCTTGATTTTTTTTTTAGCTAATATTTCGCTTGACAAAAACAAGCTTCATCAGAGCCAAGACAAATAAAGGTATAACCTTTTTTTTCCATAATTTACTTCCTGGTGTTGGTGAAGTGTCACGTCCGGTGTTGTGGACTATTGTTGAAATGTCTGTTTTAAATAGAATAGAACTTGATTGCGCATGGTCGCTGCGAGTTATAAATTAGGAAAGTTCATTTTATAAAGCATCTGTTGTAAGTTAATATAAATATAGAGGCAAAAAAGCCTTCAAAATGGAAGGTATTTTGAAATATTTTATTAAATGTTTCGAAATATTTTTATTTTTCTTTTGATTTAATTACTCGCATCTAATACATGGTTTTTGAAGGCTTTTTTGCCTCTATATTTATATTAACTTACAACAGATGCTTTATAAAATGAACTTTCCTAATTTATAACTCGCAGCGACCATGCGCAATCAAGTTCTATTCTATTTAAAACAGACATTTCAACAATAGTCCACAACACCGGACGTGACACTTCACCAACACCAGGAAGTAAATTATGGAAAAAAAAAGGTTATACCTTTATTTGTCTTGGCTCTGATGAAGCTTGTTTTTGTCAAGCGAAATATTAGCTAAAAAAAATCAAGATGAAGAAAAAAAAAATGGAAGGTATTTTGAAATATTTTATTAAATGTTTCGAAATATTTTTTCTTTTTCTTTTGATTTAATTACTCGCATCTAATACATGGTTTTTGAAGGCTTTTTTGCCTCTATATTAATATTAACTTACAACAGATGCTTTATAAAATGAACTTTCCTAATTTATAACTCGCAGCGACCATGCGCAATCAAGTTCTATTCTATTTAAAACAGACATTTCAACAATAGTCCACAACACCGGACGTGACACTTCACCAACACCAGGAAGTAAATTATGGGAAAAAAAGGTTATACCTTTATTTGTCTTGGCTCTGATGAAGCTTGTTTTTGTCAAGCGAAATATTAGCTAAAAAAAAAATCAAGATGAAGAAAAAAAAAACGGAAGGTATTTTGAAATATTTTATTAAATGTTTCGAAATATTTTTTATTTTTCTTTTGATTTAATTACTCGCATCTAATACATGGTTTTTGAAGGCTTTTTTGCCTCTATATTTATATTAACTTACAACAGATGCTTTATAAAATGAACTTTCCTAAGTTATATATATATATATATATATATATATATATATATAGTAATCCAGGTAGGGTAAAAATCCACAGGGTAGAAATCCAAAGGGAATCAAACCGGGTTTATAAAAGAGTGCTCAATAAAAATATAGAGCTGTATTGTGAATGCTTTTATTCAAACATGTACAAGGTCTGCTACACTGGCATGTCGATGTTATCGATCTACAGCTCTCAAGAGCTGAGGTCTCATCAGGCAGAAAATTGTTTTTTGATTCAACTGGTTTCTGAATTCCAGGGAGAATGAAGTCAAGCAAAAAAGAAGAGGAGAAAGAAATAAAAGTCATGTGACCGATTTTAAAATATGATTGCCGTTAGAAATTACTATTTTCTTATTTTTATCTTTTATATATTTAATATATATATATCCAACGCTGAGCTGGGGTAGAAAGGGGGGGGGGGAAGAAAAAGAAAAGAGAAGGGGAAAGAGATACAATTGCTGTCAGAAAAGTTTAATTTACAGCTATTTATATTTTTATTTTGTATTTTTATCCAACGCTTAGTTAGGGTGGGGGGGGAGAAAAAGAAAGAGAAAGGGGTGGAGGGGTGTTAGGGGTGGATGTCTATAGCCATTTAGGATTTGTTGCGGGAATGGTTTTGAGTTAAATTCATATTTATTTTTATTCAGCGCTGGGCTGGATAAAGAGGGGGTCGGGGGGAGATTAAACAAGAGCGAAAGAGAAGATGAAGAAAGAGGGGGAGGGGGGTTTCAAATTTGTCGTGTCTGCTTCCTGTCAATGCAGACATATAACAATTACATGACACCCAGCTTACGGGGATATTTTAGTTTAACTCATTGATGGATTTATGGCCTTATTGTTAATAAATTATGTTGTTATATTTTGATCAATTGACATTTAATTTTGATTATTTTGATGGATAGTTAAATGTATTTTAAATAATATTTATCAGTTAATTAATAAAACATAATGATAATTGTCTTTATTTTTAGTAAGATTCATATATGGATTAGTGGCAGTAATATTAGTAGGTTAGTTCTAGGTACTAATGAGTTAAAATATATTGGGAATTATTCTTGGTAAGGATCGTATATAAGTTTATGACATTGATATTGATGGATTATACTATTATATTTAGTTTTAATTATTTTGGAGTATGAATAAATGTATTTCGATTATAAATAATAGTTAGTGGTGGATTAATAAAACATACTGGTAATTGCTTTTATTTTTAATGGAATTTATATATCGATTAATTTCAGTGGTATAGATAAATAAATTTTATTATTCGTTGTAATCCTATTATTAATGGTGGGGTTAACACCTGTTATAGTATTAGTGGTAAGGTGTTCTAGTTAAAATTGTTAACGCAAGTTATGGTCTATGAAGGGGGGGATTAGAAATGGTGGGGGCCAGTAATTTTGATTAAAGTGATCAGTATATAATTATTTAAATATTTAAAAATTGGTTTTGGTAATAAGTAGTTTTGTGAGCTGGATGTTGAGCGCATACACGCACTCGTGCACACATATAAATACATATATGCACATGTATACACAAACATTCATATATGCACCCAAACCCATACACATATACATGAACACACAGATACACATGTATGTGCACATATGTATACGTATACATACGCGCATACAGGCGTACACATACACACATAAATAGTTATAAATTTTATATCTTCATACATATGCCTATTCATATGTCCACAAAAATCACTTATATATATATATATCTAAAAATTTTACTTTTACATGTTATAGTATTTATTCAAAAATTGGGATGGTTGTACTGTATTTGTAGTTGAGGGTTAAAGTTACTTGATTTGGAAGTGTTAATAAGTGTTAATTTTAGCGGGCTTGTTGGGTATTGGGTTTTTTTGTTTTAATGGTATTATTTAGGGGGGTTGTACAAATTACTGAGGAGGTGTGATCTGTTATGCCTACAGTTGATCGATGTTTCCTGTTTTTTGTTTAAAAGTTTTCCTCTGTCAGTAAATTTAATTATTTCAAGTTTTTCGCCGAGGCATACATAGCATGGTGAGTTTAATGAGCTACAGGTGCTAGTTTTTCTGATAATGTTCCAGATTACAGTTGGTGATTTATTTTTATTAGTGAGTTCCCAGTGGTAATTTGAGAGTGATGTTCTGTTTTGGTAGCTTGGGTTGTTGAATGAACATTTATGGCCGGTGTATCTTTCCTTGAAAGTATTACCTGCCATACCTATGTAGTATTTTTTTATATCTGGAGTTTCCTTAGTTGAGATTGTTGCTTGGTAAATTGTTTTTGTTATTAAACAATTTTGTTGCAAGGGGCATTCATTTTTATTTATGCAGTTACAGGACTTTACTTTAGTTGTTTTATTGTTATCTGATTCAGGGTTTAGGTTGCTGTTTAGGATTTTGTTATTGTGTTTTTTAATTATCATTTCTAAATTTTCGCTGCAACTGTAACTTAGTTTAAGTGTATTTTTGTTGAATATTTTATGTAAGATATTGTTTGGGGGGGAATATGTGTTTATGAGGTTTAGAAATTTTTTACCAAGTTTGGTTTTAACTGCTTCATTGAAGGGAGGTGTAAACCATATTATCTTCCTGTTTCTTGCTTTATTGTTTTTATTATTAGTCGTTGCAGGTTTATTAAATTTAATTTGTGTATTCTTGTATCCGCTGTTTTTAGTGCTTTATTATAGAATTCTTTATGTTTGTTAAAGATTGTTTCATTTGATGAGTTATTGCTTATCCTATGTTGGATAGATTTAGGGATGTGTTTAATGATAGTTTTGGGGTGGTTGGAGAGGGGGTGTACATAGATTGGGTTAAAGTTTTCTTTATTATATGGTTCGTATGTTTCTTTGGTTAAGTTGAGAGTTACATCTAGGAAATTTACTATTTTAATGTTGGAAGTTATTTCAACTTTAAGGCATATCCTCCTCATCTCCCTAATAATAATATTTTTAATATTTTCACACTTTTGCCCATTAGAGTTTCTGACTACTAAGAGTCCATCATCCCTATATAGGCCAATGTCTTCAATATCTATATCATTAGTTAGGTTGTAGAGGATGTATTATATATATATATATATATATATATATATATATATATATATATATATATATAATTTTAAGTAAATAATATTAATTATTTTTACCTACATACCCTAGCGTTTCAAGCTTTCGCTTTCATCAGTGTAAGGAATTACATTTTAAGACAGTCACACGGCTAGACCCCCTGTCACAGAATCATACTAGACTCTGCAAGCAAACGTTATAAACATTAGGCCACGATAAGTTACCACGTCAAGAAGAGAATTTAAGTTCTATTCATCCAAGGGCGGCATATATATATATATATATATATATATATATATATATATATATATATATATATATATATATATATATATATGTTTGATTAAACAGGAGTGCCAACTTCTGCTTAGTCAGCTTTTGATCCATTTTTTTCTAGTCTTCGTACGATGGATTTGATGTTATAATTCAAGTAGTGTAAAAATCTCCGTATATATATATATATATAATTTAAAAAGGACTGAATTAAACACACATTAGGACTGTCCGCATTATAAATTATTTCCACCTAGATGGGTCTCATCAGACGCGTAAACAGCCATTTTTTGGAACTGACAGCCCTAATGTGTGTTTAGTTTATTTCCTTTAAATTTATTATTTAAAAAGACTGCTAATTAGAATGCACTGAGGCTCCCGCGTTTCATCCCCGGGGGGAATCTTCAGGCTAAAATGCATAGAGTTATTTTTTCCGGGTGTTTTTATATACACGGCTAGCTAGTTAACCAATCAGATTCTTTGTTGTTCTCTCAGTAAATCGTTGGGCTTCCCACGAACAAATGTGTCGATAGTGATACTTCTGATACCATGTTCTATTGTTCTGTTTTCTATAGATTGGCCTATATCCTGTTTCTTTGTTATATCAATATAATGATTGAATTTATTTTAACACGTGGTTCCTTGCATTTCTATTTTAGGTTTTAATTTTTAAATTGTTAGGTGTTTGTTTAGTTTAGTTTTTTTACTTATTTGTTTATTTATTTATTTATTAATGTATCATTAGCCTAAGGTAATGTTTCTGGCAGCTGTTTGCTACCTCACTTCTACAGTTTAATAGATTCAGGGGGTCTTTAAAATTTAGGATTTCAAATTCTTCATTTAGACATAATCTACACAGATCGTCTAAATTTCTACATGTACTGGCCTGTCATATTACTTTCCATTTAATTATTGGTGAGCGTCGACTTTCTTTGAGCTCCCAATAGTGGTTTGTTAGTGATGTTTTAATTCAGCGTTCTCTGTTTTTAAATGTGCTTTTGTAGTCATAATATCTGGTGTTAACATCTAGTGAGGTCATATCTACGTAATACTTCTTGTTATTCGAAAATAATACGACAGACCAGTACATGTAGATATTTAGACGTGTAACTTAATTGGCATAAATATATTTTCATAACTTACTATATATATATATATATATATATATATATATATATATATATATATATATATATATATATATATATATACTAGCTAAATCCCCTGTGGGGTATTGCCAGTTGTTGAGGTCAATATCTTAGGTTTTGTATCTCCTCTGGTGAACTGCCCAGCAAGTAACTTGCTAGGTAGCGGAACACGTGTAAGTAACAATAACTTTACAAAATAAATAAATAATAAAATAAAAGATGTTTTCGTTCTGATGAATCCTCTCTGGAAAATATATAGGTAAACTCTCTCTCTCTCTCTCTCTCTATATATATATATATATATATATATATATACATATATATATATATATATATATCATTATATGTACTAAGCATGTAGTGCTATTTTTGACTATGTTTAAGCTCGAGTTTTTATTTCCTTCCCCTCCAGATGTTAGACACAAGGTCAGGTGTGCTTTTGAAAAGTTGACGCACTAGGATTAGCGGGCTCTGGCCAACAAACAATGCCTGAGCAGCCCCGTCAGCATTGCTTTACAAGGGCGCCGAAGGCGAATAGCAATAAACTTACCATTTGTTGAAGAGAAGGTAAAGCTTGGGAGGGTGGACTTCCTGAGATGAAACAAAACCATACCTTAGCCCGACAGAGCAGGGCCAGACAAAACCACAACAACACATCTTTTGTCGAACTGATTGCCGATGACGTATCCCCGACTGGTTTCAATGGATCTGAATAAAAATGTCGACTGATATGAATTACTCTGTCCGAGTTATTCAAGCTCGAGTTAGTAAGTTTTTATTTCTTGTTTGCGAAACATGTCAAGATTCTCTAAAATGTCTATTCATGGTAATCGATGAACGATGGGCTGCAGCAGACATCAGTTTGCGAACAGACGAGCGATCCGATTAAAATCAATTGCATTTGTTGACTCGATGAAGCCGAACTCCTCGATGAAAAATGTCAGGTCTAATCCGTTTAGGGAAATACTAAAGTGTCCATCCCAAATCTCCGTGGGTAGTGGTTCAAACGAAAAGACAAAGCCGCGTATGGCCTTCTGGGCAAGGAACATCTCTTGTCATTTTCTGTCTTATCCAGCCAGACCAGGCCTGCCTGTCATTCGTAGCCCCCGTACCCCCACCCCATACACCCTCTCGCTTACTTGTCTTTTATCATACTCCCCCACCCCCACTACCACGCCCGACCGACTTCACGTCCGTTCTTGCTTCCGCTAAGTCTTTGGTCGGCGTCTTGATACTATGGATTGAAAGAGGAGACCCTTAAAGGAGACGCAGCATGTTCCGACAGTCCCGGGCGACCAAAAGACAATCCTCTTAAGACCACATGACATATCACGTGGTTTGATGAAGACGGCCATCTTTTTGTAAAAGGTTAAGAAAAGAAGAGAGAAATGAAAGAAAGAAAGAAAGGAAAGGAGGAAAGAAAAGAAGAAAGGAGGAAAGAAAAGGAGAATGGAAAGTAAGAAAGAAACTAAGAACGAACCAAAGAGGAAAATGGGAGATAAATAAAAATAAAAAAGAAAGAATGCGAAAATAAATCAAAAGAGGGCGAATAAATTCATTAAAAAGAATGGAAGGAAAATCGGAGAAATAGATATAAAGAAGGAAAAATCCCAATGGTTTTAGTTGATAATAAAGGAAAGGGGATAGAAAAAAAGATGAAAGGTACAAAAATGAAAAAGAAATGAATGAAATTGAGGAGAATGAGGAGAAGAACAAAAAATAAAAGACAGAAGTGAAGAAAGAAAAGTGGAAGGTGTAAATAAGAGAAGAAAGAAAGAAAGAATAAATGAAAGAAAGAAAGAAAGAAAGAAGGAAAAATGGAAGATACAAAACCAAAAACCAAAACGGAAATGTAGAAAAAAAACGTGAAGGTTCAAATGAGCGAAGAAAGGAAAAAGAAAGATGGCAGGTACAAAAATAGAAAGAAATGGAGGGCGAGGCTAACAGTTGAGATAAGACAAAAACGGAAATAGAGAAAGGAAGATTGAACGTGAAAATGAGAGATAAAAGAAAGAAAAAAGAAAGAAAGAAAGAAGAAAGAAAGAAGAAAGAACGAAATAAGCTAAAAATGGGGACTTGGACCAAAAATAAAAAGAACGAAGGTACAAATGAGAAAAGAAAGAAAGAAACATGGAAAGAAATAAAGGGGAGATACAAAAAGAAAAAAAGGAAGGAAGACAGAAAAAAAGTATCTGAAAATGATGACAAAGAACCAAAAAATGATAACCGGAAATGGAAAAAAAAGATGGAAGGTAAAAATTGAAGAAAAAGAACAGATGGACGGTGCAAAAGAAAAAGGAAAGAAATAAAGGAAGAATCTGAGAATAGGAACAATAAACGAAAACTGAATACCATAAATGAAGAAAGAAAAATGGAAAGAACAATAAGAAAAGAAAGAAAGAAAAGTGTAAGGTACCAAATGAAAAAGGTAGAAATACGCTGAAAATAAAAACAATAACAAAAGACGGATTATCAAGTGTAGTATCTGTTTTGATGCTTCACTTAGTCTATTCTGTCTTTGGTCAGTGAAGCAGAGGTTCTTCTAGACCGTGGCCATTTTTATTTTTGTTCCAATCCAGAGTGCCCCTTTTGGGGGGAGCTGGATTTTTCCGACATTAAAAACCTACCTTATGTCTAACTTTGCCCTCGTGGGGAGGCAAGTAAATAGGAACAAAAGACGGAAATAGATAAAGAAAGATCGAAGGTACGAATGAAAAAGTAAGAATAGAAGTACAAACAAATAAATGGAAGGAAAGGGAACAGGAATTGAGAATCAGGACAATAAAAGTATGTAATATGAAAACCGGAAATGGAGAAAGGAAGATGGAAGGTGTAAAAAAGAGAAGACAGAAAGAAAAAAAAGAAAGAAGTAAAGATAGTACGTAGAAAACAAAAAAAAAGAAAGGAAGGACAAATATAACAAGAAATGGAAATAGAAATATAAACATAGAAATATAAACATAGAAATACAAACGAGTGAAGAAAAAAAGAAAGAAAGAAAGACGGAAAGTACAAAACAAAAGAGAAAGGAAAGAAAGAAGAATCTGAGAATATGGGGAAAGGACAAAAAATATGAAACGTAAGTGGAGAAAAAAAGATGGAAGGCACAGAAGTAACAAGAAATAAAGAAAGGGTTGGAGATGGGAGGTGGAAAACGAAAATTAAAGAAAGAAAGGAATAAGCTGAGAATTGGAGCAAGAACAAAAAAATGAAAACCGAAAATACATAAAGAAAGATGGAAGGTACAAAAAAAGAAAAAGAAAGAAAGAAAGATTGGAGGTACAAAACAAAATGAATAAAAGAAAGAAAGAAAGAAAGAAAGAGAGAATGAGCTGAGAAAGAGGACAAACAATAAGAACCGGAAGTGGAGAAAAAAAGATGGAAAGTACAAATTATATAGCAAAAAAGTGAGGAATACACAAGGAAAGAAAACGAGAAGGAATAAATAAAGAGAGAAAAAAGAAACAAAAAAGACAGAAATATTATTATACAAAGAAAAAACGAAAAAAAAAAACGAAAAAGAAAACAAATGAAAAAAAAGAATGTTTGCTTGAGTGTTTGTCTGGGGGTTAAGACTGAATTACCGTTCGGTTCGATTCAACTCATCTCTTCGCCTGTCCGGTCGTGTAGAAAAGACAAAGTCGTGAAGGGGATTTGGCTCGCTGGGCAGGGAAAGGACAAATCACTTGTGAGGCTAGAATCTGGCGTTGAGGGTTCGAAGTGAGCGAAGAACAGGCCGGCTGAGCAAAACGGGCAGCAAGAGTGAGAAGACCAGCATGACAAAGGAACGCGAAAACGAAAAATATAGAAGAGGCAGCAGTTGCAGTGCATTAAAATGGCGTTCGAAATATCGCACCAGAGGATGTGAAGGAGGGGGGGGGAACATGGCGTAAGAAACACTCGGAGAACGTAAAGCTCCGCCAAGGCCGAATAATAACTCCCTAGTTCAGCGACTGATTTGATGTGTCATTTTCAATTATTTTCTCCAAATTTGTACGCAAAATGTAATCATTATTATAGCTAAGTAACGTTATAAGCTACCTCCATTGTAGGAGATTATCTCCGTTGAATAAGACCTATCTGATCTCACTCTCCGGAAAAAAGGACAGAAAGATTAAAAAGAGGACAAGAACAAAAAATAAAAAGAAAGAACAAAAAAGAAATAAATAGAAAAGAGTCACTATGACCAACCCAGAAGCAGTCTTTAGCAACACATTACTACTCTACTTTCTGTAAATACATTCTCTTGTTAACTACCTTCTTCTTGTCTTATTTCTTTTCGGTTCTTTAATGCCACAACACTTAGATTACCTCTCTTGACGAAGAACTATCTTGTCTAAGTGTTCTGGTGTTCTACCCTATTGTATCCTAATACAAACTCTTCCGTTCAAAATTATCTCCCCTTGCTAAGAACTCTCCTGCCTAAAATATTTCCTTGACTATCCAGAAAACCTCCTTTAACTACGATCTCTCAAGTTAAAAAGTATCTCTATTGACTAAGAACTCTCTTGTCTGTGAATATCCTTCTTTCCTTGGAATACTGACATGTTCCGATTATTTCTTCTTCATGTCTGACAAAATAAAGCCATTAGTTGTTCAAATGGAAAACGACTAACGGCTTTATTTTGCCAGACATGAGAAAGACATTATCGGAACATGTCAGCTCATTTCTATTAAACTCCTGGACTTTTAGAACTTCGAAGGCTGGGAGAATTTTAAAAGACTTGCTTCATGTTCACACTCAAGGGTTGATTTTGTTCTGTTTTTATGAACAAAAAATTAGATTATCTTTTTTATAAAACATCATTGATCTTTTGTAAAGGAGAAAAGATTTTTGTAAAAGTTAACAGTTCAATGACTTTTTCTGTATATTTTTCTATTTATATATATTTTACTATATATATATATATATATATATATATAGGGTACTTGGAAAATAACGCCATATACTTATAAGAAATGAATGGCGGAGCAAGTGTTATGCATTATGTGTTTTTTTTTCATTTAGTCCTCATATTCCACGAGTAATGTTTTTAACAATAGGGGGAAAAATGCTGTTTTCTGGGTCGGATGCTGTTTTCAATACTCTCATAGTATTCATCACCATTCATCTGTCAATCTATCCATCTTGTTGATCCTAATCTTTGAGTGGATTTTAGCCTTGATAAGTATTGACTCATTAGTTAAAAAAAAAAAATTCCTTATGAAACAGTTGATGCGGTTTACCGGCAGCTTTAGAAGCTGGTGGCGATTGCTGGCACCCATATTGAATTTTGAATAATAAAAATGCTATACACTTTCTTCTATTCATTTCTTATAAAAATGATATTTCAGTAATAAATTACGAGCACTTAATAATAGGGAGTTAGTTTCCAATCACTTCGTATAAGGTAAAAACGAATATTCTCTTTGAGATTCTAATTGTGAGTCGCAAAAGATATGCATTTAGAGAGGAGTTTATTTCTAAAAGTATAAGAATGCCTTGAGATTCTATTTTCCAACAAAGTCTTCGTGTCAACTCGGAAATCTGTACGGAACTTCGAACGGGACCATTTATTGAATCCACGGGGGTGAATCGGTTCTAAGTGACAGTCTTCTGGAAATTGAAAATTCGTTCCACAGTACAAGCGATACTGAAAATATAATTACGAATTACTTAAGACTTATACCTGGTCATACCTGACGAAAACAAGCCACTTCCGTGGATTTTTTTTTTATTAATTATTAATTAAACATTCATCTGAAATCATGGAACAGCATAAGTTGTTAAACAATATTTTAAATTGATGAAAAAGCCTTCTTTAGGTGCGTCTTGCTGAACTAAGAGATCTTTATGTCGGACTCGGGAATCTGTATGGAATTTAAATTTAAATTAAATATTAAAGTGTTTTATACCTGCAGATGACGTCGTTTCAGTGTAGAATGTGGTGGTTCAGGCGGTCGCATGGGCTCGAACGCAGTTTGTAGATTCAGCCTAGAATTACGAAGCCTACGATCAGACCGAAATCATCACTCATAGTAATTGAAATTGAGATACACTTAACCAGGAAGCGGGCTTAAGTGTCATGAAGTCAACAGTGTTCTACGCGCGAGCGGAACTTTGCTTTGTTGCAAGGTGACAATAATATTGTAATTTCAAACAGGGCTCTACTTGGATTAGCGTACTCTTGCTTACAAAAATGTCTAAGCAGTAACGTTGGCATTCCCTGGTTATGACGCCTTAGGCGATTAGCGGTAAGCTAAGACTGAACAGGACCATACCTCAGCTCAACAGAAACAAAAGTGACTTTGTTGCTGTCTGGCTGAGGTATTGTTCTGTCTAATCTCAAGAGGCCCACTTTCCCAGGCATTACTTTCTCTTTGAGAAGGAGGTAGTTTATTCTTATCACCTGAGGCGCTCTTACCGGGAATGCTGATGAGGCTGCTCAGGCACTTTTTGTAGACCAGAGCACGCTAATCCTAGTGGGCTGGCTTCTCAAAACTACACTTGACCTTGTGGCCGACCTCCTGCGGAGGAAGTAAATAAAAAATGCTGATTGTCGAGGACGAATTTCTGACTGGTGCGAAAAGAAATAAGTTGGTCAGCTTAAACTTATGGATTTTTTGGTGTATTGAAATAATTAAGAACATTTTTATGGTTTCAAAATCACAACAAAAAAACGTTTTATGTTGATTTGAAATTGGCATGGCAATGAACCTCTCTACAGAGATGTCGGTATATTTCGATAATTAACGAAATTTAAAAAAGATATTTTTACTAAAGGGTCACCGCTTATTAAGACCCGGGGGCTTCTTGAGGATACAAGTTAAAGAAATCGTCAGTTGAACGATGCTCATCACCAGGATATGACCGGAAACAATTGTTGGGGTGGGTAGAAGATTAATTAAGAGGAATCCAAGAAAGTTGCTCATCAAGTATTCGTTTTCATTAGACTTGAAGACGACCATGCTGTAGTCCGTTGGGAAGCAGACACGTGGTATCTTATTCCACAGATGGGCTGCGCTTATTATAGTTTTATTATCAGAGGATAAAGGCGTGTTTGTGTTAAAGCTCCTTCTAATTCAAATATTACAAGTGTTTTACATGTGTTTAAGCGACAGTTTCAATAACCACCCAATAGTTTGTTTATGATATGTATATGGTTAAATATTCAGAGAATATAACCGTGGTTAAGTTTAAACCAGTAACATTAGCGTATCGATTTAAAAGTATGCATATGTAATGTTTTTTTTAATTTTCAAAAATGTTCAAAACATAAGACTTATTTATGTAGTTGTATGAAATTGTCCTTTTCGTAATGGTCTGATGATGATTATAAAACGAACCGGTAATACCTGGTGTAGTATTTAGTTCTAGGTGAGCTATGTCGACTTACTCGAAGGGAGATAAATTTACACTCCCCAGCCGCATGTATATCTCGGTCATTAGAACATGCCCTACAGGACCCAGCATTCCTAAACGGTCATCCATTTGGTACCGGCCAGGCTGCACGCCGCTTAACTTCGGTGATCTAACGAGAACTATTATGTCAACGCGATTCTATCGTATATATGAGAATTATAACCGATGAAAAAATAGAAAAGAGTTCAATGTTTTCTCAGTTTGTGAAAACCTTGTGCAAGAAATAATGTTAAGTGCGAAACTTTTTTAGTCAAAGTATTTCTTTATGTGCGTGTGTGAAACAAGAAAAAGCCATTTTGTTTTGTTGTCCGTTTAGCGAAGGTTAAATATTAGCAGTTGTGCATCAAATGCTGATAAATTGTTGCAGTCAGTTTTTGCTTATATTTGCAATTGTGTTCCTTCTTTTCTACATGCGTAACTTATTGCTGAAAGTTGTTAGTTTTTATTATACTGAGAAGTCATCAATAACGTCCAGTCGAACGCCAAACCAGTGTAGCACATCAACCGGACTTTACTGCACTTAAAACTGTCGTCTTTAACAACTTGACGTATTTTTCTGACTCTGCGGTGGATCACCTCCCCCCCCTCCCCCGGGGAATACAAACAAAATAAAGAGTTAAAAAAAGAAAAAGTCTTGCTCTGAGAACGATGTATTCCTCGAAAGCCTAAAAAAATGATTTTATTAATTTTAAAAATTGCATCATGTTTTGGTTTTCAAATTTTAGTATAAAATATACATAGTTTTATTTACAACACTTTTTATTTAAACAAAATATAGAAAAAACGAAACAAACAAATAGTGCGAAAACAACATTTAAATAAATAATGGTCTGTAGAGATGGTGCCACTCCATTCGAAAAAAGGTATTTTAAAACAATATTGGAATACATTTTTTAAAGTTATTTTAAAATATTAGATTTTTCGCTAAAGAGTCTTTAATAAACGATAAAACCGGACGCCAAGAGTCAAAAGTCGGTGTTAAGACAAAATGTGTCTTTTGGGTGTTTTTTCTCGTTCTGTGGTGCCTCAAATCTATTTGATCCTTTTTTAGCTGATTTTTTATTTATTTTATTTTCGGTGTTTTTAAGAATGTCTCTATATTGGCAAACTGGCAAAGTATATTTAGTAGTTTATTTTAATAAATAGCGCTGAATTATTTTTATTGCCAATACACAAATAACAACTGAAAATTGGCTAGTCAGAATCAAAGTTTGATTTGTCAGCTTAAATGCTATTTACGTTATTATATTATATTATATTGCCAATAACATGATACAACAATCACAAATGAAAATTGGCTAGTAAGAATCAAAGTTTGATTTGTCAGCTTAAATGTTATTTACGTTATTATATTATATTATATTATGTCCGTTATTATATTGTCAATAACATGGCACAACAATAACAAATGAAAATTGGCTAGTAAGAATCAAAATTTTATTTCTCAGCTTAAATGCTATTCAAGTCCAATGTTTAAATGTGTTATGTCAGATATATTCCAGCTTATTCATATTAAAAAAAAAACTTGCATTTTTTTATATTTTTTACTCCTAGTTTTTCTTTTTCCACTTCTTTCGTTGCTACTATTCACTTTAACAACCGAAACGCATTTCTCTAAAATAATTATCATTTCATCCTTTTTCCATTCAATTGTATGTTTTTTGCGATTTGAATTATGTTTCCTTTACCACATGGCGAGATCATGTGAAAACGTTTTTCTGTTATTTTCATGCGTTTATATTTATGTCTTTCGACTCAAGTACAAGAAGGATGTTTTAATTCGCTTCGCAATTACAACTATGCACGGCCATTATGAAAAACACGGCGTCCGATCTTATTAAGTTATCTTTTAAAAAAGAAAATGCACAAAATGTAATTTAGAAATTAAGCGAAATAAATCCATGTGAACAATTAAAAAGAGAGGAAAGATGGGGAGAGAAAAATATAAATGAGGGGGATGAAGAAAGAAAGAATGTGATAGAAATGAAAACGGTAGAGCGTAAAGAAGATAGAGAAAAAAAGTGATAAAGAGAAAGATGAAAAGAAAGATTAAGATTAAGTGTGAATTATTAGAATAAAATAAGTAAAAAAGAAAACGTACAGGAGAAAAGAAAAAGAAATGCACAAATAAAGAAAAAGTTGAAGAAAGGAAGAAAGAAAGAAAGAATGAAAAAGACCGTTATAGTTAAATTATTTGAAAGAGATCAGAGAGGATAACGTAGGAAGGAAAGAAGAAAGGAATAAGGAAGGAAAGAAAGAGAATTGAACTAAACATATAGAGAGAGATGAATGAAAACAGTGTGTAATAAGGAAAGAATAAGACAAAGAGAAAAAAGAAGAAAGAAAAAAGAAAGTGTGAAACGAATAAATAATTTAATTAGAAAGAAGAAAAGAAAGGAAATAAAGAAAAAGAGAAAAAGAAAAATAGAATAAAAGAACAAAAGAAAAAAGAAAGAAAAGAAAGAAAAAAGAAGGCGTGAAATAAATAAAGAAAAAAAGTAAAGAACAAAAACGAATGTGTGAGAATAAGGAAAGAAAGAAAATAAAAGTGTGAAAGAACGAAAAAAAACAAAAGCTAGAAAGAGAAAGAAAGTGCGAAATAAAGAAGGAAAGAAAGATAGAAAAATAACATAAGTATTAAAGAAAGAAAGAAGGAAGATAGGAAATAAATTAAATGAAAAGAAAGCATCAAATAAATAAAGAAAGAATGAAAGAAGGAAAAAGAAAGTGTGAAATAACTAAAGAAATAAGGAAAAGTAAGTTAAACAAAAAAGAAAGAAAGAAAGAAAGAAAAAAGGAAAAAAAGGAAATT
>OY744515.1:116351320-116353820 GCA_963556195.1 Sepiola atlantica
ACAACAACAATAATAATAATGATAATGATAATAATAATGATAATAATAATAATAATAATAATAATAATTTCAGAAACAAGACAACGGACAAGAACCAGGTAAGTAACCTCTCTGATTCCAGGTACGACAAGGACACAGACCAAAGACAGGAAAACCAGAGCGAAAACAACAAATTGAAAGGATATAGAAAGAAATGGACCACGAAAGAGAACAGACTGGTGATGGAGTGCTATTATAAAAGCCGCTACCCTACAGAAAGAGGCTACCGAAAACGAATGAAACATCTCTGGGACATTGCTAGTGACTACCATACAACGGAACAAAGGATAGCAGATCAAGCAAGACAGATCCTCAAGCGAGGATGGTTCTCGGAGATGGAACTGACGGAAATCAGACAGAAGGCTAATGGCGAAACGGAGCAAGAAACACCACCAAAGGAGAGACCACAGAAAGAGGACGGGCAAAAGATACACACTGAAACTGAAGAGATGGAAGACTACGGAATCACAGAACCAAGGGAGATAGAAGACTGCGGAACCACAGAACCTGCTGAGATAGAACTCAACGAAAAAGAAGCAAGTGAAGTGGAGAACATTAGACGATACATGTTAGAAAACAAAACAAAACTCCCATCTCTCAGGAATGAAGTAGCAAAGAAGTTACAAGCAGAAACAGAAAGAGTAAACAGACTCCTCACACACATTCCAACAGAAACTATTACAGACCTAAACAACCTGATATATGCAGGGGCAAAATCGGTAAGTATGAAACTAAGAAACGAAGAGAATGGACAAAAGAGAGGACCGACAAAACCTGGATGGGAAATCAGACTGGAAACCCAGATCACCAAACTTCGCAAAGAAGCTAAAACCGTGAACAGAAGGAAGGAGGACATGAAACGATTAAGAATCAAAAATCAGAAACGCAAGGAAAAACTAAATGAGAAACATGAAGAAATAAAACAAAGGATAGCAGCAATAGAAGGAAGACTGAGACGATACAAGTACAAATCAGAACAGAGCAAACAGAACAGGACCTTTGAAAACAATGAAAGCCAGTTTTACAAAAACGTAAATGGAGAAAAAACAACAACAGAGCAACCGAACCCAACAGAAACAAAACAATTCTGGAGCAAGATATGGGAAGTACCAAAAAAGCACAACAAGAATGCCCAATGGTTGAAAAACATGAGAGATGAACTGCAGGAAATCGAAGAAGGAACCGAAACAGAAATCAACAAAGAAACGATCAAGAAAACCCTAAAAAAAATGGCAAACTGGAGAGTACCAGGCCACGATGGAATACATGCATACTGGTTTAAAAAATTCACGACTCTGCATGAAAGACTAGCGCAGAAACTGAGCGGATGTATCCGCAAAACAGACGTACCAGAATGGATGACGGAAGGAAGAACAACACTAATACAAAAAGACCCCAAAAAGGGAACGACCCCCAGCAACTACAGACCGATAACATGTCTACCAATAATGTGGAAAATTCTCACAGCACAACTGAGAGAACAAATCTACCAATCTCTGGACAAACGTAGACTGCTCCCCTGAGGAACAAAAAGGATGCCGGAAAGGACAAAGAGGGGCACATGATCTATTATACATTGATCAAAAGACCCTGAAGGAGGTGAAGAGCAGACAAAAGAACATAACCATGGCATGGATTGACTACAAGAAAGCCTACGACAGAATCCCCCAAACATGGATAATTGAATGCTTAAAGATATACAAGATACCAGACAGGATTATTAATCTCATCCAGAAAGCGATGGAAACATGGAGACTAAAACTGACAGCCGGAGGACAATACCTATCCGAGATAAAAATACAGAGAGGCATTTTTCAAGGAGACTCTCTATCACCACTATTGTTTATAATAGCCATTATGCCACTCAACTATATACTCAGAAAGTGTGATGCCGGATACAGGTTTACGGATACAGAACAAAGAATAAACCACCTGATGTACATGGATGACCTTAAACTGTTTGCAAAAAACAAAAAAGAACTGGAAAAGCTGATAAATACAACCAGGATATTCAGCCAGGATATCCAAATGGAGTTTGGAATAGAAAAATGTGCACTGCTAGAGATTAAAAGAGGAAAACTGGAGACGACAGAAGGTATAGAACTCCCCAACCAAGAGGAGATGAGGGCGCTAGGAGAACCATATAGTTATAAATACATGGGAGTTCTGGAAGCAGACACAATCAGATATACAGAAATGAAAGAGAAGATTGGAAAAGAATATCTACGAAGAACAAGGAAACTCTTAGAAACTAAACTATTTAGCAGAAACCTAGTAAAAGCGATAAACACATGGGATGTATCACTAATAAGATACTCTGGACCATTCATAGGCTGGACCAAAGAAGAACTCAGGCACCTTGACCAGAGGACTAGAAAACTAATGACTATGCACAATGCATTGCACCAAAAAGACGATACGGACAGACTCTACATGAAAAGAAATGAAGGAGGTAGAGGAC
>OY744515.1:116358820-116411320 GCA_963556195.1 Sepiola atlantica
TTCTCACTGATTTACGGGGGCTCCGCTGAAAGGCTGTCCGAACTTGCTCAACTGCATCTTCTGAAGTTGAAGGGCGACCTGTTCGCTTACTTGGGCACAAACACCCATCTTTCACAAATTTAGCATGCCATCTGACAATGGATTTCCTTTCAGGGGCTTCTTTTTAAAATTTCCTGCGAAATGCACGCTGAACACATGTCCACGATTCAGTCTTTGCAAATTGGAGGACGCAAAAGGCCTTGTCTTGTTTAGAGAACGCCATTACTGCACCTGGAAAGATAACACGAAAATCATTTGTATGACCAAAAACTTGATTAAGCAAGCTTTAAAATGGCACCAGTTTCATTTTTCTACCTGGAATAGTTCATTTCATGAGATATACGCATTTGTAATGTTCCCAAGACTTTTGAAACACCCTGTATATATATATATATATATATATATATATATATATATATATATATATATATATATATATATATATATAAATAAATATTAATTATTTATTATCTATAGACATCGATGTTTCATGCTTACGCAATCTTCAGTATAGGGAGTTTATTTCCGACGGCCGGCGGACGCGAACTCCGATCGTAAATCGCCACAGATTCGCAGTCAATAGTCAATAAATAAAATGGATCTCTCACTATTATCCAAGCTCCAGCCCCTGTCTCATCGCCACAATGTAGCATCCGTGTGCTTGTTTTACAAATACTTCAATGGATTGTGCTTCAATGAACTGGCTGTTTTCGTGCCACCTAGACGTAAATACACTAGAACAGCCCGTCAATCAGAAGAAAAAAACATCGATTCACTGTGGAAGTCCCCAGAAACCGGAGAGCCTTCTACTCCAATAGCTTCTTTCCTCGTGCTACCGGCTTCTGGAATTCTCTTCCTGATCCCTGTTCCCCGACTGTACCGACATGCAAATGTTTACAACTTATGTAAACAGACATCTCGCTACACAGCTCCCAGCTTAGGATAACTCCCAAAACCTACACCCTAATTCTCGGTAGCCCCTTACGTCTACAGTGTCGGCCTGTATTGTTTGGGGTGAAATATGTTTGTTTTTTTAAATATAGTGGGAGAGAGAGATTTATGTAAACTCAATTACATGATCAATTTGCGTTTCAAGAAATCAACAATAAAATAGATTGTGTACGATCGTTTCTTAGACGATGTATTTTATTATTAATAGCAGATCCTTTCTTCAGCACAGGATATTGAGACGAAATTAAAAACATATAGACAGTATCAATAGAATAGATACCAACATCCTCAGTTACAGATCAAATTAGACACAATGAGACAAGTTGATGTATGTAGTCCTCACATCATAGCAGATTAGGCTGTATATATATTAGAGATGTATACAGGGTTCAAAGTTTAAAGAAGCGGATGCAATATTACATGTCGGGAGAAGCACACCAAAGGAAACAGCAAAACATTTATCATACAAAATATGAAAGTAATTAAAGAGAAAATCACTTGCATATATGATCTTAAAAATGTGAAAAAGTTATAAACGTTCTAAAGTTTAATAATCAGTGGTAGAGCAATTGGTCAAAAAGTTAAAAAGTGTTCTTAATACACTAGAAGAGGTTGAAAAAAAATCGAAGGTTAATTAATTCCCCCCCCCCCTCAATAAATTACATCGGCCTCAGCTATCACTACACGAAAATGAACCAAAGAAACAGAAATGACAAGAAACGCTATAAACTCCTCCCACCACCCACCCACCCCAAAAAATTAAAGAAAAAATTAAAAAGAATGTTTGTTTTTTTAAAGAAGAAAAGAGAAAAGGAACAAATTAAGGAATTGAAAAGAAAAAGAAAGAAAGAAAATTAAAAATTAAAAAAAATTTTTTTTTAATTTAAATTAATTAAAAAAAAATATTATTTCATTTATTTATCTATTTTTTTTAACTGGTGCCGTCGTAGGATGACACCAGACAAAATATTTGTAGAAGGTCGAGGAGGATGAGAAGACCGAGGAGGGACAGCACAAAACAAACCTCCACTGGAAAAGTGCAGAGAATGCTGGGACCTTGGGGAGGCTTATTGCCCCCCAAATCCCATTGTCCTTACCAGCGAGAAATCAATGGTAAGAGGCTGTTGCAATACTGCATCGTTATCGAAAAGAGAGAAATAATACTGGAAATCTGGGGAGGTTTGTTGTCACTCAGACTCCAAGAAATACCACTGGTTGTTGTCGGTGAGCAATCACTGACGATGAATTGTGTGAGAACTCCTAGTGAGTACAAATAATAATGATATATTAGGTAGTGATAAAGACAAAATAATCAGTATGACAGTAGACATATTTGTTTCATGCTGGTAGCAATTTTAGCTACAACTGAAAATAAAAATTAAACTAGGGAATAATTATTATATCGTAATAAGTGAGAGTATCCCAACATACACCCTTCCCGGCCCCGGAAAAAACACATACCCTCCAATAGTTCAATTTTAAAAGCAAGATACTTCATAGTTAATAGTCAGAGGCTTCAAAATTCTATCAGGTTTCAAAAAATCATTGGAAAATTTCAAAAATGTATCTAAATCAATTCAAGGAAGAGCAGGGTAATTTATAGTCCTAACTATTATAGTCTATCGTTTTAAATTTGAAAACGACTTTACAAATCTATATAGCCACCACAAAAAGGAACCCATTTAAGGGTTATACAGATACAAGGAATCACGAGAATATAAGTAAGTTAACACATGAATACAGTACAAATATTGACCCATATCATTATACATACATATTTAAATACACAAAGTTATATACATAAACACATATAGATAAATACATATATATACATATATATATAAACGAAGCTATACACATATATGAATATAAATATAAACATTATATATATATATATATATATATATATATATATATATATATATATATATATACACAAAATCTACATATTATATTACACGATACATATATCTTTAGGGTTACAGACAACTCAAATACCAGAAAAAAGCTATATATATATATATATGATGATGATGGACTCTCCCGTCGATTGCGACGTATGAGGTTCCAACAACTTTCATTTGTGTTTAGATCGTTCATGACACCTGAGTCCGGCAAGAGACCTGCAAGGAAAGCCGCAGACAGTGCAAGAGTGTGAGTAATCGGATGCCAGGTGTGGAGCACTCTCTCTAGCTTTTCGCCTAACTCTGGCAGTTCTCATATTATCCACACAGGTCTCGTTGAATCTCTCCAGTCCAATGCAACAAGCTGCTCGCCATGTCTTCCTGTCTTTTGTACAGTCTTCAAAGTTTTTTGGGGGTACTCCAATTGCCGTCAGCGCATCTTTCAATTTATCCTTGTACCTCAGCAAGGGCCGACCAACATTCCTGTTACCACAAGCTAACTGACTGTACATCAGTGCTTTAGGTATCCTCCCTTCGTCCATTCTTGCTACATGACCAGCCCATCGCAATTGAGACTGCAACAGGAAACCTTCAATTCCACCAATATGGCATCTGTTGTAAAGATCGATGTTAGCGACTTTGTCCTTCAAACTAAGTCCACATATGGTCCTAAGGCAGCTCCTGTGGAACACATCCAATTGGCGAATGTGATGCCGGTAAGGCGTCCACGCCTCACATCCATAGAGAAGACCTGTCAATATAACAGCCCTATACACATTGATTTTTGTCTTCAACTTAATGCCTCTGCTACTCCAAAGACGATGTTTCAGCTTTCCGAAGGCATTTGCCGCTTTTGCAATTCGGTTTATGATTTCATCATCAAGTGAAGCAGCAGAATTAACTTTGCTACCTAGGTAGGTAAAGTTTTTGACATAGTTCATTGGTCTGCCATCCACTTTGAGTTTTTCTAATGGAAATTCATGGACAGGCTGATTTTGTTTCACTCCTTGAACTTGTTTAGGGGTAGGGCATGGTTGATGGACCACCTCAGTCTTCTTTAAACTGATTGTTAAACCAAAGGCCCTACATGCACCTGAAAATTTTGTCAAAAGATTCTGAGCTTCTTCAAAAGAAGTCGCGACCAGGGCAGCATCATCTGCAAAGAGAAGGTCCCGAATGATGGCTTCTCGAACCAAGGTTTTGGCTTTAAAACGCTGATGGTTAAAGAGCCCACCTGTGGTTCGGAATTGAAACTTAACACCTGTGCTTTCATCAGCGAATGCGTGCCGAAGCATCACCGAGAAGAACAATGCAAACAGCACAGGTGCCATCACACAACCCTGTTTCGTACCGTTGGTAACTTCAAAAGGCTCTGAGGTTTCCCCATTGGAAACGACCTGTGCTTTCATCCCTTCATGAAAGGAGATTATGACATCAAGCATGTTGTTGGGGATTCCAAGCTTATGAAGAACTTTCCAAAGTGCTACGCGACTGACCGTATCGAATGCTTTTGTCAAATCAATAAAAACCATGTACAGTTCCCGATTTTTTTCACGAACTTTTTCAGCAACTTGACGAAGGGCAAATACCATGTCGATTGTACCTCGACCAGAGCGAAAACCACATTGGGACTCTGGGTAAATCTCATCAATAAGATGTCTGATGATCCTGTTCAGAATCAACCTTGCAAGAATTTTACCTGCAACAGAAAGCAGAGATATCCCGCGATGATTATCGCAAGAATTCCTGCTTCCCTTGCTCTTATAAAGATGCTTGACATTACTATCCTTAAAGTCCTGTGGGACTCCACCAACTTTCCATATCTCCACAAACAAGATGGTCAGTTTTTCCTCGAGTGCTCTTCCGCCATGTTTGTACACCTCAATGGGGATGCAATCTCTGCCCGGTGCCCCTGACGATAGCTGTTTTTTAGCTTGAGATACTTCCTGAACTGTAGGTGGAAAAGACAGTTCCGGAATTTCGGGATGCTGCGGAAGAGAGAAAATGATGTTTTCGTCAGTCACCGATGCAGAGTTAAGGACAGTTTCAAAGTGCTGCTTCCAGCGCTTAAGGATAGCAGATTTGTCAGTTAGCAGTGTTTCTCCATCCTCAGCAAAAACTGGGGCAGAACCATTCATTTGAGGACCAAACACCTCTTTCAGGCCAGAGTAAAATGACTTAGAATCCTTCCTGTCGGCTGCGTCCTGAAGTTCCGCAGCTTTGGATGACCACCAAGCCTCTTTCAATGCCCTAAGTGCCTTCTGAACTTGTGCTTTGTGAGCTCTATACGCCTTCTTTTTCACTGTGGAATTTTTGTCCTCGAGCCATGTTTTGTGGCAAACATGCATTTGGTCGATAAGCTTCTGCACTTCAGTGTTGTTTTCATCAAACCAGTCTTGATGTTTCCGTAAAGGGAAGCCCAAAACCTCAGCAGACGAGTCATAAACAGCATTGCGCAATGAATCCCAAGAACTTGAAACGTCACTATTTACCTCTACAGAAGCTATAGCGGTCGTAACTTTTTCCTTCAGCTCATTTTGTGTATCTGCCTGTTTTAGAGGCAGAACATTTAGGCGTTTTGGAACAGAAGACTTTTTCACTCTCCTCTTGTCTAAATGGAAGATGGTCTTGCCGACTATAAGCGCATGATCTGATAAACAACAGCTACTATGGAAAGAGCGTGTTATCTTAAAATCTCTGAGGTCGCGCTTTCTGGTAATTATGTAGTCAATGAGATGCCAATCTTTTGATGATGATGTTTTTCGACAATGCTTTTGTTGGAAGTACGTGTTTGTCACACTGAAGTTAAATTCTTTGCATAACGTCAGGAGTCGCAATCCATTTGAATTCATTTTTCCAACACCATGGTGACCCAGAACACCAGCCCATGTTTGAAAGTTGAGCCCCACTCGAGCATTGAAGTCTCCCATCAAAGCAACCTTATCCTTATGCTGAATTTTTGAGATTAAGCTACGCAAATCATTGTAAAGATCAGCTTTGCATTGATCTGAACTATTCATAGTAGGGGCATAACAGCTGATAAGTGTTGCGAATGTGTTGTTTTTTAGTGGAAGTCTTAGGGTCATAATACGATCTGAATGACTTACTGGGAGTGTTGGAAGTGATCTAGCAATTTCCGTCTTCACTGCAAACCCTACGCCAGATTGACGTGGTTCGTTTTCTGGTTTACCAGCCCAGAAAAACGTGTATCCACCTTTTACCTCACACAGCTGTGAGTGACCAGGCAGACGCGTCTCACTAAGGGCAGCAATATCTACATCATGTTTCCTTAATTCCATTGATACGAGGGCCGTTTTCCTTTCCAGTGACGCATCACTATCCTGCAATGTGCGCACATTCCAAGATCCAATGTTTAGCTTCATAAATTTCTTTGTTTTCTGACTGCTGTATTGGATAACTAGACAGCTGCAGTAGGCTGACAAGTCAAAGAAGGGCATGCAATGTTTAGGGCTCCTTTTATCGCCCCCTCCCTGAAATAGGGAAAGCAGTGCTGATCCTAGATAGGCCTGCTTTGTCACTGGTGGAGGACACGAACGGCACAATTGCCCAAAGGTTTGTGCCAAACGGCCATCACCCACCAGCCGCCACTGTGTAGAGCGCCAGCTAGAGACTTCCAGCAATATCCTTTGCCTGTCCCCGTCGCCTTTACTCTCTCGCCAGTGGACCCAGAAATACTCATGTCGATTTTAGAAAAGCTGCTAGAAAACCCACACGAATGATTTGATTTGAGTGGTGAAGGCTTGTGTAGGACCATCCACACTTTTTGGAATTGTTGATTGCACAAGATCGGTGCAAATGAGTGCCACAGAAAAAGTAAGCAACAACCCTCAGGTTATACATCAGAGCTTTCCATCTCCTAGACACCTGCCTTAACAAAGGCTTAGGGGGCATCTCTCCTAGTGAGTTAAACGCGCCCCCAGATACCAAACTGGAAATTTCCCTGATCCGGCGCCATATACATATACATATATACACACATGTACATATACAGAGAGAGAGAGAGAGAGAGAGAGGGGTTGAGACAGACCACTACCCAGTGGCAGGGGGTTAGATTAGTGAGCGCCGGGACATATCTGCATGCCAGCAGGCCCTGCACACTGCACCTCTGGGGTTCTAACCTACTCCGAGATCTCTAGTCTATTAGCCTGGGGCCGCAAAGCACCCAGTTACCATAGTGTACCACGAGGAGGTCAGACTAGAGTCTTGTCTGGGGATAGGCTATATACCAGCAGGGGAGACTTACTCACTCGGCTCCCTTTTCGCACAACTAGTGGGCTATCTGGCGGCTAAGCGAATAGCAAGAGTAGGAAGCCCATGCAACTACAAGTACGCTCCGCTGTAGCACTAGACGCATCACACAGACCTGTGGATAACAACTCCACCACACTATATATATATATATATATATATATATATATATATATATATATATTAAATTTAAAATGGAACAGTGGAAGACCCATAAGCTCAACGTTTCGTCCAATGTGATGTGGACTTCATCAAGAGCGGATGAAAAGTGTGCTAAAAATGCCCACATCCCATCGGGCGAAACGTTGAGCTTATGGGTCTTCCACGGTTCCAGTTTTAATTTCATCCCGTCGGATTGTTTTATTCTTTTATCTACATATATATATATATATATATATATATATATATATATATATATATATATATATATATATATATATATATATATCAAGATTTGTATATTTCACTGAGAATATTCAGTAAAAGCCGGAACAAGGCCAATAAAAACAAGCTCAATTAGCCACGATAAAAGGGTACAGAGCATTTATACGTATATTTGGAGAGTTACCACGATATTATTTCGAGGGAGGATTCATCACAACGAAAAAATATTTTATTTTATTATTTATTTGTTTTGTAAAGCTATAGTTCCCTGCACGTGTTTCACTACCTAACAAGGTGCTTGCTAGGCAGTTCATCAGGGGAGATACAAAACCAATATCTTAGGTTTTGTATCGCGCCTGATGAACTGCCTTGCAAGCAGCTAGCTAGGTAGCGAAACACGTGTAGGGAACTATAGCTCTACAAAACAAATAAATAATAAAATAAAAGATTTTTTCGTTGTGATGAATCCTCTCTGGAAAATATATTGGTAAACTCTCTCTCTCTCTCTCTCTCTCTCTCTATATATATATATATATATATATATATATATATATATATATATATATATATATATATATATATATATATAGTGTAACGTAAAGAATATACAAAGGAGACAATTAGAAGCAATAATATATCTTGATACTAATAAGATACAACGTTATTATTCATATATTAATTTTGTATAGTTATTTTAATTATGTAGATGCGATCGACTCAAACCTTGAATCGCGCAGAATGATAATACTTCAATTTTAGTCTTACTTATTAATCATGTTGTGGCCAATATATATATACATATATATATATATATATATATATATATATATATATATATATATATATATATATATATATATATATATATATATACGTGTCTGCGTCTGTGTCTGTGTCTGTGTCTGTATCTGTTATATAAAACGGAGACCGAAAGTAGAAGAACGGGAGAAAAGACAGAGATGAGGAAGGAAAAGAAAATCCGATTTTTTTTATAAAGAACGAGATAAAGAAAAGAGGGAAAAATAAAGGAAGATAAAAAAGAGAGATGAAAAAAGACAAAAATAAAATATGAAAAAAAGAAAGGGGGAAAAAGGAGAGAAATCAAAATGATAGAAATAAAGGAAGAAGGGAAATAAAGAAACAGAGACAGAAAGAAATGGTGGAAGACGGGAATGAAATCAGAAAAAAATTAATTGAAAAAAGGAGTGAAAGAAAAACGAAAGAAAACCGAAACACTCAGAACGAAATGAAGTAAAGAAAAACCAAGAACAGAAGGATGAGAAAAAGATGGAAAGAAGCGATGAATAAAGAATGAGAGAACAAAGAAATCGAACGAAATCGGAAAGAAAGAAAAAAAAGCAGAAAACGTAGAGAAAAAAAGAAGAAAGAAAAGAAAAATTATGTAAGAAAGAAAATTATTGGATAAAGAATAAAAGAAATAAAAACGCGTAAGACCTAAAGGAATGAACGAGGAAAGAAAATGAAATAAGAAAGAAAGGTAACCAAAAGTAAAGAAAGAAAAAAAGAAAGAAACATAAAAATAAGGAAAAAAGAAAAGAAAGAACGAATAAGAAAGAAAAGAATAAAAGAAAAAAGAAAATAGTTTAACAGAATGGGAAGACGAAAACAAAAGAAAGAACGAAATGAAAAAAAGAGAGAAAAACGTGGAATATTAATTTCTTTAAAAACCGCGTAAAATGAATGCGTGAAATGTTTAATGTTTCCCCTTTTCTTTTTCCAGTGTTATTGTTTAGGAAAATCCCTCGTGTCGTTTTGAAAGCACGTGTTGTAGGGGGCGAAGGTAACTCCTCTCTCCCTCAAATACTTTTTGCCGCATGAATGACTTCTTATTGGACTGCAAAGAAAACGAAGTGGAGGCCGATGCCCCATTCAATTGTGAAAAGAGCCCCCTTTATTACGATGAGAGAATAAAAGAAAGGCAGACATCGGGAGACATCTTTTATTTATGGAAATGGTGTAGGTTGCTTTTTGTTAATGTGTCATATATGATTTTTTTATTCTTGGCTAAATTGCCAAAGGTTCCCCCGGTAAACAATATTTTTTTAGTTTAAACATACATTCGTATTTATATAGCTACTAGCCGTTATACCTGTTTCATAATGGGTTCGTGATAATGAAGCATCCTTGGAACCTCAACAAGCGCAAGAGAGCAGACCTTCTGAATAAATCTGTAAACTTTCAGACAAAGTCCAATTCTAACATTTTATATAAACTTGTATTGGCCATCTTCGTTAGAACAGGTGTTAGTAAAACGAGTGCATTATAAGTCCACGAGTTGGATGGGGGAAAATAGTATTGAGTGTTCACGAAAAAAAAAATGATTCCAAAGTTTTAACGCACTAATAAGGTTGCAGTCTTTGATAGTAAAGTCTACGTGTCGACGTCGATAGCCCGAGGCTAAAGGCGGGTTTGGTTTGCGCACCAAGAGAGGGTTTTAGTGGTTTAACTGAGCGACGTGTATTGGTTGCACAGCTGGGCCTTCTCGTGACTAAAGAGTTCAAACAGCGTTACAATTTGTTACAAGTTTTTTTTTATACTTATTGGATTTGAAGAAAGCCATGTTGTAGTTTGCAGGAAGCAGTCCCATGTTATTGTGTTCCGCGGGCCGGAAGCTCTTGGAAGAAAACGCTAGGCACATACAGGAAGAAAGGGAATTTATTTTCTCTTGTGGTAACAAGACGAGTTCTTGCTGCGGATTATATTACAGGAAGCAGTCGAATCGTAAAGTGGTCCATAGACCGGAAGCCCTTGGAAAGAAACCCGGTTCATGGAAATTCGGCCTGGCGCGAGGCACATATAGGAAGAAAAGAAAAGTTATTTTCCGTTGTCGGAGTAGGACAAGTTCTTGCTGCGAATTATCTCACAAAGAGAAGCCAGATATTGCAATTATTGACAAGCAATATGGATACAAATATTTTTTCCGAGCTTTGCTATCTTAAAAAGTGGTTAATTTCAAACGTTTTCTTTAAAATAGAAAAATTAATACGAAACTGGTTTTAAAACGCCGGTAAGATTATTTACGCGGACAATTGAATAAAAAGGAAAAATAAATATTTTTAAAACGCCCGGTTGAGCTTCAATAAATTTTCAATTAATACTATTCTAAGATATGAAAAATGAAAGAAATATATTTTTGTCATTAAGGAATATCTTAATACAAAGAAATGATGATAATAATAAATTCAAGATTAAAATATAAAAAAAGAAAATGGGAAAACATGAAAAGATGAATTATGGCTCGTGTTTGATGAACAACGAAAACTGTGTTTTCATCAAAAGTCGGATTCGTGCTTGAGGGAAGAAGCAGATGAAACGAAACGAAGTGAAATCATTAAAAGGAATCTATCGAAAGTTATGAAAGCAGAAAGTGACAGCAGCGCAGAATCATAGTTATTATCGACGGAAAATCTTCGGTGGATAGAAAACACGGCTGTAGGCAACCAACCTCCTTTCTGGTCGGATGAAAAACGTCATCGGAACGGATCCGGATCGAGAACGAGGCTCTGGTTGGTGAGGAAGAACTAGACTTGTGTCTGGCGGCGGTGAATTAAACAAAAATAGTCTGTCTTGATGCCGCGTCCGTTCTTTCTGCCTTTCTTTCTTTCTTTCTTTTTTTCTTTCTCTTCTTATTATTTACCTCTTTTTTTTTATTGTCACTCTTATTTTCTTTGTCTTCTCTCTCCGCTTCCTTCTCGACCCTATCCTTCTTTTTTTTACTTTCTTCTTCTTCTTCTTCTTCTTCTTCTTCTTCTTCTTCTTCTTATTATTATTATTATTATTATTATTATTAGTAGTAGTAGTAGTAGTAGTAGTAGTAGTGGTAGTAGTAGTAGTAGTAGTGGTAGTAAACACTACTACCACTACTACTACTACTACTACTGTAGTGATAGGAGTAATAGTAGTAGTAGTAGCTACTGACTAGGAGCTCTCACACGAGTCATAAACAGCGATTGCTGATGTCTCTCGCAGTGAACATCAGCCTTTCTGTTTTAGCTTATATATTTTTCTAGTTCTTTTCTGTGTCATTCACACAGTCTTTTCGACTTATTAGTCCTCTTCCCCCTTCTCTCTTTTTTACGTAGAGTCGGTCAGTATCATCCGTCGAGTGTAGTGTATTCTGCATGGTCATTATTTTCCTAATCTTTGTCCAGTCTATGAAGGATCAAGCTATCTTGCTAGAGATACCGCCCAGGTCTGTATTCCTTGTATCAGGTTTCTACTATAAAATTTGGTTTATCATCATCATCATCATCATCATCATCATCATCATTATTATTATTATTAGTAGTAGTAGTAGTAGTAGTAGTAGTAGTAGTAGTAGTAGTAGTAGTATCTCATAGTAGTCTCAACTTTTGGATGTTTTTAGTTGGAGTTTTCTTTTTTTAACATTAATTCAATTCCCTTTCGCTGTTCCTAACAGGCAAGTCTTTTGCACAATTGAAAAAGAAATTGTCTTGTCAATCTGTTTAAGCAATTTATGATGGCTTTTCGTTATGGTTCCAAGCGTTCCAATTACAACAGGAATCACCTTGACTTCTTTACATTTCCATATTCTAACTAGTTCCCATTTTAGATCTTGGTATTTATTGAGTTTTTTTCGTGTTCGTTCTCCTGCGCTCTGGTATCGAAGGGGTAGACTATATCAAGTTCTCTTGTTTTTGTTTAGAAGATGAAAACGGGTTTTGAATGTCCCAGAACCTTATCAGACTGTATGTGCATGTCTCAAATAAGTTTGACATTGTCGTTATCCTGTACCACTTCTGGCTTATACTCATACCACTTCTCATTGTAGTCCAATTCATAAAGTTTGCATATATTCCAGTGTAGTACTTGAGCGACTTTGTCGTGTCTCCATTTTTTATATTGATGTTGTGCTAGCATTGGGCATTCAGATACAATATGCGCTAAGGTTTCTTCCCTTTCATTACAAAATCAGCACATCGCTAGTTCTGCAGTTTTGTCAATGTAATGTTTGATGGATCTAGTGCGGGTGGCTTGTTCTTGAGCTGCCATTAAGGTGCTCTTAGTAGATCTTTTGAGGTCACCCCTGACCAACCAATTGCAGCTATCATTTCTAAATGCAGTATTCTTAAAGAATAAACTGTGTAGTTTCTTTCCAAATAATGTTAACCCTCTCTCTTGTAACCTTTGATTCTTTTTTCACTCCGGTTCTTAGTATTTCCTCTCTTTACACTTCACGAAAGAAGAATCTCATTACTCTCAGAAATATATTTATATAAACAACTTCTTCTATATTCATGACATCTTTAACACTATGTAAATCTTGACCACCGTCTTTTCTAGGTAGTTACAATTTATAAGATTTATAATAGTTTCAGTTCCCTTGGTTTCATGTGGTTTTTCTTCCGTCTTTTTGTTTTACTTCTGTTGTAATTTCCATGTAGCTAGTTTGTGTTTGTCGTTCCTGTAAGATGGTTTCCGCATTCGAGGATTTTCCTTAAGAGTCCAGCTGTTTTGTCTTCCCTTTGATTCCAATTCCTCAGAGTCTTTTTTCCAGTTTTTTCGGGACAGTTCCTAGTGCTACTACAATTACTGGCATTATATTTACTTTCTTCATGTTCCATATTCCTTTCAGTTCTCTGGCAATTCCGTAAATTTGCTTCTTTTTGCTGTCTCTTTAATTTTTACCCTGTGATCTGGTGGTACGGCAAAATCTACAATTTGGCAGTTTCTTACCTTCTAGCTAACTATTATGACGTCCAGTTTCATTTCTTGGGTGGGGTTATCTGTTCATATCTCCATGCTCCGCAGTATTTTGTGGATTTCGTTTTCTAGTACTGTCTCCGGTGTGTGGTTGTACCATTTTTCTGCATGTTCAAAATGCATAGTTCCCAGTGTATTGCTTTCCCCACGCAGCCGTGTCTGTTGTTGTTATTATTATTATTATTATTATTATTATTATTATTATTATTATTATTATTATTATTATTATTATCATTATTATTATTATCATCATCATCATTATTATTATTATTTGCTCACTAGGAGTTATCACACTGGTCATCGTCAGTGATCGCCCACTGCCAACAACTTGTGGTATTCCCTGGAGTCTGAGTGACAACAAGTCTCCTCAGACTTCCAGTATGCTCCACTTCTTTTCGTTCATCACCGCTGATGACCTTGTGGTATCGCAACAGCCACCTACCACCGATTTCCCGCTGATAAGGGCCATTGGTCCCCTCTGGGGCCCGAGTGGCAACAAGCCTCCCCAAGATCCCAGAGCTGTCCGCGCTCTTCCAGTGAAGGTCTGGTTTGCGCTTTCCCTCCTCGACCCTCTGTCCATAATTTTCGTGGTGTCAGCCTATGCTTGCGCCTCTCTCGTGCGGTTGTATTTTCCCCGGTTCTGTTGTCTTGTGCTTCCATGTGTTTGTTCTCCATCCGTTGCTTATGTGGGTTGGTTTCCGCATTCGAGGACATTTCTCAGGATGTTAGCTGTTTTGATCATTACTGTCGTTTGTATGGTCTCAGTTATCCCTTTGATTCCTATTTCTCCTAGTCTTTTCTCCATGTTTAGGGGGACTGTTCCTAGTGCTCCTATGATTATTGGTGTTATACTGACTTTCTTCATGTTCCATATTCCTTTCAATTCTCTGGCAAGTTCAGTATATTTGCTTCTTTTTTCCGTCTCTTTGATCTTCACTCTGTGGTCCGCTGGAACGGCAAAGTCTACGATTTTGCAGGATTTTTCTTTCTTGTTGATTATTATCATATCCGGTCTCCTTGCTGTTATGGGTTTGTCTGTTTGTACATTCATATCCCATATGATTTTGTGTTTTTCGTTTTCTAGTACAGTTTCTGGTTTGTGTTTGTACCGTTTTTTTGCATATTCGAAATTCAGTTGTTTGCACATTTCCCGGTGTACTTCTTTCCCCACGCTGTCATGTCTGTTCTTGTATTCCTTTTGGGCTAGCTTGCTGCATTCACTTATTATATGATTTATTGTTTCGTCTCTTTGTTCACACAATCGGCATTTGCTGTTTTCCTGGGTTTTATCTATCTTTGCTTTAATAAAGTTTGTCCTAATCGCATTGTTCTGTGCGGCCGTCAGCAGAGATTCCGTTTCTCTGTTCAAGTGTCCTTTTCTTAGCCATGCCCAGCTGTTTTCATTGGCTTCATCGCTTGTGAGTCTTATAAAGCGTCCATGTAGTTGTTTTTCTTCCCACTTTTCCTTTCTTGTCTTTTTGTTTCTGGTTTCAGTGCTTCTGGAGTTGTTTGTTGGGCTGGTGTCTCTTGCTGTAGTGATCAGTCTTTCCGTGTTCTGGGTTACATATTTCTCCAGCTCTTTCTTGGTGTCTTCCACACAGTCATCTATACTTACCAGTCCTCTACCTCCTTCATTTCTTTTCATGTAGAGTCTGTCCGTGTCGTCTTTTGGGTGCAATGCATTGTGCATAGTCATTAGTTTTCTAGTCCTCTGGTCAAGGTGCCTGAGTTCTTCTTTGGTCCAGCCTATGAATGGTCCAGAGTATCTTATTAGTGATACATCCCATGTGTTTATCCCTTTTACTAGGTTTCTGCTATATAGTTTAGTTTCTAAGAGTTTCCTTGTTCTTCGTAGATATTCTTTTCCAATCTTCTCTTTCATTTCTGTATATTTGATTGTGTCTGCTTCCAGAACTCCCAGATATTTATAACTATATGGTTCTCCTAGCGCCCTCATCTCCTCTAGGTTGGGGAGTTCTATACCTTCTCTAGTCTCCAGTTTTCACCTTTTAATCTCTAGCAGTGCACATTTTTCTATTCCAAACTCCATTTGGATATCCTGGCTGAATATCCTGGTTGTATTTATCAGCTTTTCCAGTTCTTTTTTGTGTTTTGCAAACAGTTTAAGGTCATCCATGTACATCAGGTAGTTTATTCTTTGTTCTGTATCCGTAAACCTGTATCCGGCATCACACTTTATGAGTATGTAGTTGAGTGGTATCATGGCTATTATAAACAATAGTGGTGATAGAGAGTCTCCTTGAAAAATGCCTTACTGTATTTTTATCTCAGACAGGTGTTGTCCTCCGGCTGTCAGTTTTAGTCTCCATGTTTCCATTGCTTTCTAGATGAGATTAATAATCCTGTCTGGTATCTTGTATATTTTTAAGCATTCAATTATCCATGTTTGGGGGATTCTGTCGTAGGCTTTCTTGTAGTCAATTCATGCCATGGTCATGTTCTTTTGTCTGCTCTTCACCTCCTTCAGGGTCTTTTGATCAATGTATAGTAGATCATGTGCCCCTCTTTGTCCTTTCCGGCATCCTTTTTGTTCCTCGGGGAGCAGTCCACGTTTGTCCAGGGATTGGTAGATTTGTTCTCTAAGTTGTGCTGTGAGAATTTTCCACATTATTGGTAGACATGTTATCGGTCTGCAGTTGCTGGGGGTCGTTCCCTTTTTAGGGTCTTTTTGTATTAATGTTGTTCTTCCTTCCGTCGTCCATTCTGGTACGTCTGTTTTGCGTATACATCCACTCAGTTTCTGCGCTAGTCTTTCATGCAGGGTCGTGAATATTTTAAACCAGTATGCATGTATTCCATCGTGGACTGGTGCTCTCCAGTTTGCCATTTTTCTTAGGGTTTTCTTGATCGTTTCTTTGTTAATTTCTGTTTCGGTTCCTTGTTCGATTTCCTGCAGTTCATCTTTCATGTTTTTCAACCATTGGGCATTCTTCTTTGTGCTTTTTTGGTTCTTCCTATATCTTGCTCCAGAATTGTTTTGTTTCTGTTGGGTTCGGTTGCTCTGTTGTTTTTTCTCCATTTACGTTTTTGTAAAACTGGCTTTCATTGTTTTCAAAGGTCCTGTTCTGTTTGCTCTGTTCTGATTTGTACCTGTATCGTCTCAGTCTTCCTTCTATTGCTGCCATCTTTTGTTTTATTTCTTCATGTTTCTCATTTAGTTTTTCCTTGCGTTTCTGATTTTAGCTTCTTAATCGTTTCATGTCCTCCTTCCTTCTGTTCACGGTTTTAGCTTCTTTCCGAAGTTTGGTGATCTGGGTTTCCAGTCTGATTTCCCATCCAGGTTTTGTCGGTCCTCTCTTTTGTCCATTCTCTTCGTTTCTTAGTTTCATACTTACCGATTTCGCCCCTGCATATATCAGGTTGTTTAGGTCTGTAATAGTTTCTGTTGGAATGTGTGTGAGGAGTCTGTTTACTCTTTCTGTTTCTGCTTTTAACTTCTTCGCTACTTCATTCCTGAGAGATGGGAGTTTTGTTTTGTTTTCTAACATGTATTGTCTAATGTTCTCCACTTCACTTGCTTCTTTTTCGTTGAGTTCTATCTCAGCAGGTTCTGTGGTTCCGCAGGCTTCTATCTCATCTGGTTCTGTGATTCCGTAGTCTTCAATGTCTTCAGTTTCAGTGTGTATGTTTTGCCCGTCCTCTTCCTGTGGTTTCTCCTTCGGTGGTGTTTCTTGCTCCGTTTCGCCATTAACCTTCTGTCTGATTTCCGTCAGTTCCATCTCCGAGAACCATCCTCGCTTGAGGATTTGCCTTGCTTGATCTGCTATCCTTTGTTCCGTTGTATGGTAGTCACTAGCAATGTCCCAGAGATGTTTCATTCGTTTTCGGTAGCCTCTTTCTGTAGGGTAGCGGCCTTTATAATAGCACTCCATCACCAGTCTGTTCTCTTTCGTGGTCTATTTCTTTCTATATCTTTTCAGTTTGCTGTTTTCGCTCTGGTTTTCCTTCTTTGGTCGGTGTCCTTGTCATACCTGGAATCAGAGAGGTTACTTACCTGGTTCTTGTCCGTTGTCTTGTTTCTGAAATGAGAAGGGCCAACATTCGCAGGATGCGGACCGGGTCCCCCATGTTGGCTAACGAGGGAATACCTGCCCATCATGACACTCAGGTCTTTCTCCTGAGTCCCACGGCTTGTATTGATATTATTGTGCATTATTCATATTTTTGGTGTGTGTGGCCACACCAGGCCCAGGCTTATTCTGCCTGTGGTCCTGTCACAGGGATAGTGATTGTCTCATTCATTTTAATGAGTGATATTGTGCACTACCACACAATATATATATATATATATATATATATATATATATATATATATATGTCATATAAGGACATAGTTTATAAGTTTTCATGGCTACTCCATGATAGCAGATGCAGGGAGACGATAGGTTCCCCTCCATTTTTCTGCTTTGTGTATTACCGATGTAGTCTTGATTGTAGTGCTAAGGGATGGGGGTTCGATTTCCGCTTCTACGAATTCTTCATTAATTAAAACTTAATTCTGTTAATTAGGGGTCGATTTTTATCCAGAAGTTTGGGCATCAAATTTCTTCTAAAAGTGATACGCACATATTAAAACCACTTTTTTTTCTTTTTTTTTGCTAAACAAAATGCACATAAAAAAAGAAGAATTAAAAATATACGTCCACTTATCTCTTGGGTTCCTCGTGTGATTAAGTGCCAGTATGGCATTATGGAATGTGTGAGAGAGGGTCGATTTCCGCTTCTACGAATTCTTCATGAATTAAAACTTAATTCTGTTAATTTGGGGCCGATTGTTATCCAGAGGTTTGGGCATCAAATTTCTTCTAAAAGTGATACGCACATATTAAAACCAATTATTATTATTATTATTATTATTATTATTATTATTATTATTATTATTATTATTATTATTATTTCATAATAGTCTCAACTTTCGGATGTTTTTAGTTGTTTTTTTACATCAGGTAAATTCCCTTAACTTTAGAAATTCAAGCTGTTCTTTAACTTTTTCGTCGTTCCTAACAGTAAAACCTCAGGAAGAATTTGTCTCGTCAGTCTGTTTAAGGCATTTATGGTGGCTTTTAGTCGTGATTCCAAGTGTTTCAAATTATGACAGAAATCACCTTGACTTCTTTACATTTCTATAGTCTAACTAATTCCCATTTTAGATCTTGATACTTGTGTATTTTTCTGTTATTTATTCAGCGATCTGACATCGAAAGGTCAGGCTATATTTTAAGTAAGTTCTCTTGTTTTTGATTAGAAAGACGAAGTCGGGTTTGAAATGTTCAAGAACCTTATCAGATTTTAATTGTTATTAAGTATTATTATCAGTAGTAGTAGTAGTGGTAGTGGTCAAAGTAGTAGTAGCGGTGGTGGTGGTAAAAGTAGTCGTAGTAGTGGTGGTGGTGTTAGTAGTAGTAGTAGTAGTGGTGGTGGTAGTAGTAGTAGGGGTGGTGGTGGTGGTGGTAGTAGTAGTATCAGTGGTAAGAATGGTTGTAGTAGTAGTAGTAGTAATGGTGGTGGTGGTGGTAGAAGTAGTAGTAGAAGTAGTAGTAGTAGTAGTGGTGGTGCTGCTGCTGCTGCTGCTGCTGGTAGTAGTAGTAGTAGTAAGAGGAGGAGGAGGAGGAGTAGTTCTTGGTAAAATTCTTGGAAGTGTATTCATCATCTTTTTCTCCTTTAACTATTATTACTGTAACGACTATCATTCTTTTGTTTCTTCTTCTTCTTCTTCTTCTTCTTCTTCTTCATCATCTTCTTATTCTTCCGTTTCTCGTAAACTAATCCCAATTACACCCCCCATCTATCGCCTCCCTCTAAAATACTGGTCGACCAACGCCTGCAAATAATCACCAATACTTCAACATTTTAAACCCTAACACTAAGCCCACGTCTGCTTATTGTTTCGGCTTCCTTTTCATTTTTCCGCCTTTTTTTTGTTTTCTTATTTTATTACATCACACAGGATCCGTACTCAATCCGGCGAGGCCTTCATATTTTCAAACCGCCATCAAATACAGGACAGTCCACACAGAAGGTGATTCCTTGCCCGTCCCCCGAAAGAACACGAGAAAAAAAAACTCCCAAGACAAACAGACGCTCGATGGAAGGGAGAAAGGATTATTTATCTTCATAACCACCCTGTCCACCCACTTTTAACGCACCCTTCTTTTGCGTTTTAGTGCGGGCGTCCAGTTAACGGCGCCACTTGGCCCAGTTCAGTTTCAATCCTGACTCGGGGCGATTTTTACGGGCGAACGTCTGTCATTTGCGTCGAGTGTCGAACGAGGGGAGAGATCAACTCGGGTTAACTTTCCCAGAATTATTTTTGTCGACTTTACTTTATTGCTGGGGACATCCCGCCATTTTTGACGAGATGAATCCGTACGAGTTTCAACATCCTCTTCCTGCCCGGCCCCCAAGAACTGTGCGCTTTGTTTGTTAACAATTCGACCATGATGACGTCAGATTGTCATCATCAGATGAAAAACGTGGGCAACTACGTTCCTTACCGTTTTTCGTTCGATCATAAAAGTTCGCAAAATAGATGTTCCCGCCTCAATATTACTGACGCCAATTTTGTATGCTAATTATTCCTATGATCTAATAAATAACTAGTACTAGCATCTCCATTCTTGTTGTTTGTATTATTATTATTATTATTATTATTATTATTATTATTATTATTATTATTATTATTATTATTATTATTATTTCTGCTCACAAGGAGTTCTCACACAATTCATCGTCAGTGATTGCTCACCGACAACAACACGTGGTGTCTCCTGGAGACTGAGTGACAACAAACCTCCCCAGATTTCTAGTACTCTCCACCTCTTTTCGATAATCACCGCAAATGATCTTGCGGTATCGCAACAGCCGCCTACCATTGATTTCTTGCTGGCAACGACTATTGCTCTTCTCTGGGATTTCGATTGCAATAAGCCTCCCCAAAGTCCCAGTTCTCTCCGCACTCTTCCAGTGGAGGTCTGGTTAGTGCTCTTCCTCTTCGGTCTTTCCACCCTCCTTGACTCTTCATGACTATTTTGTGTTGTATCAGCCGAGGCTGGTGCCATCATTTTTTTTGGGGGGGGGGTGAGGGGGGTAATTTATAAAATTTATTGGATTTACTGTTCCTTTGTTTCATGTGGGGGTGTTCTTTCTGTGTTTTTGATTTCTTTCTATTTCATCTTCACTGTGACTGGGTAGCATTCATAGCTTCTTCTTCTTATTATTATTATTATTATTATTATTATTATTATTATTATTACTATTATTAATATTATTATTATTATTATTATTATTATTATTATTATTATTATTATTATTATTTATAAACTAGGAGTTTTCGCACGAGTCATTATCAGTGATTGCTTACTGATAATAAGCAATGGTGTTCCCTGGAGTCTGAGTGACAACCAGTCTCTCTAGATTTCCAACATTCTCCGCTTCTTTTGATAACCGTCGAAAGTCATATTGCGTTAACGCTACAGCCGTTTACCATTGATTTCTCACTGGCAACGGCCGTTGGTCTTCTCTTGAATTTGAGTCGGAAGAATCTCCCACCCCAAGGTTCCAGCATCTCTCGCATCCTTTCTGTGGAGGTTTGCTTGTTGATCTTTATCCACAATCTTTACCTTCTCCTTCATTGTTCTCGAATATTTTGTGTGGTACCAGTCGAAGGTGCTGCCACTACATGTGTGTGTGTATGTGATTTTTTGCGTGTGTGCATGTGATTTTTTGCGGGGGGATCAGTTTATGGGATTTCTGGCAGTTTCAGTTCCTTTGGGCTTGTGTGATTTTCTTTCCATATTTTTTCGTTCTATTTCTATATAAAACCTTTTGGCTAAGATCAAAGTGTAGTATCTGTTCCGATGGATACTGCACCCCATAGACTGGTATTGTCTTGGCCTTCGGGGCTTGATTTACGCCGGTCTATGGGTCTGTCCTGTGCAGTTGTAGGAGATCCACCCTCCCAGGCTTCGCCTTCCCTCTTTGGAGAGGAGTAAGTTTATTGCTTACTGCCTGAGGCGCCCCTACCGGGGAATGCCGACGGAGCTGCCCAGGCAATTTTTAATGTCCAGAGTGCTCACCTCTCGAGCGCTGGCTTTTCAAACCCCACTTTCCCGATCCGACCTTGGGTCACATCTAACTTGTGGGAGTAAGATAAAAAAAACTGGCCTTGTGCCTAACTCCTGGAGAAGAGTAAATAAATACTCCTTTATTATTTGAATTTTCGGACTACTGTTTATATCGGAGATGTTATTCTCACAACGTTTCGGCCGATGTAATCTCTGACCTGCTTCTGGTGTGTCTTGTCAGAACTTGAGAATCTTGTGGTCGAACTCGGGGATCTGTTCTCAAGGACCCGTAGAGCAACAGATATAAGTGTTAAGTGATAATTCGTTCTAAGTGAGAGTCGTCTGGACATTCATGGTTCAATCCTCAGCGCGGGCGATACAAAGAATACAATTAGGAATTACTTGAGACTTCTACCCGCTCATGGCTGACAGAACGAGCACAATCATCACCCGTGGATATAATAAAGTATTCCGCTCGGAATTTCGTACGGATTCTCGAGTTTTACCAAAAGATTCCCGAGATGCACTTGAAGAATGTCAAAAGGTTACATCAGCGGACACGTGTGATGAACACATAAAAGATGAGAACAGTAGCCCGAAAAATTAACAAAATGCAAATTATCAATCTTCATTTTAAAAAAATTCGAAACATAAATAAATACACATTGGTCTTTATCATAGAGTAGTGAATATATATATATATATATATATATATATATATATATATATATATATATATATATATATATATATATATATAGTTTGCAGGTTCGAATAGTTTCGATAGGAATTCGAATCAGAGAGCTCTCTGTCCGTTCAAACAGAGCATGAATAAGTTTTGAAGTTGAAATAGACTAGATATACATTCGGATTGAACACATTATAACTTATTTCGACCATAACTAGGTCTCCTCGGATGTGTTTCCAACCGTCATTCAAACCTCAAATATATATATATATATATATATATATATATATATATATATATATATATATATATATTGCTTGCAGATTCTAGGCTGACTCTATGAACCGGGTTCGCGCCTCTCGACCGTCTAAAATTGTTACTTTCCTGCACTGATGAGAGCAATAAGCTGGAAACGCTAGCGTCTGTCGGTATTAATAATTTAATATTTATTTATAAATATTATACTAAGCCCCTTTAAATAATTAAAGTTGAGCACTCTCGGGGATGTTAAAAAATAGACTGCCAAAAAGCTCTAATGCAAAGTTCCGATTACGTTCGTCGAACACTCCCGACTAGTCTTCTATCTGTGCCCGCTTCTAGGTACATATAGATCTTAATTTCCCTTAATTACGTGACAGTTTCCGTTGGTCGAGTGGATATGACGACTGCTTGCAGATTCTAGGCTGACCGTCTGAAATTGTTACTTTCCTGCACTGATGAGAGCAATAAGCTTGCAACTCTAGCGTCTGTAGGTATTAATAATTTAATAATACTCTGTTGGGTAAGTAAAGAGAGTGTATTAATAACTTTTTTCTGTTCATGAGTTGCTTATGAAAATGTGTACACATGTACACATTATCTTAATAGTGCTGGTTACATAGAGTTTTTACGTGATTGTGGTAAGATGTGGCGAAATTTGAATAAAAAATCCAGTTAATCTCCGTGCTGTTGCATGACAACATGACAATGCACGCTGTCATGTTTCACGTGAGACCAGTTCATTTTTCGACAGTCGAGGAATTGTTACATTGAAGCAGAGCCCTTATTCACCTGATCTCAACATATGCGACCGCTGGTTGTTCCATAAACTGAAGACAGAACTACGGAAAACTACATTTCATAATTCCGAGGAGATGAAGATTGAGGCGCTGCGAGTGCTAAGAGACATTCCAGAAGATGAATATCATGAGCAAGTAGTAAAAAGTATTACGTCATTGTGAGCGTGTAATTAATGAACATCGTCGTTATATTACTAATTAATACATTTTTTTAATGTTAATTTTAATAATATACTTTTTATATTATGACTCTCAGAACTTATCTAACAGAGTATTATATATATATATATATATATATATATATATATATATATATATATATATATATACAAATTATTTATTTAAAATATAATTATATACAAATCCAGATGAACTGACAATTAATCCCCATATAGTAATATATAACCCTGACTCCTTGACTCGGCGATTTTTTCAAAAGGGACGCTTGAGCAATGCACCGTTTAACGGTGAATTCAAACGCCATTTCTCTCTGTTGTTTTTATTTCGAGACGCTGAAGATTCCTTACTGACTATAGACAATTTTTAAAAGTTTAAAAAAAGTCAGTTCATCTGGATGAAACCGCGGTACGGCTCTGAAATATGTAACGTATAGTTTTATTAAATAAATAATTTGTATTTAGCTCTCACTTTTTTGCGACCAAGCACTTTATTGATTTCTTTTCAACATAACCTGACGCACTCTCTCTCTCTCTCTCTCTCTCTCTCTATATCTATATATATATATATATATATATATATATATATATATATATATATATATATATATATATATATATATACATATATATAGGTATATATATATGTATACATGTATATATATGTATATATATGTAAATATTTGTATATATATATGTATTATATATATATATATATAATAAAGACAAAATACCTTTCTTATTTAATTAAATATGCTTAAGAATAAACAAATATATATATATATTATATATATATATATATATATTTATATTATATATATATATATATATATATATATATATATATATATATATATATATATATATATATATATATATATATAATCAATTTCTTTTCTGTTATTAAAGTGTAAACAAAGCAGCTGAGAAGGTCAAACGCCTGCAGAAAGTGCTTTCAAATCTATTGTCATATCAGTCGAGTGAGAAACTTCCGGATAATCCGATCGCTTCCAGAAAAAGCCGGGAAACATGTATTTCCCCACCGGCTGATCCGTATGCATCTCTCTAAGTGCCAAACAGATGAGAAACTCATTCTGCCATACATATAATTAAAACTAGTAAAAAAATGTTAGCCGTTGGGTTATCCATTGCGCTAGGCTTACAAAAAAAAGTGAGTTTGCAAAGCCAATCGAAATTTAAGAAAACGAGAAAGACAAAATTCAAGATTAGCTTCTTTCTGATCTCTCTCCTTCACTCTCTGTTCGCGCTCTCTCTCTCTCTCTCTCTCTCTCTCTCTATATATATATATATATATATATATATATATATATATATATATATATATATATAAATTTCCGAAACAGTTTTTCATGGTAAACAACTGATGATCCCTTAAATAATGTTAGAAGAAAACTAATATAATAACTGAAAAAGTTACATTTACTTACATGAGTGATTTTCCACTGAACGACTTGGGACTTCAGATTTTTTTTATAATATAGCTTTAATGGTTGAGAAACTTCCAAGACTATATACATGTCTGTCTGTCTGTCTGTCTGTCTGTCTGTCTGTCTGTCTCTGTCTCTGTCTCTGTCTCTGTCTCTGTCTCTGTCTCTGTCTCTGTCTCTGTCTCTCTTTCTCTCTATATATATCTTTCTCTCTCTCTTACTACGGGTTAAATAGTATTACTGCCTGTGATGATATTCCCTTTTGTTTATAATTGGTTATTCAAATCGTTTTATTCTCCTTTTTTATTACCTTCGACTGTTGATTAACTGACCAGGAGAGAAAACGAATGACGGAAACAATGCTGATAAGACGCCGTATAGAATACAAGTGAGGGTATAACAGTGAGAGAGAGTGAAAATGATTGATATAAAGTTAATAAGAGTTTGATCACTAAGTGAGTTAATTTGAAATTAAGACGAATTAGAACACTTAGAATGGATATATTTTTCTTCAAATATAACTCAATCCCAAAACTGATGAATATTTTAGTATGTAATTAGAATATATATGACAAAACCGCAGAGAAACAAAGAAAATGATAACTGCTTTGCATTCTCTCTCGCATTAGACTCAAACAATGTTGGTTAGACGCGGTTATAGATTGCTCAACTCTTGCTCCCTACAGACTCCCCGCGCATGCAACCTTACAGACGCTAGCCATTGTCTTTCGAGACTGAAAGGAGACCTTTAATATATATATATATATATATATATATATATATATATATATATATATATATATATATATATATATATATTCTATGATAAATGCCAGTATACGGAAATCATATGCCCTTCATTAGGATTAAGATGAAAATTCATATACACTAAATGTACAAAAGCAAAGAAATTCCCAAATTTTTACACTTTTATTGTCATTAATTAAGGGTATGACTACATATCAACCAAACCATTTCATTATCACATCACTACAGTATAAATCTCTATGCATGAGTGGATGAAGTGTGTGAGGTGCGCTGAAGAAAAAATCCTACCAGTAAAATACATAGCCCTGTTGTGCTCGCATACCCTTAATGACAATAAAAATGTACAAATTTTTGTACATTACGTGTATATGAATTTTCATTTTAACCCTATTAAAGGCATATGATTTCAGTGTACTGGCATTTATCATGGAATGTCACTACATTTGTAAAGGCTATGCCTCAATACAATGGTCATTTTAAAGGTTTTTGGGAATTTTCTGGAAAACTAAGGTATATGGTAACCTGAAATTAAAATGCCATCAACTAGACCCTAGAACCTCTATCTATGCCAAAAATCAACTGAATCCATCAAATAGTTGATAAGACACAGGGTGGCACATACGTACGTACGTACACACGAATAACACAAAATCATGCCTGACATTTCTAGATCTCTGGGTTGCCTTAACTAATGATACTGAAATTCTACACACTTATAGAACCTATCAAAAAACATTTTTGTGCAAAGTTTTAACTAATTTGGTTTATTAGTTTTTGAGTTATGCTTGATCAAAGAAATGAGATTTCTAGCATAGGCCGTTTTTGAAGTCTATTAAGGGATAGAGCGCTTTCGTGCCTCCCTTGATATATATATATATATATATATATATATATATATATATATATATATATATATATATATATAACTCGTCCAATACACAACATCCACGAATAAAAACTCCACGAACAATAACCCTTATTTGTTCAACTACCAAAGCGAATGCTTCCCAAAAAAGAAAAAATGCCTTAATAAGAAAAACTCGTCGACTGCGCACACACGATATATTCATCCAAAAAAATATTTTACAAAAAACTAACCTAGATTAAACAAACCCTAGTAAATAGCAATTTCCATAATAGAATTGTTGACCAACAAATAAAACAATATCTAACCTCCCTACACCAAAAGAACCAGACGAAAAGGCACAATAAAAATGACACTCTTTCCTTGTACTATATATATATATATATATATATATATATATATATATATATATATATATTACTATTTCATGTATCCACATAAAATTTTATAAGGAGATATAATTTTTTATGTATCAATTTTCAGTATTTACTTCAACAGTGCTCGATACGTAATTAAGCTATGAAAATATATTTATGGCAATTAAGCTACACAGAGGCTCCCGCGTTTCATCACCGGGGGAATCTTCAGGCATTTTAGCGTCTGTGTAGCTTAATTGCCATAACTATATTTTCATAGCTTACTATATATATATATATATATATATATATATATATATATATATATATATATATCATATAATATATATATATATTATATAATATATATATATTATATATATATATTATATAATATATATATATTATATATATATATGATATATATATATTTTTTTTATATATATATTATATTCTATACATATATAGGAGGAATTGTGTAAATGCCAAGTCGGTTATATATATATATATATATATATATATATATATATATATATATATATATATATATATATATATTCATGAATAAATATTAAATCATATTAACTTACAAAAAATGTAGTTTCAGGCTTCGGCTATCGTCAGTTCAGGGAAATGATAATTTCAGACGGGCAAAAAGCACGAACATGGTTCTCAGAGTTTTTTCTGACTCCACACGCTTTCGCTCTATCCTTTTGGCCATAGGAAATTGTCAGGTGATACGGAATAAATTAAGTAATATTTATACTATATGCGGCGAACCATAGACATCAAGACATGCTATAAGAATCTACGGACCTTATCGGAGTCTCGCTTTGTAGCTCAAGTAAATGTCTATTATTTAATATCTCCAAACAGTGCTCAACTGTAATTTTCTTAAAGGTGCTTTTATAATAATATTCATGAATGAATATTAAATTATATTTACTTACAGTCGACGCCATTGCGAGCTTTGGCTCTCATCAGTGCAGTTAATTGATAATTTCAGACGATTACAAGGCACAGACCCGGTTTACAGAGTCACCCTTGTTTCTGCACGCTCTCGCGCTCTATGTGTTTGGTCATAGGAAATAGTCACGTGATACGGAGAAATTAAGTGATATTTATGCTAATTGCGGCGAGTGATAAACATCAAGACATTTTATAGGACTTTACGAAACTGATCTGAGTCTTGCTTTGCTGATATATATATATATATATATATATATATATATATATATATATATATATATATATATATATATGTGTGTGTGTGTGTGTGTAAACTTAAAGGAAATAAACTTAACACACATAAGGGCTGTCTGCATTATGAATTATTTCGACCTAGATGGGTCTCCTCAGACGCGTGCACAGCTACATTTCGGAACTGAATGATAAAAAAAAAGTTACACATCGTCTTAAATAAATTGAGGAAAAAGAAGAAATTCACGTTAATAATTTGTGTAGGTCATAGGCTATCAGATATATATATATATATATATATATAAAATATTTGTTGTTGTTTATTATCTATGTACGTATACGTTTCGTCCCTTTTCAATCAGGACTCATCAGCATAGAGATATGACTATTCACTACCGGTCGTACGATTCGAAACCCTGGATAACAAGTATTTTTCAACTTGCATCCAACGTCTTTAACCGCGCGCCCAATATTTGAATAGCCGATAAACAATGATAATTTAACACATTTAAAGCGGCACGATATCCAGGCATTCTACTTCTATTAAAGAAGGAATGATGCATTATAAAGCAAGTGACGTCATGCTGTGTTTGTACTACCATTAAGAGGGCTCTACTTATTTTACGAGGAGCGACAAATATCCAAGACTATATATATATATATATATATATATATATATATATATATATATATATATATATATATATATATATATATATATATATATATAGTCTTGGATGTTTTTCAACCATTAATACTCTCTCTCTCTCTCTCTCTATATATATATATATAGATATATATATATATATATGTATATGTATATATATGATTATTTTTATTTACACAGACATGTACAAAATCTGCGACACTGGCATGTCGATGTTATCGATCAACAGTTATTATAAACTGAGATCTTATCAGACAGAGTTAGAATCCGATCTTAACCTCAGATCATATTTGGAGAGAATATATATATATATATATATACATATATATATATATATATATATATATATATATATATATATATATATATATATATATATATATATATATATATATACTCGTCTCAGGGCGGGTGAAATTAATTCCCCGAACAAAACAGTTTTGCTTCACTTATTTACTTTTACGAAGACGAAATCAAAATATAATGATACTAAATCTCATGTCTTGAATCCGTATTCAAATTTTGATCAAATCCATCACATGATTTTTCAGCTAGAAAATGTCTATAAGGTAAGAGTTGAATAGGTTTTAAGAAGAAACTGAAATTCAACCAATCGTTATATGACTATGGATAGAATTCAATGAATATCTGAAATATTTGAATTTTCAAACCGAAGTTTGGGCGTATATTATGCTACTAACACCCGTTAAAATACCCAAAAAGTTAAATTTGGGGAATATTTAGCGCTTGATTTCAAATACATGTTAAATTTTAACAAAAATCGGTGATATAATGATTTTTTCACCCTTTTTTTTCCATTTTTACATAAAACTAAAGTAAATATAGCCCACTTTAAGACACTTATGTCTAGCAGCTGTGTTTACAACATTCACAATGATCGTTTAATTACTTTAGAAGTGAATCCGGTACACACAAATATTTAAACATGTACACATATTTTATTTGTAATAATATGTAAGAAGCGTTAAGCTTCAGATTACACAAGCGCATCATTCTGAGGATTTACTTACATCGGCTTTATTCGAATATGTTTTCACTGTAATATATATATATATATATATATATATATATATATATATATATATATATATATATATATATATATATATATATATGAGATAGAGAGATAGAGAGAGAGAGAGCTGGTGTGCTCGCGGGTATGGTTGTGTGTACAAGAATATTTTTTTCTTCATATCAAGATATTCTTTTTATTCATTTTGTGAAAAACGGATTTGTCAGAACAGATTTCTAATCGAGAAAAACCTTCCAGAAATATCTTTCGCCGTCTTCTTCCCCTCTTTTCTTTCCTCCTCTTCTTCTTGTTTATTGTTGTTGTCGTTGTTGGTGTTGTTCTTCTTCTTCTTCTTCTTCTTCTTCTTCTTCTTTTTCTTCGTATTATTATTATTATTATTATTATTATTATTATTATTATTATTATTATTATTATTATCATTACGTTTCTACCATCGTATTGTGTCATACTATTATTAGTATTATGATCATTATTTGTAGTACTAGTAGTAGTGAAACTAGTGGCAGTTGTTTATTATTATTATTATTAGTAGTAGTAGTAGTAGTAGTAGTAGTAGTAGTAGTAGTAGTTCTGTTATTACTACTATTATTATTATATTATTTACTTCTCTTCATTTTATTCTTCACGTTCGTCATCCATTTCTTCATCTCCTTTATCTTTTTTTGTCATTGTTCTTCGACTTTTTTTCGCTTTCTTCTTTTTCTTTTCCCTCTTTTTATTCTTTTTTTTATTCTTTTTCTTTTTCCTTTTTCTTTTCTTCTTTTTCTTCTTCTTTTCGTTCTTTTTTTTTCTTTTTCTTTTCGTTCTTTTTTTTTCTTCTTCTTCTTCTTCTTCTTCTTCTTCTTCTTCTTCTTCTTCTTCTTCTTCTTCTTCTTCTTCTTTCTCTCTACTTTGTCCTGTTTCTTGTTCTTGTTTTTGTTATTCGTTTTTGTTTTTATTCTCGTTTGCCTCTTTTATTATTATATCGCCTATTTCTTCTTTTCCGTCTTCGTCTTCTTGCTCTCCTCCTCTCGTGCTTTTAAACTTTAACTTCCACCTTCTTCTTCTTCTTCTTCTTCTTCTTCTTCTTCTGGTTGTTGTTGTTGTTCTTCTTCATCTTTTTCTTCCTTTCATTTTATACACAATAAATATTTTTAACGTAAAACTTCTTCACCTTTTTCTTCTTTTCCTTCTTCTTCTTCTTCTTCTTCTTCTTCTTCTTCTTCTTCTTCTTCTTCTCCTCCTCCTCCTCCTACTACTACTACTCAATCCATACACAATAAATATTTTTTGACGCAAAACTTACCGAGAAATAGTAATTTCATTTCTTATTTCTCTAAATCAACCTCGTATAAATCAACCCGGATGACGTCCGCATTATTATTTTATTTTTCAGAAAATTTACTTAGAAAATTGCATTTCACAACACAGACGCGTCTTTCTCTTTATATTCAAGAAACATAAATAGAAAAAAAATGAGGTAGATAAAAAAATTTGAAATTTTCATGAACGACGCCATCTTATCTTGATTCAAACATACATTTCGTTTTTAGAATTACGTTGTTACGGGGAGGGGTGGGGCTTTTTAATATATATTTTTTTCATTACTGTAAGTAAAAGAATTATTTTGTCCAGAATATAATAAAATTCATACATAAAAAAACAAAATTCTTAATCTTCTTTTAAAACCTTTGTTATCCTTTTATCAGATTAACTTGTATTAATGAATATATATATATATATATATATATATATATATATATATATATATATATATATATATATATATATAAGTTGTTTATACAAATGTATCAAGGCTACACATGTATAGAAATGTTTCAAGCGTAGTTGTAATAAACAACGATCTCCACAAGCCGAAAAAATATATCCGTTTTCTAAGTTCTCATATCAGAATAAAAATATATCAAGGCTACACATCCGTGGAAATGTTTCAAGCGTAGCTCTAATAAGCAAAGATCTCGTCAGGCTGAAAAACTATATCCGTTTTCTATGTTTTCATATCGAAATAAAAAAAAACATCAAGGGTACACATCCGTGGAAATGTTTCAAGCGTAACTTTAATACGCAACGATTTCCAAAAGCCGAAAATATATATCTGTTTTCTATGTTTCTATATCGTAATAAATAACATAGCAATGCTACACATCCGTGGAAATGTTTCAAGCGTAGCTTAAATAAGCAAGAATCTCCACAGGTCGAAAGAATTCGTCCGTTTTCTAAGTTTTCATATCGAAAAAAAAACATATTAAGGCTACACATCCCTGAGAATGTTTTAAGCGTAGCTTTAATAACAAACAATCTCCTCAGGCCGAAAAAATACGTCCGTTTTCTAAGTTTTCATATAGCAATGAAAAACATATCAAGGCTAGACATCCGTGGAAATGTTATATAAAGTAAGAGTGTGCGTGTAAAAATATGAAGTCTGTCCAGTTGGTAAATGTCCGTAGATATATATATATATATATATATATATATATATATATATATATATATATATATATATATATATATGGGGTAAGGTACACGATAATTCATGAAAATGAAATGTCGTGATGGACAAAATGTGTGAAAAAAATGAAAACGGAAAACAAGTTAAAATGCGGGAGACAAACAAAAACAAGAGATTTTTGCCCGGTTTCGTTCGTGATGAACGTCTTCAGAAAAATATATATATATATATATATATGTGGGTGTGTGTGTGTGTATGTTTGTATGTGTTTGTGTGTCTGTGTGTATGTTTGTATGTGTTTGTGTTGTAAACAATCATTGTAGTGCAAAAGTGTTTATACATTTAACAGATAATACCAGAAATACTGATCGATATTTGCATATAAAACGTTAAAAACGCATTAAATATACACAAACATAATACACACACACACACATATATATATATATATATATATATATATATATATAGAGAGAGAGAGAGAGAGAGAGAGAGAGAGAGTTAGAATTACTTACTGAACACAATCCTCGAGTGTCCTCCGTCCCTCTGCATAAAGGTTTGTCAGAACAACCTGATATGAAGATACTTTCTCCTACAAGTAAACCCTGACCAAATATCCAATGTTTCATTTCATTTATATATTTTTGCGATGTTTGGAAACTATGTATAAAAGTGGATTGGAAATGATATGACCATTGACTTATTTATGTATAAATGTGTTTATTTATATTTATTTAGTTCTTCATTCGTGTATTATTAATTGATCAGTAACTATCAAAAAATATAAATCAATATATATAAAATAATTACTTAATTAACTAATTAATTAAAATGTATGAATTAATTAATGATACACAAATAAAGTAATTAAATAAATCGGAATAAATGAATACACTCACTTGAATATGTAAACTAATAGATATGATACCCCCATTTTCTCCCTAGGCCAAAACTTTTTAATCTTCAATCAGAATTTGCATTTAAAAATACTGAAAAAAAATCTCAACGCGTTTACATTTATATAAAAATTTATGCTCATAATTATATTAATTGTATTTGATTATTTTAATAATACTCTAATCACTAAGTAAATGGAAATAAATAAACACATCCACACATAACTCAAGACACTATGAATATAATATCTTCACGTGTTTACTTTTTTAAATATAGTTCACCCCAGACAAGGCAGGCCGCCACTGTAGACGTAAGGAGCTACTGAGAAGAACGAAAAGGGAGAAGGTTAGGGGGTCAACCTAAATTGGGATCTGCGCAGCGAGATATCTGTTTACATTAGTTTTAAATTTCTGCATGTCAGTACTGTCGGGGAAACAGGGTGCAGAGAGGGAGTTCCAGGGGCCAGCAGCACGAGGAAAGAAGCTATTTGAGTAGAAAGCTCTCCGGCATTTGGGGACCTCCACAGTGAATGGATGAGATTTAGTTGATTGTCGAGTTGGTCTAGTGAACTTACGACGAGGGGGCACCAGAGCAGCGAATTCATCGGAGCATAATCCATTGAAATATTTGTAAAACAAGCACAAGGATGCTGCTACATTGCGGCGTTGGGACAGGGACTGGAGCTTGGTTGACAGTGAGGGACCTATTAGGTTGGCGACTCTTTTTTGGACCTTGTCAAGGAGGGAGAGACTAGTAGATGATGCGCCAGCCCAGATGTGGCAACAATACTCCATGCATGGGCGGATGGTGGCTTTGTAGAGATACAGGATAATGTCAGTTGTGAGGAGTTTACTAACACGGTAGAGGGAACCAACCTTCTTTGCGGCAGCCTTGGCAATGTCTTCAATGTATTTATTCCGATTCATGTTATTTGTGAAAGTTAGGCCGAGGAGTTTGAATGATGAACTCTCAGGTAGGGTGTTATTTGCCGTGACAATCGGTCGTTGGAGCGGTTTCTTGTAGTTATTGAAGGAAAGGAACTTTGTCTTTGCGGCATTAAAAGTTACCAACCATTTATGACCCCAATCCACTACAGACTGGACGTCATTTTCTAAGGATTTAGCCATTGCCTCGGATATGATCGCGTCTGTTTTGTCAACATGACGAGAGTAAAGCGTGGTGTCGTCAGCAAATAAACCAATCTCAGACTCTACGTCACCAGGGAAATCGTTTATATAGATCAGGATCAACAAAGGTCCAAGGATAGATCCCTGGGGTACCCCAGCATTTATGTCATGTTGCTTCGATAAACGTCCATCGAAGACAACCTGGATTTTTTCTTTGGTTAGAAAGGATCTAATTATATTAAGTAATTGCCCGGTAATACCGTATGAGCGTATTTTCAGGAGAAGCCCTTTATGCCATACCTTGTCAAAGGCCTTGGATATATCAAGCGCTACTGCCCTAGCTTTGTCGAGTGTATGATACATGCGTTCAGAGATGACCGTTAGGATGTCTGCAGTAGATCGTGCTTGTCTAAATCCATACTGGCGGTCAGATAGAAGTTTAGCATAACTAAGTGCCGTACTATCGCTAGATTGATTAAGGATTTAAAGATTTTAGCAAAAATCGGCAGTAGGCTGATTGGGCGGTAGTTCTGAGGATCGGTTCTATTCCCAGAACTCTTGTAGACTGGTACCACAGAGGCAATTTTCTAGCTATCGGGGAAGCAAGATTCAGCTAGGCATTTATTGTAGAGTTTGGAGAGGCCAGGGGTCAGTTCAGCAGAGTATTTCTTTATTACTATTACAGGTATAAGATCAGGCCCACAAGCTTTGGAGGTGTCAAGGTTTTTTATGATGTCTCTGACGTGAGATGGGTTGATGACCAGGTTATCAAGTGTGGCTTCTGTCCGCAAAGGGAATTTGGGGATATGATGTTTATCTGAGTCCAAAGTGGAGTTAGAAGCGAAACGCTGGGTAAGTAGTTCGACCTTATCAGTGGCTGTGCAGACGACATCATTGTGGTTTGATAGTGGGGGAATCGTTGATTGACCATTGTTCACTACACTATTGTAGATATTCCAGAAATCACGAGTGTCTAGTTCTGAATGCGTTTTTTTGTTAACTCATTATACCTTGTCTTTGCTTCGCATATCACGGCCTTGCAATTATTTCTTTACTCTATAAATGTATGTCTATTAGTAGCTGACTTATGGCGGCCGAATTTACGGAATGCTTGTTGCCTCTTAGTAATGGCAGCTGCACATACCGAAGTGAACCATTTGGGAGAGTGGGGCTTGCTAAAGAATTTTCTCATGGGGACATAGGCTTCAATATTCACATATTACACACATACACTTGTATAATCATAAATACTTTAAAATTAATATAATTAAATACATTCATACGTAAATAAATTAAAGAGTTATATTATTTCCAACCCACTTTTCCACATATTTCCACATATTGCAATAACTGTATTAATTAATTAATGAGACACAAATAAAGTAATTAAATAAATAGGAATAGATTCATACACCTACTAATAGGTAGAATACGCCATCTTTCCTCATGCGAAAACTTTTAATTTTATTTTTAATCATAATTTGCGTTTCCAAAAATAGTAGAAATTCTCCACGCTTTTACTTTCTTATAATAATAATGATTTTTTTTATCTCTTCGTTCTTCCCAGGTCAGAATCAAAGGTAGATTTAGACTTTCGCCCTCCGACTCTATATTCACTTTCAGCCAAACTTGGCTATGACATATTTTGAACCAGACAAACGTCCCAGCTGAAAATAAACATGTGAACCTAATAAATCGAAGCCATCATCCCATTCATGTTCGCGTCCTTTGAATGAGACAGACTGATGGTGATAACACCTTATTCAAAATCATGATTTTCATTGTCTGCTTATTCGCATCTACAGCCATGCCCAAATCTGGACACTTTCTGACAAATCAAAATTAATATTCTGAATGATTTTTCTAGATTGTTTTTTATCCTTAGGAAGTCTCTCTCTCTCCCTCTCTCTCTCTCTCTCTCTCTCTCTCTCTTACTCTCTCTCTCTCTCTTTCTCTCTCTCTCTCTCTCTCTAAATATATATATATATATATATATATATATTCTAGTTTGGTATGTGTATATGTTTATATATTTTATGTACAGGTTGCACCCCATATATTAATGAACCGATCATAATCAATTATGGAATATATATACTAAACAACTATGTAAGTACCAGAGACCCATTAATTTTTTGTAAACTTTTTAGGGGGTGTTACCCCCATACACCCCACAAAAACTTGAAAAACTTAGAGAAAAAATATTTAAATGTGAAAAATTTAGTAAATTTATATACAAATGGAAAAGTTCAATTTTAAGGTAGAAATAACATTTCATATCAAATAATTTGACTTCTTCGACGTAACATTTAATTCAGAGAAACCTCGTACATGAATGAGAACACCAACCTCATTTATGTGCAACCATATGCAAACCACTCAAAAAAAATATCAAGTATGTAACAAAATCCATTAAAAGGAGAATTAGTAATACATCCTCAAATGAAGAAATATTTAATGAACAAAAGACAACAAAGAATTAAAGGTTATAGAAAGACCACCATCAAATACAGTAAACCTGAAACATCGATTAACAGATCTATAAAAAGAAGTAGGAAAATTATTTGGTTCACACCTCCATTCAACCAAATGATAGAAACTAAACTAAACAATGATTTTTTAATTAATCTTCCAGAAAATAAGTTGTAGTGTCAAAAGAAAGAGTCCTAAATTAAACAGAACAAAGAATACGAAATTAAGATACTAGTAAAAGTGCAAAAATGACGATCATCCTCTGTAATATACGGTGCAACTATATTAACTAAATAAAATCCAACAGATAATACATTTTATATAGTGTGTGTTGCACATTTAGATAAAGATACTATAACCACAAATGTTATTTCAATCATAGGAATTATAAAAGTAAACCATCAGTTGCTCAATATTTTGGTCTCTAATCAATAATGCTAAAGCGCCAAAAGTAAGTGAAAATTAATTAGGAAGATGCACATTTTATAACACACGTTGCTATCTTTGCCTTAATGTGAAATTAGAAATCATTAGATTTGGTAGCAAAGAATAACTTATTAACAAAAGAGCGGAAATCTCTATTGACTGTAAACAAAACAAAATACACACACTTTATAATTTCCATATAACCCGATTGATAATTTCCATATAACACACTTGATCTTAAGAATTCTCATTTTATCGAGTGGAAATAATAATCGTTTGTATTATTGGTGATATACTTGTATAAATATGTGAGTCTGTATGTATATGTGCTTGTCTTCATGTGCGTACCTTTTTGTATGATGTTATGTGTTGGCTATTGTGCGTAAGTATATATATATTTATGTGATTGTTTGTGTGTATATTTGTTTGAATAGGTACGTATAAGTTTATGCCTGTACTTGCATGCATGTAGTTGTACATGTGTTTGTTATGGTACCATGCACACTATTAGCTTCGATTGATTTGTTTAAGCATCTTCACGAGTGCCTTATATGCAGGCGTGTATTCGTTTGTATGAAATAGGTTAGACATATGTGTCTGTGTATGTATAGTTATATGCTTTTATATGTATATATATATATATATATATATATATATATATATATATATATATATATATATGTGTGTGTGTGTGTGTGTGTGTGTGTGTGTGTGTATGTTTCTCAGAAATCAAAGGACCCACTCCTGGGGCTAACACTTGATCTCTATATGAGATACATAGATATTCGAATATTCTATTAAAGTTTTCTTTTACTTGTCAAATGTTGAGTTAGCTAAGAAGTTATTTTAATTTTCTTCTCCCTAATTGACCAGTAAACTATGGTATAGTATATCTTTCTTGCGGTCTCTTCGTCTTACCGGATTCTAGGACAATAATTCATCTAGTCTGGTGGAGTATCCAGCTAAGTGCTGTTACTTGAGATAACATTACTTGGAGAAGGTTCACTATTCCTCGTATGAACCAGTGTATAGAGAAACCGAAGACACTTGAGAGTAGTGTCTAATAGGTAATTCAAACTCTTTAGTAGGTAATTCGAACTCTCTTGTATGTATGTATGTATGTATGTATGTATGTATGTATGTATGTATGTATGTAATTGTTTATTAGCATATTATTGGACATGTCCGTATATGTACATGCAGAGATATCGGATTTTTATTTTTATCTCTGTGAAATCAGTGTTTTTTTTTTTAATGGATTTGAAATATATAATATAGTTACAAACTTTCCAAATTTCAAATGGTCAAAAAGTGTTTTCTTCTTTTTTTAGTATATCCAATATATTGTCGAAGAAAATGTCTTATTTCTATATTTTGTTTTTAATAAAACATTATTCAATACAAGTTGACAATTTAACATAAAATGTTGGTTACCGGGCGAAAAAAAAACAGGGCCTAATATTTTAGAACTAAAACCAGTGGAAATGTCATGACGTCACATTTGGTTGCCATTACCAAGTGCAGTTATTCAACATAATTAATTTTTATTTCAAAGCAACAATTGTAAACCTGGCGATATTTGTTATTAGTCTTTCCTAAGAAATCTTCCCGAGCAGCAATATATATATTTTTCATTACTAGTAAATAATCGCTTATCAAGGCCCGGACGCCACTTGAGGATAAGGGTTAATATCTCCACACGGGCAACGCCGAGTGAATATCGCTCGTAATAAATCAAATTCAAGCTTATTTTCTTTGATAAACCGAGGATTTTTCACAGATTTTGCAAGCAATAATGATTATAAAAAATTAATCTGAAAAAAAAAAAAAGATTTCACCCATCTTTTTGATTTCTTTGACATTCGTTTTTCTCCTCCTGGGAATGCAAAAGTCAACTTCAGAATGTTTTTTTATAATTTTTGGTTCAGTTGTGTCGTACTAACAACTATTTTTTGTATCTGATTCAATTAACAAATTCTTTTTGGATTCCTGCAACGAAATGCGAAAACTGGCAGAAACGTGACGAACACCAACTTTAAAAACTAAAAAAAAAAATGGCTGACGTCCACAACGGCGCATGCGTCAATGTCACTCAGTCGCACAATATTAAAGTTTGATTTCATCCATTCGAAATTTACGAGTTTTTTTTGGTTTTTTTTTACTTCAATTCAACATAAAAAAGGGGCACTGCTATTTATACGTAAGGGGCTACTGTAAATTAGGGGACAGATTTATAGGGACATCCTAAGTCGAGAGTGATGCAACAAGATGTTTCTTCACATTACATTTACATTTCTGTGTCTCTAATGTAGCGTTTTAAATAAATGCTTTTATGGGTATTAATAGACTGGGCTACTGTTCAGGAGAGATGGGTGAATTACGGTTATTTGAAACATCCGGTGTATTAACAGTTGACATTTAAAAAATAAATGCTTGTGGAGTAGGATGATACATTCACTGGTACTTCCCTAGCATAGCCTAAGTAGGTTTTGTTCATACCAAGTCAAGGATACGTCTTCGATAATCGGTCCGACAGTCTGGGTCATTTTTTAAGTAGGCGAATGGACTTGCATCTGTTGGGTTGAGCTATGGCTCTGTTTAGGTTCTATGAGTTACACCCTCCCATGCTTTACCTTTTCGCTTAAAGAAAGTGTTACTTTATAAGTAATTCCCAGCGGAGCCGCAATCGGGGAATGCCGATGGGGCTGCTCAGGTATTTTTAGACATCCAGAATGCACACACCTCTTGTATGCTGGCTTTTAAATCCCCACCTTCCGACCTTGTGTCCCATCTTCCTGCGGTGGGAGGTGGCCACCTACATTCGCTGATGCTCTGAGCGGACTGCTAGGTTAAGATAAAAGATGACAAGCTCCCTAAACAAATGTTATCTGGGTAACCACAGCATGACAAATGTCCGAGACACGGGGAAAATAGACGTTTTAAGCCAAACTAGAGGACTGGGAGAAGATAGCTTTGAATCGATCGGTTTGGCGTTAGCGTGTCGATGACGACTCCGGTTTGCAGAGCGCCTTGAGATGTGTTTTGCGGAGGTGGTGATAGTTGAAATCACAGGCATATTTAAGTCGAATTATATTGTGGCAGAACCTGTCTGTCAAGAGCCGGTCTATTGAGCCACATGAGATCCCATGGCGAGAACCAACTACGCGACTGTCAAACAATGGGTAGAAGACATTTATGTACAAACGGGAGATCGAGGTCTCGTATTTTTATCTTCAGCAAAGCTTGTAAAAACAAATCGGGACTGCTGAACCATCTGCGTTCTTACGCAATCTCGTAGGAATGGCTTTCTTCTGTAAAGAAGTGGTCATCACCATATACATATATATATATATATATATATATATATATATATATATATATATATACAGTACCGTCCAAAATTAAGGAACAAAAAGTAAATCTTCTGAATCTAAACAAAGTTATATATTAATTTTTGTGGAAATTTCACTGAATATATACATTATGAAGTTGGACTTTTACCGAGATTTTGAGATGAATTAAAATCCACCATTTTACAGATTTCAAGTGTCCATAATTAAGGAAAAAAATATCATTTTTAACTAAATCACATTAAAAAGACAAAAGAGATTTAATAATTGGTACTTACACCTTTGTTTTCAATAACTGCTGCGCATCTACGACTGCAGGATTTCACTAAATCTTGGCCACGGTTATCTTGGCCCATTCATCTTTCAGTTTCAGCCACACAAGTCTTCGATGTTTTCCGGATTCTTTGCCATAACATTCTGTCCTAGAGTCTTCCATAAGTTTTCTATAGGGTTCATGTCAGGACTCTGAACAGGCCAGTCGATTACCTTTACTTCTTGATAAGCCAGATAATTCATGACCAGCTTTGCCTTATGACAGGGGGCATTATCCTGCATAAAAAACAGGCTTTTCGATATCAGAATTGTGCAACACTGGCAAAACATACTGTTCTAAAACATTCTTGTATACAGTGGCATTTACTCTAGTATTTAAGCGTACAAGTGGTGATGTACCCTGCCATGATATCATGCCGAAAACCATCACCAAATTTAACATTTTTTTATGCCGCTATGATGCCTGTTCTTCTTCTTACAAATTGTTTTCCATCACTGCCAAATACATTAAATTTCGAATCGTCACTGAAATAAACTTTTTTCTAATTTTCTTCTGACTATATACCATGCTTTTCTGCGTACGCTAATCTAGCTGGTTTGTTTTTTTTACTTATTAGCGGCTTTTTCCGCGGAGATTTTGCAAAAATAACTATTTCGTGCAACCTTCTAGACACAGTTTGTCGTGAAACATTCGTGACACCTTCCATTTGTTTAGAAATTTTGCCAGCTGTAAGGAAACGGTCTTTTAACACTAGGCGTTGTATAACTCTGTCCTCTTTTGCCGTTGTCTTTCTTGGTCCACCAGGTTTCTTTGTGTTACTTAACCTTCCAGTTTCTTTATATATATATATATATATATATATATATATATATGCAAAGTTCCAAATACGTTCGTCGAACACTCTCGACTAGTCTCCTATCTGTGCCCGCTTCTAGGTACATATATATCTTAATTTCCCTTAATTACGTGACAGTTTCCGTTGGCCAGGTGGATATGGCGACTGCTTGCAGATTCTACGCTGACTCAGTGACCAGGGTTCGCGCCTCCCGACTGAAAGTGTTACTTTCATGCAATAATGAGAGCAATAAGTAGGTATTAATATTTAATATTCACTTATATATATATATATATATATATATATCATAGCCATACAAACAGAGCATTAGTAATTTAAAAAAATCTGAATCTACAAACAAATGAATCTTCAGATTTACACAATAAAATGAACAATCAAACAATTTATTAATTCCCTCGATACACGCAACGAAACATTTCCAGCGTAACATTATTTTTTATTTCTTATTTTGTTGGTTACAAGACTTTGCTTTTGTCGAAATATATTTGAATTTATAACTGCTCTGGAATCATGTATTACTTGAAAACTAGAATATCTATTTCCCTGAACGCTTAAGTCTGACTGCAACACTAATATATATATATATATATATATATATATATATATATATATAGATAGATATTGACAAATATATATTTAATTGTTTATACTAACATACGCCGCTGTTTAGAGCTTACGCTTTCATCTGTGTAGGAAGTAACAATTTCAGACGGTCACAAGGTACAAACCCGATTCAATGAGTCAACTAAGACTCCACACGCTTTTGCTCTATCACCACGGCCATCAGAAATTATCACGTAATACAGGAGAAATTAAGTTATATTTATGCCTAAATACAGCGGGCACTAAACGGCGACCAGTCTAAAAGGTTCGACGAACGTTATCGGAACTTTGTTTATAGCTAAGTGACAGTATGTTTTTAATATCTCCGAACAGTGCTCAACTTTAATTTCCTAAACGAACTTTATAATATATATATATATATATATATATATATATATATATATATATATATATATATATATATATATATATATATATATATGATTATTTTTATTGATATATACATTTTCAAAATGTGCAACATTGGTTGGTCGATGTTATCGATCTAAAGCTGTTAAAAACTGAAATCTCATCAGGCAGAATTACGAATCCGACCCTTCCTTCAAATCATATTTGGGTTTCTCCCCAAATATGATCTGCAGGAATGATCGGATTCTAATTCTGCCCAATGAGATCTCAGTTTTTAACAGCTGTAACTCGATAACATCAACATGTCAGTGTCGCAGATTTTTTAAATGTATGTACGAATAAAAATAATCATATACATCAAAGCTCTATTTGATATTGAGCACTTTTTATAAACTCGGTTGAAATATTTTGGATTCATATTCTGTGGATATTTATTTTACCTGGATGACTATATATATATATATATATATATATATATATATATATATATATATATATATATATATATATATATATATATATATACACATTTGGGTTTCTCCCTAAATATGATCGGAGGGAAAGATCAGATACTAATTCTTACTGATGAGATCTCACGGTTTTTTTAAATAGCTGTAGATCGATAATATCGACATGCCAGTATATATATATATATATATATATATATATATATATATATATATATATATAACATTATGATAAATATTTAAAAATTCTCATCCACATACACATGTGTTTCATTTTTTTCGGAAACATCAGTGTGGAGGATGATTGCTCTGCCGGTCACACGATTCGAAACCCTCAGACCCAAGTCAACACTTTCATATTGTCTGATCGCTTAGGGCCATGCGGCCAACACATCAACCACCGTGAAACGAAAAGAATTAAGGTCTTCTTATGTTTATTCAAGCAGACATATCTAGAGTTGTTATAAAAAGGGTTCAACATCCCGTTATATATTTTTTTCCGGGGACCCCCTCAGAGATACACCGTTTTCTGTCATTGTTGACGCCATTCCCCATCGGGCAATGACTACAGTCGTTTCAGCATGCCGACGAGTTTACTGGGCACAGAGATTTACTAAAGATGTCTAAATCTGCCCTTTTGGATGAAACCGCGGTACATTTCTGAAATATGTAATATAAAGTATTTAAATACATTATATATATATATATATATATATATATATATATATATATATATATATATATTTAATTTCCAAATATGATCTGAGTGAAGGATCAAATTCTTTTTCCGTCTGACGAGATTTCAGTTTCTAACAGCTGTTGATCGATAGCATCGACATGCCAGTGTCGCAGATTTTGTGCGTGTCTTCATAAATAAAAATAATTATATATATATATATATATATATATATATATATACATTCGATCATCGCTTATTTATATATATGTATATATACATTCGATCATGGCCTATTTTTATATATATATATATATATATATATATATATATATATATATATATATATATATATATGGGGGGGGCGTGTGTGAAGACAATGACTTTCTTCACATTTAAAAAATAAAGAATATCGCAAACATTAACCGTTAATATAATTTAAATCTTTCTTTAAGTTCTTTGTCTTTGTTTTTAAAAAATATGAATCTTTTATGAATAACTGGAGAGTTTTAACAATGAACAACGCTTATTTCAACTGTTCTTTACCGACGCTCCAACATCTATAGGCATCCGGCTGTCGCACGTGAAACTGTCAGTTGGAACAACAGAGACAATAACTATGATGAGATGGCATATGTAGGAGTGTACGTAAATTAACGTTAACTTGTTTGTTTTTTTTAATTATAAGATAAGACTTGTAAATACATACACTTAGGTATTTGATCTAACATACAAAGTTATATTGTCAGATTTTCAAAGTCAGACCCAAATAGCATTTAAGCTGAATCATCAAACTTTGCTTTGGACTAAGTAATTTTCATTTGTCATCGTTATCTCGTGTTATTGGCAATAGAAAAAAGGTATTTCGTTACAATTTATTTCAAAAGTTAAATATTACTATGAATTTGAAATTTAAAAAAATAATAACATAAACATAAAAATCATCAAGGGTGATAACTCATTTTCAATTGAAAAATATAATAGTAGTTGTCTATTTTAATTTTATAAATGTGCAAATAAGTAACAATTAGACACCAAAATGACTTCACTGGATCCCAGGCAACGTCGCGTCGGTGCAGTTAGTATCGAAGTAAATATAGTAGCCAATTTTCATATGTTATTGTTGTCCCGTGTTATTGGCAATATAATAAGAAACTTCGCTACAATTTATTTAAAAAATCATAGATCACTGCTAATATGAAATATTTTTAAATAATGACCAAAAAATAAAAATCATCAAGGGGATAACTTATTTAAAATTGAAAACTATAATTGGAGTTGTCTACCATCATTTTTAAATGTGTAATAAAATAAAAAATACAAACTAAAATGATTTCACTAGATCCCGGGCAACACCGAGTCAGTGAAGTTAGTATCTAAGTAAATATGTATGTATGTATGTATGTATGTATGTATGTATGTATGTATGTATGTGTGTGATATATGTCGTTTGAAAAATGTCGGTTGCCAATCACGACTGTATTAACAAAAGTAATTGGATGAAAGCGATGTGGAAATGTATGTATATGTTTTTTTGACGGAATCATGATTGCCCCTAAGAAATAACGTGCGCCCCGGGAGGTTTTCATTCTGATCGAATTTGTTGGCAAATATACCAACAATGTGTAATTAACTTATATAGAAAAAAACACAACTCCGCAGTTTAGACGCTTCTTGAACTTTTTCGCTTCACCGACGGAGTCGACATTCGTTTAGATGATTCATTTCCATGTGTTTTTATACAAGATCAGAACATCGTTGCGTGCGTATTTGTGAACAACGTGTCAGAAAAACAGTCTTTTGTTTGTAGCTTTTGCAGGCGCTCGCTGTTGTTATATTTAAATGCGGGGTTGTAAAATAAAGATCAAAAACGGAATTTTACACATAACACTAAAGCAAGGAAAGAGTGGACAATTCCATTAGAATTTAAAAAATTAGACTTAAGACTACGTGTCAGGATATTCCGTCATAGGCCGGAAGTGGTCAGAGACACGTAGTGGGTGAGCTGAGAAAACGTTTGTTCTTCCTGAACCGAGAGAGTGGGAGAGAGGGGTTGGGGACAGCTTCTTCCCTTCTCCTATATAGGGGCTAAGTTGGAGATATTATGTATGTATATTGTATATATGTATGTATACTGTATATATGTATGTATACTGTATATTTGTATGTATACTGTATATATGTATGTATACTGTATATATGCATGTATACTGTATATATGTATGTATACTGTATATATGTATGTATACTGTATATATGTATGTATACTGTATACTTGGAAAGAAACCAAACGAAAGCGTTTGTATTATTGAACGAATATTTAATATAATTAGATCCTTCCTAACCCCCCAAAATAGTCACGGTTGTCCTCGATGGCCGTTCATCTAAGCAACATAACATAAATAATGGTGTACCTCAGCGATCTATCCTTGGACCTCTACAGTTCCTGATTTTCATAAACGACCTCCCTGATGATATTGAGTCTGAGATGGGTATATTTGCTGACGACACCACACTCTACCCTGTCATTTAGGAAAAAACGACGCACACATACCCGAGGCAAGTGCTGAGTTCTTAGAAAGTGACCTCCAGTCTGTAGTGGATTGGGGTCATAAATATATGGTAACTTTTAATGCTACAAAGACAAATCTACTTTCCTTCAATGACTACAAGAAACCTCTTTAACCACCGATTGCTATGACAAATAACACCCTACCTGAGAGTTCAACGTTCAAACTCCTCGGCCTCACATTCACAGGTAACATGAATTTGAACAAATACATTGAAGACATTGCCAAGGCTGCTGAAAAGAAGGTGGGCTATTTCTACTGTGCTAGTAAACTTTTCACACCTGACATAATCCTATATCTCTAAAAAAACACCATCCGTTCATGCATTGTGTATTGTTGCCACATCTGAGCTGGTGCATGATCCACTACTCTCTCCCTCTTAGACAAGGTCCAAAAAAGAGTCGTCAACTTAATAGGTTACTCACTATCCACCAAACTTCAGCCCCTGTCCCATCGCCGCAATATTGCATCCTTGTGCCTGTTTTACAAGTACTTCAATGGAGTGTGTTCCGATGAACTTGCTGCTCTAGTACCCCATCGACGTAAATACATAAGACCAACCCGACAATCAGCTAAGTCATATCCATTCACTGAGGAGGTCCCTGGATGACGGAGAACCTTCTACTCAAATAGCTTCTTTCGTCGTGCTGCTGGTCTCTGGAACTCCCTCCCTGCTCCCTGTTTCCTCAACTGTACTGATATGCAGAAATTTAAAACTAATGTAAACAGACATCTCGCTGAACATCTCACCACTTAGGATGACCCCCAAAATTTTCACCATAATTCTCAGTAGCCCCGTACGTCTACAGTGGCGTCCTGCCTTGTTTGGGGTGAACTATATTTTTTTAAAATGTTAAAACGAATGTTTTCACAAAAGGCTAGAGTCAGGACAGGGTGGAAAATTCTATGAGAATTCAACAGATTTGAGTTAAGACTACATATCTGGATATAATATCATGGACAGGAAGTGGCCAGGGACACGTAGTGTGTGAGCTGAGAAAATGTTTTTTTTCTTTTTCCTGAACGGCGCGCGAGAGGGAGAGAGGGAGAGAGAGAGAGAGGGAGAGGTCAGGTTTGGAAACAGCTCCATCCGTCCGCTTATGAGGATGAGTTGGGGATAGTATGTATGTATATTGTATATTGGGAGTGAAAATAAAAACGAAAGCATTGAATTTTTCATAAAAAGCTAGAGGCAGAAGAGGGTGGAAAATTCTATCAGAAGTTTAAAGATCGCATTCAAACCTACATGTCTGGATATTATATCATGGCAGGAAGTTTTCAGAGACACGTAGGTCGGTCATGCATGACACAGCTCGCAGGGCCTAAGCGTTTCTAGTGGTTTATGTCGGGGTAGCTCACCCTTAGCCTTTGGTTCAATAGCATTACTCAACAGTGTAATGGGGGTACAATTTTGCGGCGTTGAACACTCGTTGTTCACCAGACGAAGCAGTACTCACTGTACTAGTGAGTCACCGCTTATCAAGGCCCAAAGACCACTCAAGAATAAGAGTTAATGAGTTTGTCCGAGAAATTGGTAGCGGTGGTTGAAACGTGAAAGGGTTTGATTATTTAGGAGGACGGTTCAACAAGAATTTGTTAACATTGGACTTGAAAACGACAATGTTGGAGTAAGCATCCCTGTGGTATTGCGTTCAACAGACATGTAGTTCTTCGAAATACACTTTCTCGTAGAAGTTCTGTTTAGTCTTTGGTACAAAGTCAATTGGTCTGTGTATATGCAAATTCGTTGCAACTGTAGCTGTAATATGTGTTCTTTTGCTTGCACGCGGAGTGATTGATATATTACCCAATCAGAATAGTTTACGTCATAGACATTTCCGCTGAACTTTTGTAAACTGATTTCCCACTTTTTTTTCTAGTTGGGTGTTTTGACGTCAAGCTTAAGAGACGGCTATGCCCCTGTCTCGTCCCAAACAAAGATTTGATGTGCATGAGACAAGTGGGCTCCAGACCCAACCAATGATAAGGCTGTACGTATGTCGACATTTTCTGGCTACGTAACTATTTCTGGCTACGTAACTATTTCTGGCTACGTAACTATTTTCTAGTTTCTGGCTGTTTGTTGATGCAACTATGTATGAATAGAATCGACTTCAAATGTAATGGAGAAATGTGTCCTTATAATCAAGCAAACGGTCATCCATTCTTCTTCTTACCAAACGAGGCCTACAAGATGGACTTTTACTTAACACCTTTTTCTTATTAGAATTGGTTCCCTTGCCTTTCCTTGTGGTTGGCGACATTCTCCTCCCATCATTACGTAACTATAAAACTATAAAAATCTGCAATTATTAACACGGCCGCCCGACACGTAAAACATCTGATAGGCTTTGAAACTGGTAAATTTTCATCTCTATTCTCACAACTCTTTTAAGAGAAGGAAATCAACGAAATAATGCCAATCGTTCTCCGCTTACACCGGCATTGCTTCTGTTCGTTCTTATTTGTTTGCCACTGGACATAAGCAACGTTGGATTAAAGAAATGCGGTTTGGAATTGCGAAACCTTTGTTTCACTATAAACTTATGATCTTTATGTATGAGCTTAGTCTTTTCTTTGATTCCAATTTCTCCTAGTCTTTTCCTTCCAGATTTTTCGGGGTTGTTCCTACGATTATTCGTATTATCATGACTTTCTTCACGTTCAATATCCGTTTCTGTTATCTGGTAATTCCATGTATTTGCTTCGTTTTCTGTCTCCTTTATCGTCACTCTGTGAAATGCTGGGACGGCGAAATCTAGGTTTTGGCATTTTTTTTCTTTCATTATTTGTTTATTTCGAAGATGACATCGCCTGACATTTCCAAACGACCCCCATCTAAGTACTGATTCAACGTTTTTTAACTTTCATAGAACGTTTTCATAGGGTATCCATTGTTTTACGAAACACAAAGAGGTAATATATCTCGTGCAGCCCGCTGGTCTAAAAAGGCTTCTCATGGTTGGTTTAAACTTTATTGTATCTTTTTATTGCTTTAAATGTTAGGCTTTCACTTGCTTACAATATTAGTTCTATTATCCAATCTGTTTCTGGGCCGAGTGTGTCACGAGTTCTTTGTGGGATCTTTCATCGACCAGCGCTTTGATAAAAGTCGTTCAATACAAAGCGTTCAACGCACAGCAGCGCTCTTTTTGTATCCCCACCATCGCTTCAAATAAGCTCTAAAAGCTACGGACGATCAAGCTAACGATTGTTATCTGCATTTTTATTCCTATGGTGAATTAGAAAAACAACGTTTGCTCTAAATGCGTCCTTAGACAAAAGCCCAGCCCCAGAGAAAAGGTTTCCAGATCGTCTGTTTCTCAAATCAATGGAAAAACACGTTCCCACTCGCCGATATCGCATCGGCGATTCTGATTGGCTGAGGCGGGACGAGGGTTTTTGACGCAGGCGCATATTTGTGTAACTCTCCGCCATCTTTCTTTTGAATGGAAGAGAAATGTGCTGCTAGGCGATGCACTTTAACGCACGGTCCTATCAGATGGGCAGAAGCGTTTCCTCGCTTCTCCACTTTAATGAGACGTCATTAGTACGCTGTGCTCCGAGCAAGGATGATTGCAAATAGGATTCATGGTCGCCCCGAGAGAATCATAACAAAAGACTTCGAGTATAAATAGCGAATGATATTCAATTATTCATTGGGACTGATAATTATTGATTCGTGTTTACCTACGCATTTTCTCTTATTAAATGTGCTATTATAGCGATGGGTAGACTCTTTGAACATTGTCATTAATGCCCGGATATGACATAGAACTTAGTCACCACTAGCTATCACGTGATCGATCTCTCTCTTTCTCTCTCTCTCTCTCTCTCTTTCTCTTTCCCTTTATTTATCTATCTGTATATATATATATATATATATATATATATATATATATATATATTACCAAAGGTAAAGCTTTTTTATGCATATGTTATTCCTATATAATTTTATAAGCTAACTCCCATATCGCAGAATTGTTCTTAAGTGTAGTGTTTTAATAGTATTATTATTATTATTATTATTATTATTATTATTATTATTATTATTATTATTATTATTATTATTATTATTTGATATGCAAATTACCATATCACATTGTAGTCTTAAGGGTAATGTTTTAATATTATTATTCATATATATATATGTGTGTGAAAATATAGCTCAATTTTTTCTCCATTTGGTTATTGGGGAAGTGGTCATTTGATCAGTACCACTGGAGAGCCATGAATTTTATAATTGTTATGTTTTTAAATCTAATAAACAGTTGCATGGTAAACAGCTGATGATTTCGCGTTTTATATTTTACAATTTAACTTTAGGTCCCCTGATTTTGTTTACCTGTTATATACTTGAATCCCTTTCTTTATTTGTACATTTTCCAGCGGTAAGTCGGCTTATGCGAATTCTAAGTCTGCGATATTTTGGATTTAGTTAGTATCCCTGGGAATTTAAACTGCATTTCCTTACTTTGTTTGAAATCACTCGAAGCTTCTTTATATATATTTCTGTATAGCTTAATTGCCATAAATATATCTTCATAACTTATTACTTAGCTCTACTTATGTATCGAGCACTGTTGAAATATTGAAAATTGATACATAAAAGAGTATATATCCTTATAAAATTTTCTGTGGATACATGAAATAATTATTTTATATATATATATATATATATATATATATATATATATATATATATATATATATATATAATTATTATTGTTTCATATATCCTTGCCGAACAGCAATTAAACTTAGATCATGGCTAATCTTTCATTTTATCGTTCTCACTTTCACATATATACAACCCCCCGCATACGCACATATTTTTTATTCACGTACTCATGAATCACCTACTTCGAATCAAAACTATTTAACCACAAATAACAGCTTAACAAATAAACACAATTTACACATCCTTACAAATGTTTAGAAATTTAAACCCATTTTTCTTTCAATTTATCCGCAAAATATCAACACATCCTGAACGAAACCACCTTTTACTTATCAATCCCCTTAAATTAAAATATTTTCCTATCCTCTCATGCCCACCCCACCTCCTCGTCTCCAGCACACTTCTACACATTCTTTCAAACACACACATGCTCACACATTCCTGACATAGCCACCTGGTCAGTACCCCTACCTCCCTCCGGCCTAAAAAAAATTCACATTTCACGCCAACAAAAATGTCACTTGACCCCTTTCAACCCTCCCACCCTTTTGACCATTTCAATCATATTCTTACCTCCCCCTATTTGCAAAGTTGTCTTCATTTCTTCAAATCTTTTTCTACAACTATGATACCACCTACATGATAAACACACAGTGGTTTCCCCTTTCCTTCCTCTTTCCCCAGCCTCTCAATATCCATGCCACACCACACCACGACAAAAATCTCAGCCCTCTCTCACCTGTCTCACCCTAAAGCAATTTCAATTATATTCTCACCCCGCCCCCATTTCATAGCTGCCTCAATCGTATCTACTCAAAGCTTTCCATATTCAGTTCATTCTTTAGCGACCATTGACTTCTCAAGCCTGGACTCTTCTCCCACGCTCATAGTATTTATTTACTCCTCTCCAGGATTCAGGCACAAGGCCAGTTTTTATCTTACTCCCACAAGTAAGATGTGACTCAAGGTCGGGTCGGGAAAGTGGGGTTTGAAAAGCCAGCGCTCGAGAGGTGAGCACTCTGGCCATTAAAAATTGCCTGGGCAGCCCCGTCGGCATTTCCCGGTAGGGGCGCCTCAGGCAGTAAGCAATAAACTTACTCCTCTCCAAAGAGGGAAGCAATAAACTTACTCCTCCCCAAAGAGGGGAGGCGAAGCCTGGGAGGGTGGGCCTCCTACAACTGCACAGGACAGACCCATAGACCGGCGTAAATCAAGCCCCGAAGGCCAAGACAATACCAGTCTATGGGGTGCAGTATCCATCGGAACAGATACTACACTTTGATCTAAGCCAAAAGAAATAGTAGCCACGGCTACTACATTCCCTCATCTCTCCACCATGTCAACCCCAAACTTCGATGTACTTGCATGACATTTTTCATCAAATTATCATCCTGAGGATGTCTTACAATAAAGACGAAACGTTGATGAATATATAAAAATATCTCTTTGTTTTTTCCTTTCTCATTTCTCATTACGTTGGATTACTCTAATCCTTCCTTTCTCATATATATATATATATACATATCTCTCTCTCTCTCTCTATATATATATATATATATATATATATATATATATATATATATATATAAATTTCAAGTATTATAAAAGTACACTTCATAATTGATAT